>MU224257.1:3162658-3173124 GCA_018584345.1 Thuja plicata | reverse complement strand
GTGAGCATTAGGATTTTCAATAGGATCGTGAACATCTTGAATAGGAGCACCTTGTTTGATAGGATTGTTTGAAGCTTGGAAAGACTTAGGAAGAGTAGAAAGTGGAAGCAAACATGGAGTGGTAGAATAAGAAGAGGGAAGACTTTGATCTTGACAAGGATTTTTGGATAGCATAAGCGCATAATTTTTCTCCTGAATTTCAAAGGGCTAAATATTGGAAGTAACAACACTATTTTAATAACCTTAATGGAAGTATCATATTTGGAAAGCGCAAGTGGGGTAAGGTTATTTTGATTTTCAATAAGCCCAATGGTGTAAGTAGTAATTTGATTTTGCTTAGGAGAAGACTTAAGACATGGTGGAATGAATGAGAAAGGGTGTAAGAGATCAAAAGAACCACGAAACGGATAAGAGATTTCTTGATCTTGATCTTTCTTTATGTTCTTTTCTTTATCATTTTTAGAGTCCTCTTGACATGGATCCACTTCTAAGGACAAGGAAGCATGTTGGAATTGTATGGGAGACTTGGGAAGAGATGGGGAAGGATTAGGTGAAGTAGGCATTATAGCATATAAAGGATTAGGCTCTTTAGGTTTAGCATTATTGAAAGTATTTGCAACCAAGTGAAGGTTAGCTTGAGTTTCTTTAAGAGGTATCCCTTGAGGATAACTATAGGGAACTACCTGAAAAGCATTAGGACCTTTGTTAGATGAAGGATTTGTGGAATATTTGGTAACTTTAGGAGATGTATGAGTATTGGAGGAAGTAGAGGATGGAAGGGAATCATCACAAAACAAAGGTTCATCATTAACATGATCTTGCTTGAGAGTGCAATCTTTATTTTTAGCATGAGAATCTTTAGAGGAGAAACTCTTATGATATTTCAGTTCAAAATCAGCGTGGTGAAGTTTCCCTTCCTCAATAGAAGCATCAAAGAGGTATTGTTCAAAAAACTCATCAAAGTCTTTTTCAAAATTAGAGTCATATGGATCACCATCACAATCTCTCAAATAGGAACACCCATTACCAGTAAGAAAAAGCACACGGCGAGGACTCTTAGGAATAGAGGTGTCATAGGTATCACTACATTTTCCATCATCATAGTAATAATAGTCATCATGTTAATCAAAGATGGGCGTGTCACTCTTCATGGAAGAGGTATCACAAGGATTGCCACGTTTCTCATTATGGTATGCATTTTGAAGAGAAGTATGAATCTTGGGAGAAGTAGAAGAAGAACGAGATCATGGAGAAGAGGAAAGTGAAGATCTAGTGGAAGAAGAAGACTTGGATGATGAGGAATGATGAGAAGACTTAGAAGATGAAAGATGTTTGGAAGAAGCAGATCGTAACATGATCGTGTACATGATTCTAGCAAAGATGTCTGATTCACTTGATTTTTGTCTTATTTTTGCTATGGATTCATCACTCATGTAACGTCTAGAAGGATCATTGGAGGAACAATATGTCATGAAGTGATCAATGAGTTTGAGATCATCTATTGTCAAGAGATGTTCCTTAAGAAGATAGTGGAAATCCATGGTTCTAGAAGAAGAGGAATCAAGCATGGAAGTGATAGAAGAGATGAATAGGAGAAGGTAGACTAGATAATAAGAGGAAAAGAATCAGAATACGTGAAGATCTTAGGAAGAAGAGGAAGAAGCATGAAGGAAGAAGAGAGAATGGAAATGGAAGACTAGGAAGACATGAGAGATGCAGAAGAAAGAAGACCAAGAGTCATTTTGTGCAAATTGATACCATTTAAGTTCATTTGGACGTTGAGCAACATGTCATAACACTCTTTGGAGAAATCCATTGAAGTTTTTATCACTCAGGAACTCAGATTTGTTCGTTTTAATTGACCAACTAGATGCATTAATATGTTTTATCATGAATCAGGCACGCAAGACAACAATCAGGGAGTTCAAGTAATCAATGTCTTCAAACAATGAGAAAGGGACAAAGCAACCTTGCACCTGAACATGGATAGTGACATAGTATTCTACTCCATAAGAATTTTGCTTGTGTATGTTTTTAAAATATTTTTCAATCACACACATAGTCCTAGAAAATAAAAAAGTTGGTTGCACTATGGTTCTTAGTAATGGTTTGACTCTGCAAATTTTGCAATCTCAAGTGGGTGAAATCCAATCCTGGCACATCGAGGTTTTGACACAGTCTAAAAATTTAATCAATCAGGAGTTGGTGAGGAGATCTGACAACCCACAAGAAACTACACCCGTGGAGATTTCTTCCACAAGGACGTTTATATAGTAGTTGTTGTACCATGGTGAAAATGGCTATTGCCACTTGAGGTTTCGTCCACATGGTTTACCCAATAAAGGGAATGTCCACTACGGTTAATCCTCTCTAACAAGGAAGACTCACAATATGAACCACATGGGGACTTGGTTTGGATTCAAGGGTTCCAAGTTTTTGATTCTCCTAAAAGGGAAAATAACATAATTCTCTAGTCTCTTCACCTCACCCAAACATAGCAAACAAGGTTAATTGACCCACTAATTTGAAATCACCTCACCTAAGGTAAATCAACAACAATGACCACCAATCTCAAGAGAGAAAGTACCAATCAAAGTTGAAGACTAAACCAAGTTTGAAGTAATGAAAAATCTTTCCCTACCTATAAGGGGATCTATTGTCAAGAAGAGTTTTGCATGTAAGACAAGCAAATGAAGACCACTCTTTCAAGATCGCCACAAATAGTGTTCATAGGGCCTAACTACTATGTGAAACATAAATGCAAGAAAGCAAATCTAGGTCCATTTTTTAGAGCACCAATTGGAAATGTGATTTATGAAAGTAAGAAATACTCAAGCTAAACACATGAGATGTTTATTATTATTTCTAAAATCCAAATGTTATAGAGATGCAAAAAAATACCTCAAATCCAAAGCAACATGAGCATTTTGTTATTTATCCACGCAAGTCCAAACAATCCCCACGAACTCTCCAACAAGCAAGACAAGCAAACAAGATATGCAATGTATATTCAACTTATGCAAACCCTAGGCTTAGATCTGAAAATCAATTGTTATGAGCAATAATAACCAACAAATAATTCAAATGAGAACTCATATCATGCATTGAACCATGTGAAAAATAAGTGCAAGCTAATCATTAAATGCCTTTTTTAATTTTGATTTTTGACCTACTCAATAAGATTGGACCAATATGACATGAATTCAGATCCTAAATCCTAAATACAGAAAAGAGAACCCTGTTAAAAAATAGAGAGCTTTCCAAAAATGTCATAATTTTAAAAAGATCTTTTGATTTGTGCCCTAGGGAGCCATTTCTCCAAAATAGACTAGTTTTCATAAATCGACCAAATGAGCTATGATATTACATCCAAATTTAAAACACAAAGAATGGACCCCATATAGAATTTAAATACCTTTCTGAAAATGTAAAAAATTCCAAAAAATATGCTGATTTGCGCCTAAAATTAAGGTTTTATGAAAAATAAAGAACAAATTATAAAAAAATCAAAATACCTCAAAAAAATCTGGATTTTTTATTGAAGCTTCTCTGATATGTCTTCAACCTACAAAAAACAATTCAGACCAAAACTCCAAGCCATTTAGGAGATATGATCAAATCTTTCAAAAAACCCTAGGTTTTGTCTTCAACTCATCCTGCACAAGGGTTAGGCTTGAAAAACTTCAATACAATAACCATGTAAAGATTAGAAAAGCTGAAAATCTGAATAAAATGAAGGAAAATTAGGAGCATCATGCCCCACGATGGGCGCAAAAAATGTGTGCTAAAAATGTGTCACACTTCTATGAATCATTCTATTCAAGGTTGCTCAAGAATGAGGCCTCAAATATCGACTCATAGCTCCCTAGTCATGAAGTGCAAAAGTTTGTGATGGAGGTCTTCAGATTGACCTAGTTGTGCCCCTGCAAGTACACCATGAAATGGGGAATTCAATGCATGAAAATGACAATTATTCTATATGATTGCAACACATAAGAGGAAATTTAATCTAAATGATAACAATGCATGATTATTCTATGAAAGGAAATATGAATTTAATCTAACATGAATCTAATCTACATGAATAGCCATGGATGCAAGAAGAAGAAGACAAGAAGAGAGAAGTTGCAATATCGAAGCCAAAGTGCTCAAATGCTCCTCCAAAATTGCTCTCCAAACCTGCAGCATAACAATACATAAAAATTCTATATTGATAGATGATTGATAATTATCAAATGAGGAGAGGTTTCCTTATATAGGAAAGTGAACGGTAGAGATTAAGAGGCAAAAATCAAAGGCTATGATTAAGAGGCAAAAAACCCACCACTTAGGAAGATGTGATAAAAAAAGATTTTTATTTAATTTATTTCCTTTTTCATCAAATAAAGTGCTTTAAGTGGGGATTTTTATTTATTTAATTAAAAGATGGGTTTTCTTTATAATTAAATAAATTAGAAGAATTTTATTTAATTAAATGGAAGGAATTTAATTTAATTAAATAAGATGAATTTTATTTAATTAAAAGGGAGAAATTTAATTAAATTAAATAAGATGAATTTTATTTAATTAAAAGGGAGATATTTAATTAAATTAAATAAGATGAATTTTATTTAATTAAAAGGGAGATTAAATCTTTTAATTTAATAAAAATGATCAAACCTTAGGAAATATTGAAATAATTTAATTAATTACGATTTGATCAAGGAAATTGATTTGAATTGAAAATGTTTGAAACCATTGATTTAGGAATTTAATAAATTGATAAAATGATAAATGGGGCCCACAGTCTAGGCGACCATTTTAGAGTGCATACCCACACACTTCTGCAAAATTTAGCAATGTGACCAAGATTATTGCATTTGTAGCACACCACATTTGATTGACCATACCTTTAGTTTATCTGATCTCCTCTTGATCTACATCTCTTAATAATATGTCCAAAATTGTTGCATGTATAACATGTAATATTCCCCGTGTTAGGAGTATTGTTCATCTCGCATTCATTTGATTTGTTCGCATAGTTGGTGCATTTGAAACATTGACCATAAAAAGATGCAGCATTCATTCTATTTCTACACTGTGCACTCAATGACCAACTTTATTACATACAAAACATCTACCATTTAAATTTTGAGCATTAGGTTGTCTTATCGGGGATTTCTTGGGATTGCCATTCTGATTGTTTGATGAGGGATTGCTTTGAGTAGTTCTATGAGGGATTACCATTCTAAGTTCTCCATCATTATGTCTTGCTTTCTGAATAAGATAATCTTCATGCTTTTTCCTTCTTCTAATTTTCTCTTTTAGTATCCTCATCCTAGTTTCCATCTCTGATTTTTCTTTTCACATTCTTCTATCTTCTCCAAGGAATTATCAGGGTTCTCATTCTTCTTTCTTTCTTCAATTTCCTTTGTTAGCTTCATCACCAGAGATTCCATCTCATGTTTTAGGACTTCTCTGTCTTTTGTAATATGCTCACATTTATCTGTCTTTTCCTTCAAGGATTGAGAATCATGATTGCTTTCTTTCTTCTTTAGTTTCTCAATAAGTTCCTTCCTCTTTTCCATGGATGTGTTTAATTTCCCTTTCAATCTCTTAATGAAATTTTCAGCTTCCTTGAGATTCTTCTTGAAATTTAGGATTTTGGCTTTGGTTTGATCAAGATCATCAAGTGCAACAAGGGCTTGTTTTTGAATACCGCTTGAATCCATTGAATTACCTATCAGGATCCTCCTCAAGCTACTAGGCTTCCTCTGAGGCACAAAGCTCTGATACTCATTGTCAGTTTTAAGGAACTCTAGGGGGGGGGGTGAATCTGTGTTCGACAATTTTTATTTTTTCTTAGGTGAATGTTAAACCATAAACGACATGTAATGATAGGTAAAGTGATGAAACATAAAAACCATCCAAAACACAATAACGCCGAGATTTATATTGTGGAAACTTGGTCAAGGGAAAAACCACGGTAGGGATGGAATCCACGAGTAATAATATTCTGTAGAAATATTATACCCTGTTAAAGGTATACAAAATGAATGCACATGCATTCAGGCACACTTCCTAGAGCCCACTACTTAATTACAAAAGAGGCTTACTACCTATATGTTGATTACAAAATCATAGATAGCTTGAACTGATAAACAACATCTGCAAATGCTAAAGTTCAGTTCCAATTAAGAACAATATACTAAATCAATACACTTCATTCTATATCTCTGCTCTGCTATCACTCAAATATCAAATCAACATACTTCACACATAAACATCCATGATGCACATCAAAATAATCAACCAAATTGATCATATATGTCCGCTCCCAATAAATAATCATCCACTAGGTCGGTCTCAAGAACATTTACAAAAATGATGAAACTTGCATAACTGTCGGCTAGATCTAATTGCAAAACTCAATGTAGACCTCAAGTAATTAATCACATGTTATCCATACGTCGGCTAATCATCCTCAGAATCAAAAGAAAATTAAAAATATCAATATGATAGATCCACATAAGGATCTACATCATACTACTGTTTTTCACTGTATATCAAAAAACTGCCACACACGTCTTCATATCTCAATCAAAACATAAAATCATCTATTGCAAATTTGAGATATGGTAGAATACACCTTGATAATTCTTCTCCTTTGTTCACACAACATAATACCAATCTGGGTGTCCGTACCAAACCTTTTACCGAAAACTATCAATCGTACTGTTAACTGTTAGGTTTAACCAATTTTACATTCTAACCTATGGTTACATCAAATAATAATATGCAAGCATGTGCAATGTTGCTAGTTGGCATCAATGAAAATATCTAAACTATTCAAAGCATTGTCTCTTTCCAAAAAATCTCTCTCTCTCTCTCTCTCTCAACTTGATGAACACACTTTGGATGTTGAGAGGCGGAGGTGAATTAACAGAAAAAAATCCAATAACTATCTCCAGTAACAATCATAATAAATAATATGCAGGTAGAGAATATGATCAAGAACACAAGAACACCAAGATTTATACATGGAAAACCCAAACTAGGAAAAACCACGGTGAGCACTTGGCGACAAAGATAATTCATTGAACTATATAATTTAATTACAAAAGATGAGGAGCTTAATGCTCTGGAATACCTATCAGAGGATCACTGCTAATAAAATAATGATTGAGGAGATTAATGCTCTGGAATACCTATCAGAGGATCACTGCTAATAAAACAATGAATGTGAATAATACCTATCCTTACTTAAGTGACCGACCTTATGAAAGTGTAAGCATGCCATTCCAGTGTTAGTCTAGTTTCTAGATCTTCTTATCCATTTCCTCATATAGTTAGCAGCTATATGTCCATATCTACCGCATGTTGTTCAATTTACCCAAGTGTTGTAATCCCAAACATATGTATTACCGACTCTTCTCGGTTGATATGCATTTTCTTGTTCTTTAGGTTTCCATACTTGCTTTATCTTTTTCTTGCACTCATGAAATGTGTGGCCATAAATGTTGCAAGTAGGACATTGTTTTTACATATAAGATTTCTTCTTTGGTTGTTCAAATTAGACCTGCATTCATGTGCTTTGTGTCCATGCTTGTTATAGTTATAACAATTACCTATGAATGTAGAAGTAGTTTTAGGAATACCTTTTGCTTTGCTCTTGCAAACATTTGATGTGTGGCCTAGTTTTCCACAGTGATTACATGAACGCTCCTTTGGTCTTGAATTTGTGTAGACATTCCTTTGATCATCTCAGTTTGATGATTATCCATGCTCTATATACCCTAAACCGGTATTGTTGTTGAGTCTTCTTTGTCCATTCAAAAATTGATCCATTCTTTTTATACTGTCTTCAGCTTTCTTGATCATATCATTATGTTGTTGAATCTTCATTTCATGCTTTAGTTTCTCATTTTCTTCTTTTAGTTCACCAATAGCTTCTAATTATCCAGCAAGTTCCATGTTCACTCGGTTGGCCTCATAACTATTTGATTGGTGATCTCAATGTGATGTTCAATAAGTCTTTGTATCTCAGATTCTTTCTCTTGCAACTTTTCAGTAATCTTTCTCCTGTCATCAATAGCCAAAGTTCTTTCTTGTTCGGCTAGTCTTGCATTATTCATAACATCAATCATCCTTACCATCTATCTCTTGACTGATCTGTAGTACTTTCACTTGTTCAGTTAGATGTTGATTGATTGCATTTAAATCTGCAATGGTTCCTTCAGACGTGTCAGATGTATTATCAGATCCAGATCCAGATGAATCAAATAGGTCATGTATCTCTTCTTCATGATAGTCAGTTTCATTGTAGCAAGATGCCATGAATTTTATTTCAACCAATAACTCTTTCATTTTGTTTCTTTCCTCTTTGTATTGCCTAAAGAAAATCTATATTTGCAACTTTTGATTCTCAATATTTTTATCAACCTTATACCTTTCCATTGTAAGATCTTTTCTCTCAAGTGATTAAAATTTTTCAAAATAAGAGATCTAGCTCTGATACCAATTATTGGAATAATGGAAGGGTGTCACTGAGAGGGGAGAGGTGAATCAATACCCTTAAAAACTTTTACCAATTAACCTTAGTACTCATTACTTGCATAACCGACCATTGTATCTTTTCTACTTCATGTATGCAATATCATAGAATAAATGTAAATGCATGTAAACAAACATTGAAACATTCATGAAACTTATTTACACATGACACAAGTATTGGATAACACAGAAACCCTTGTTAGAAGACAAAAAATATGGTGGGGATGAAACCCACAAAGCTACAGGTTGTGATCACTTCTAATGATCTTACCCTGTTAGTAGTAACATGTCAGACTTGTTAAGTTTACTCGGTTAAGAGATTTCAGCAACACAATGTATGTGTGCACTCGGTAAAGAGATTTACAATAAGACTATTAATTCCACCTTCTTAAAGGATTTTTTTGTTTGCTACAATTTTTAGAGAGTAACAAAAATATATGACCTGATTATTGCAATATTATATTGCTGATTACAGATCCATTAAGTACACAAAATTGTATCACCTTATTGTGATGGATAATACCTCTGTTCTGCTTGGTAGCCTTGTATGTAGTTCTTGATAAAATGAATTCTCCTTTATCTGTCCTTGTGCATGAAACTCTCTGTCTGATCCATAGATATCCTTGGCGGCTACAATAATCATGTTCTTGATTGATTAATACATCTATATATACTAAATATTTTGACCTAATTAGGTTTCATGCTTTTCTTGAAAAACTCTAAGATTAAAGGTTTACAACTTGACCTTGATCTCCTAGTTTGCATGAATATAATCAGTTATCTAAACTTATCCACAATTTACGCTATTCTTGATCCACACGAAACGGTTATCCAGCTAAGAAAAAATCTATTTTAAAGATTAAAGTGCTTTAGTTGACATGTAGTTGAGATCCACTTTTCCCAGTGATAAAAGTGTCTCTTGGTTAGACTGGTGCTCGGTAGTCTCTGTAGACTGGTGCTCGGTGATGTCTCTGCTTGGTTGATATACTGATCGGTATTCAAAACATTTTGGTGATCACTGCGCTCGGTGATCATTGTTTCTCGGTGAATGCTGTTGCTCGGTGATCATGACCGACCAAAACTGTCTACTTGTATACTAATGACAACTTCTGATCCTTTACAAATTATCAATATTTTAGCCCCAACCCTAATTTTGAATTAGGGTTAGGGATAAACCTAAAGAGGGTTATTTGGAAATTTAAATTAATATTATTTGAGTGTTCTTTCTTGTTTTAAATTCAAATTTAATGAAATTTCATTTAATGGGTTTACTTTTCCTATCGTTGTTTATTAATTTATTCTTAAATGAGAAAGTAGTTTATTAAAATAAACTTTATTAAGTGAGAGGATTTATTTTAATTGGTTGTTAATTTAAATTCTAAAGAGGATGTAATTCTTTAATTAGACTTTTTGTTGGAAATTTAATAAGGTAAACATTTAACCTTGAAGATTATAATTTTAATTAAATCTGTGAATTTAATAATTAAAGGAAAATTTACTTGGAACATTGTTGCGATTGTAATTTAGGAAGTATTATGTGATTTTATTAAATTAAAACTTTGGGTAACTTTATTAATTTGAAAATTAAAATGTGGTAATGTAATTAAAATTAAATATAATTTTTCTTATTATAAGTTAAATATAATTAATAATTGGTATTTAAGTAACAAGATATTTCATAGTAAGTTGAATTAAAATTAATATGGGGAGAATATTGTAGATAATTCGAGTTGGAACCTAAAGTCCTCCTCATGGCCTAATTCAATGAACTTAATTTTTATCTATTTAGAGGGTAATATGATGATTCTTTTATTAGTTCCTGCCGACAGGCAGGATATTATAGCATTCATTGCAATGCTACTGTTTTTATTAATTGCCCAATTAGAACATTGTATTTTTCAACACCTTTTTCATTGATATAGTTTTAATATATT
>MU224257.1:3078472-3142851 GCA_018584345.1 Thuja plicata | reverse complement strand
AAATGCATGAAAATGAGATCTACTCTATATGATTGCAATGCATGAAAGGAAATTAATCTAAATGATAACAATGCATATTTAATCTATGAAAGGAAATGCAAATGCAAATCTAATCTATGGAAATAAATATGATTTTAATCTATATGAGTAGCCATGGATGCAAGAAGAATGAGACAAGAAGAGAGAAGTTGCAATATCCAAGCTCAAATGCTCCTCCAAAATTGCTCTCCAAACCTGCAGCATAACAATACTATGACAAAGATGTGTGTTGAATGAGAAGGAGAGGTCTCCTTTTAAAGGAAAGTGAACAATTGAGATTAAGAGGCAAAAATCAAAGGCTATGATTAAGAGGCAAAAACCCACCACTCAAGAAGATGTGATGAAAAAGGCATTTTTATTTAATTCATTTCCTTTTTCAACAAATAAAGTGCTTTAAGTGGGGATTTTTATTTATTTAATTAAAAGAGAGGTTTTCTTTCAATTAAATAAATTAGAAGAATTTATTTAATTAAATGGGAGAAATTGAATTTAATTAAATAAGAGGAATTTTATTAAATTAAAAGGGAGATTAAATCTTTTAATTAAATAAAAATGATCAAACCTTAGGAAATATGGAAATAATTGAATAATTGAATTAATTACAATTTGATCAAGGAAATTGATTTGAATTGAAAATATTGCAAAACATTGATTCAGGAAATTGATAAATTGATAAAATAATAAATGGGGCCCAAAGTCTAGGCGACCATTTTAGGGTGCATACAAGTTGTTTTTCCATACCACAACTCACAAGGATGAAATTTTTATTTACTCTTAGCTAAACTCTGTTCATAATATAAACAATAGTATGTACTGCTTCTTTCCAATAGGTATTAGATAAACCTACATCTGGCAACATAGTTCTATCCATTTCTTTTATAGTTCTATTTTTTCTTTTAGCAACACCATTTTGTTGTGGTGTTCTAGGCGTTGATTATTGTCTTTTGATATCATGATTTTCACAATAATCGATAAATTATGGTGAGGTAAATTCCCCACCCTTGTCTGATTTAAGACTTTTTATCTTTAAATCAAATTATTTTCGACCATTTTTCTAAAAAAAATAAATCTTTTAAAGGCTCCTATCTCATGTTTCAAGAAAGTGACCTTAGACATCCTTTTATAATCATCAATGAATAGCATAAAATACTTTTCATTGTTAAATGATTTTTTCCTTGCAGGACCACAAATAATAGTGTCAATAAGTTGCAAAGGTTTAGTGGTAGAATTTTATTGTGGTTTGAAAGTAATTTTCTATTTTCATGCCTTCTCTGCATTCTTTACACACATTAGTGTCTGGTTTAGACAAGACATGCTATTCTTGACATTTTTATTTTTACTGATCTTGACTAGATTATCATAATTTATATGACCTAGCCTTCTATGCAAGAGTTTAGGTTCCTCATCAATATGACTCATAAAATAAACATTATTTTCTACTTTGCTTAAATTTTCATAAAGATTATAAATATTTCCATTTGTTCTAAATCCCGTGGAAATAGTTTTTCTAGTTTTCTTTTTAACTTCACATCGTAGAACAAAAAACATTACATGAAATCCATTATGACATATTTGACTCATATGAGTAAATCATGTGTTAATCCTTTGATATAATATACATCATGAACTAGAGTTTTATTTTCAAGAAGCATAGTTCCTTTGCCTACAATTTCAATACACTGATTATTTCCAAATCTTACTGAACCACTTGGACGAGTCTCACAATTGGTAAATTTAGTTTTATCAACAATAATATGGTGATAACAACCACTATCAAGAATCCATAAATCCTTTGTAACAATATGCAGGATTGTTTGGACAACCAATGCTTCATCTTTTGGTTTCCAAATAAGATTGAGTCTATTTTGATTTATTTTAATTTATTATTTTACTAAATTAGATTTGTAGAAAACAACTATATGTCCAAATTCATCACATTTTTTATCATCTTAGTCTTTTTAAGTGCTTGTAAAGACTTCCATTAAGAAGATTAGTACTCCTCCTAGATGTCATTCTACATTTATTTGATTTGTATGTAAAATTGTAGTTATGAAAACATGAACCAAATAAATAAGAATCATATCTAGAAGACTTACATGTCTTGATTTTAAAGCTTTCCTTTAGAGTTTTAGTACCATTTAAACCATGTCCTTCAAAAACATCTTGAAAGCTCCTTTTTTCATTCAACAAAATAAGTGACTTTCTGTACAAAGCAAGTTTCCTTTGTAAAGTTTCAGTTTTAGCCACTATTGAGCAATGTTTCTCCTCTAAAAGAAACATTGTTTCTTGAGTAATCTCAAGAAGATACTTTTTTTATTCTAAATAATATTGGAGATTAGAAATGATCAATACATTATTTTTACTTTTATCTATTTGTGCAATAAATTTTCTCCTTAACCTTTTAATCTCCTTAAGAGCAACCTTTATCTATCCTACAAAGTTAGCCTCTAAATTAAAAATATTTGAAACATCACCATACATTAAAAGAGCTTCTTTTTTAGAGAACTCATTAACAAAAAAATATTGCATCAGTATAAACTCTACAATACATATCACTAATAGCTCTAGATTCAAAGATATCCCATTAGATAGCCACAAAAAGTTCAAAGTACTCTACTAGGAATTGATGACATATAACTGATTAAATGTTTGAAGATGTTAAGTTGGTGATTACCGAAATGTAGAAACATGATGCAAGACATTAAATCAGTTAATGGATTGTATTGTCATTGATATCAACTTGATATAATCTGATTGGTTATATACAAAGTTTCAAAGACTTCAGAGAATCAGAGAGATAAAGATTATGCTTTCAGTAATGTATAATAGATCAACATTCACTAAGTGACTACAAACACCGACAATTAGTGGAACCCGATGGACAAAGGAACCCAAGAGAAAAGTCACAGTGATGCCCGAGAAAAAAAATTGAAAAGCATTACCGACAAGCAAAATCACAAGCATTACCGATGAGAAGAACTTCACAGTGATGTCCGACAGACAGACAACCCTGAAAAAGATGCTCGAGGAGAACTGAAGTGTTGACCGAAGCTATCAAAGAGTTAAACACCAAAATTAACTGAAGTTAAAAAATCACAAAATACTTAGCTGGCAGAGCTAAAGATTGATTTAATTGGTTATTAACATTGTTTTCATCGACAAGTTAAAGCCAGAAATAAGTAAAAGATTTAAAGCTATTTTATCCAGTTGTCAAAGAGATTCTTTACAATATAAAATAGGAGTAAAGCTTCAAAGAAAGAATTGGCTAAGATTGCGGATCACGCCAAGAAAAAGAAAATCAAAAAGTGAGAAATGGTGATATCATGTCTATAAAGAGATAATATAATTCATTATGAATTAGGGGAGTGAATAGAGAAAGATGATGCTAGAGAGAAACTGATGAAGAACAACTTCATACAGTCCTAATCGATCAAGCTGAAGAATAGAGGTATATTTCTGCATACACTGAGCAACAGAGAACAACATCGCTAAGTAGAAAGAAGTGGAGAAAAGGTATTAAAAATATACATTGATCAGAAAGGTAAAATAAGCTTACAATAGATCTAAAAAATATGCAAGTCTAAGTTGTATGCGTGAACAGATCATTTACTATTTCAATTTAACCATTAGATCAGAAAGTCTCTTAACCGAGCAGGATTTAAAGACCCTTTCTATATTAGATACATCCTAAGGAGTATCAAAAATTTTGATCATGAAGAAAGCATGAGATGCCAGATACCATTTGAAAAACTACACTGGGTTTGGTCATAGAAGGTAGCATATAGATGCCCGATATAAAGTGACAAACTATTCTATTTAAATCCTCTAAAAAGGTCACACCTAATAGTGTGTTTGTAACCTTTAACAGGGTTGGCTCTTCACCAAGCTCACTTCAGAAGAGTGAAAATTTTGGGTTACCAGTCCCAAGTGGTTTTTCCCTTAACATGATTTCCACGTTAAAAATCCATGTGTCAATGTGTTTATGAGTCATTACTTTAGTGTTTTTCATTACACAACTAATCTGGATTGATCGGTATACGCTAATAAATTTACTATTTTTCGGTAAATGAAAGATTGCTAATCAGTAAATACTAAGAATAAGGTTTAAAAGAGAACTCTGAGCAGTAGTTATTTATTATGATTATTTGAAGGCATTCATCTCGTAGGACTGAAGATAACTAGAGGCTTAATATTGTGGTAGTAAGTTTTTGGGTAGATTTATTGGAGTATTTTTGAGGCCACTGATCCACGCCCCTCTTAGTTATTCTAAAAATTGGTATCAAAGCTTGTGTTCTTAGAAAGGGAGTTTAAAAACTCAAGAAAAAGATCACAAGATGAACAGACGAGATGTGCCCAAGTTGAACAAAGACAACTTTGCATCATGGAAAAGCAAAATAAGAATCCACCTATTAGGTATTGGAAATGATGTTTTTCAATACTTAGATACTGAATATGTGTTGCCTACAGGATCTCACACACTTGAGAAATTGAGAGAAAAGCATGAGTATAATTGCATGATGATATAGCTTGCTTCCTCACTCTTTGATGCTGAGCTTGAAGATGTCAAAACCTGCACCTCTGCAAAGAAAATGTGGGATAAATTGAATCTGGTACATGGAGGAGATGCTAATGTACTAAGAGCCAAGGAAGAAAGCCTAAGAGGGAGGTTTGATGAACTAAGGATGAAAGAAGGAGAAAATATCACTCAGTATAGCTGTAGAATCAAAGAGGTAGTCAATGCTATCTGAGGAGTTGGAGGTGTACTTGAAGAAGAGACAATGGTAAGTAAAATCCTAAGAACCTTACTGCTTGTATATGCTATTAGAGTACCTGCTATACAAGAAATGAGAGAGGTTGCAAACAATACTACTACTCTAGCTAGTCTGATTGGTAGATTAATTTCATTTGAGATGAATAACTTTGATAATAGTGTCTTACCATCTATAGAGTCTACAATCAAATTTTCTTTGAAAATAAGTAAATCAAGTCATAAATACACTATGAGGAATGATAGTGAAAGTGATAGTGATGATCAAGATCTTGATGAGATTGATGCACTAATGGCAAGAAGATTGCAGAGAGGCAAAGGTAGATACAAAGGTAAATTACCAATTATATGTTTTAATTGTAAAGAGATTGGACACTTTGCTGCAAGATGTCCCAACAAAAGAAAAGATGATAGAAGTAATGAAAAATCATATGAGAAGAAGTTTGATAGAGGTGATAATAGAGATTACCAAAACAACTAACAATCTGACAGAAGAGATACCCGAGACAACAAGGACAAAGGAAAGAAAGCTTGGTACCTAGCTAAGAATAGAGATGTTGATACTAAAACTGACTCTGATGAAGACATCGAGATGGTATTTGTAGGCGTGAAGGATGACTTGGACGAAGAATAAGAAAGATATGTAGAAACTACACTCATATCTAAAGTAAGTAAGAATGATGTCTGGATCATAGATAGTGGCTACACTCACCACATGATCGGTGATAAAAACAATTTTGAAACTTTTGAGTACTATAATGGTGGTTCAGTAAGAATGGGTAATGACAGACCTTGTCCAGTTGAAGGTAAAGGAACCATAATTATAAATAACCTAATCAAATGTGAAAATGCATATTGGGTAAAAGGACTTAATTATAGTCTATTGAGTGTTTCAGATCTCAATAACACAGGTCATCGAATAACATTTTAAAATAAGAAGGCAAAGATCTTCAATGAATCAGGAAGGTTGATCAGAACTGGTGAACAGACAAAAGGTAACCTTTTCTATCTTGATGACATTAACACCACTTATTTAATGGCTAGAAATGAAGACATATGGTTGTGGCATAAAATATTATGTCATGTGAATTTTGACAACATGATAAATATAAGCAATAAAAGGAAAGTAAGAGGCTTACTGAGAATGTCTAAGCCTGAGCATATCATGTGTAAGAATTGTCAAAAAGGTAAGATGACAAAGTCTAGTTTCAAGAGTAAAGCCCATGCATCTGATGCAATTTTAGAATTAGTCCATACTGATTTATGTGGACCCATGAGGAAAAAGAATTACTATGGTGATAGGTATTTCATTCTCTTTGTAGATGATTATTCTAGAATGATGACACTTATGTTCTTAAAGGATAAATCATAAGCATTCAAGATGTTTAAATGGTATAAGGCTATGGTAGAAAAGCAAAGTGATAAGGAATTGAAATTCTTAAGATTAGATAGAGGAGGGGAATTTATTTATGATGAATTCACTAACTTCTGTAATGAGCATGGAATTAAAAGATAGGTTTCTGCACCAAGAACACCACAGCAAAATAGAATTGCTGAGAGGAGAAACAGATCCATTGTTGATTGTGAAAGAACACTGATGATTGAGAAAAGCATTGCTCAAAATTTTTGGAGGGAAGCTGTCAGTACTGCTATCTACACATTGAATAGAGTACAATTGAAGAAGGATACAAAGAAGACACCCTATGAGCTATGGTATGGTCACACACCCAATGTAAGTTACTTCATAATTTTTGGCAGTCAATGTTATGTTTTGAAGGATGATAGAAATGGAAAGCTTGACTCCAAAAGTGAAGAAGGTATCTTTCTAGGGTATTCCACGAAGAACAAGGCTTTTAAATGTCTTAACAAGTCCTCTAATTGTTGGAAATAATGGGAAGTGTGTACTGAGAGGGGAGGGGTGAATAAGTACCTCTAAAACTTTTATCTCTTTTAACCTTTATCCATTGTGTAATCAATTGTATAACCAACCATCTATTCTATACTATCTTTGTGTAAGATATATCAATTCATAAATTTAGTAAGCATTCATAGAAACATTCATGAAAGTTATTGACACATAACACAAGATATGATATCAGAGAAAACCCCTGTAAGAAGGTAAAAAATATGGTGGGGATGGAACTCACAAAATCTTCACTATCTGTAGATTGAAAGGAGATGGTTAAGGCTTACAATTTTGATCACTTATGATGATCTACCCTGTTAGGAGTATCTATGGAGATTGGTTAAGGTCTACTCTATTATTAAGAGCTTTATCAACACTATTTAGTGTGCACTCAGTTGAGAGATTTACAATAGAATTGTTAAATCCACCTTCCTTGAAAGGATTTCTTCTATTTGCTACACTTGTTAGAATGCAGAAAAAAAAATCATTGACCTGAGTGTATGCAATCTAACTATTTCTAATTACAGATCCATTATAAATCACATGTATAAATGTGTCACCTAATGTGATTTATTAATACCTCTGTTGCTCGGTACCCTCTGTTCTTGGTTCTTGATAACCAATTTCATCTTTTGTTGTTCTACTTCAAGTGAAATGTTTAGTCTGATCCATAGATGTGCTCATAGGATACATTCATCATCTCATCCATCATAATTGAATGATTATAAAATATGTTTATAAGATAGATTGACCTAGTTAAGTTTCACGTATTACAACTTAATTCTATGATCAAAGGTTTACAACTTGACCTTGATTTCCTAGTCTGCATGTTTATAATCAGTTAGACTGATTAAAACAATTACAATAATGTTTCTTGTTCCTCAAGAAATAGATTTAAAACAAATCAAAAACCCTATAAATAGAATATAGCTATTTTATCTAACGTGGAAGTCAGATCCTCTTTTCTCACGATTCAACTGACTTTCGGTTTTTGATGCTCGATTTTCTCTGAAGTTAGTTTGACTTTCTGTTGGTGTTCCTTGGTTGAACTGTCTATCAAGTTCTTCTCTATTTGTTCTTTCAGTTTGTACTGTATTCTGCTCATCAGGTTCCACTGTTGGTTTTCTCCTATCGGGTTCCTCTTTATCATGTTCATGTTGCTCTTTCAGTTTACACATTAAAACTGTGTCGTCAGTTTTCACTTTACTTAGCAATTTCGGTCTGAACTGAAAACCTGACTTTTGGTGTAGTATAACTGATGGTTCAAACAACTTGTTTTCTCTTTGCATACTAATGGAAAAACTTAATGTCATCAATCTCCCCGTTTGACATTAGTATAAAAAATTGATATGTGCAAAATACTAACAAACTTTATAGTATGTACACTGTGTATATTACCTTAGTCATTTTATGACTCCCCCTATGCATATTCTGGTATAGTATAGTATGTGTGTATGTACACTTGGTCTTTATACTATCTCTTCCTTTTGCCTTTGTGCTATATTTTATTTTTCTTCCTTTTCCCCATTTTACTATATGCTTTGTACATATCATTTCCTTTTCCCCCTTTTTTGATAGTAAGGGAAAAGGTTTATACCTATAGCTTATCAAAATTATGAGAGTGAGAGGATTGTATTTCCTCCATCATCTTCTCCTATTTCTCCTTTAAATGATCAAGAGCCATATTCTCTAATGTGATCTGTGCATGCATGTCATAGATGCTATCTGCTACCGACATCTTAGGGGTTGCAATAAGTTTCCTTGTTGAACTTAGGTGTCTTTTTAGAAGTGTGAGGTTCGGTAGTAGTAGAGACTGAATCTTGGTAACCTCCTCTCTAAACTGTGACTCTACTTCCAAAATTTCTTGTCTTAACCATTTGATCTCAATGATCTTCTCATAATGCAATTTTATTACATTTCTATCAGTGGTTAGACTTTGTGCACTTGCATTCATACCAGAATCGATCTTTTCAATCTTGTCATTGTTATCCTTTGTAAATTTCTCTAAAGTGCATATTTTTTGGATTAAGGAAACAAATTCAGAAATTATTGGATCTAATTCATTTTCTAATTCTGAAAGCTTTACCTTATTTTCTACCACTTCTTGGATGATCTTTTCTGTTAGTTTGTATTGAAACTTCTATTCTTCTTGTTGCTCAACTACCTTTTCTGCATCTATATTCTATGTTGTGATTTCTTTGGTGAGAATGGAAAGTTGATCTAGAATGGGGGCATTGTGATCAACATCTATGTCAGGAACTATCTAACTTAAGATATCCCTTGTGTTCTCTAGTACAATGAATCTTGGTGCTGCTTCTTAAGCTTCTCCTGTAAAGCTTTTCTTTGATAGATTTCTCCAAATTCTTGGAGTACTTCAAAATCTAATGTAGTTGGGCCAAATTTTGGTATTTCAATTATCTCATCTAGTGTGATTTCCAACTTGTTCTTTGTTTTCTTCTTTTTCTTCTGTAATCCACCCGTATGCAGAACCATAGCCAATTTCTCTACTTATTGTGATGTGCTACTAGATGGATTTTGTGGAGTTATACATTTCTCTTGCTACTCAGTGTTTGTCTGTTGGTTGTCTAAGGATGTATCCTTATCAACCTTTGGTGTTTCTTCAGCTTCACCTTTTTTTTCCTTTGGCATGGTATCAACTGTATTTTCTTGCTCATCTTTCTCCTTTTGCACTTCATCAACATCTTTCATCTGTGCATCTTTCTCTATTGTATTTCCATATTTTTTCTCTCCATCAATGACATTCTGTTCATTGGTTGTGTCCTTCTGTTCATCAGATGTATCTTTTTTCTCATCATTACCCTTCTCCTCGAGTATTCTTGCATCAGGCTCGGGGGTCTTCTCCTTTTGTGAGATGATATTGATTGCTTGAGTCAATAATGGAATCTAGCCCGGTATATGAACTTGTGCAACATCAATTATAGTGTCATGTTCGTTGGTTTTATGCTTGGAAATAGTGACATATTCATCTTTTTGAATTTATTTTAAAGGATCATCAGTGATGTCAATGACTGTATCATCCACAATATTGTCTAGCCATGTCTCATCAACAACATCCATATCCTTGTCACCTATTGTGTCCAATTCTTCTTTGTCCAATTCTACTATTTTGACATCCTTTGTGTCATTTATCAATATGTGCTCTGGGCTAAGTTTAGCCGAAGAGTCATGTAATTTTCTCTCGGGGTTTGCCTCCTCAGTAGATTGATTGAGTATTTTACTCCAAATTTTGTTACTATCCTTTTCTAGCTCTATAAGCTTGCCCTATAGAACTTTGTAAGCTCTTAACTTTGGTGAGAATTACTTTGTATGTTTCTCCATCATCTTCTAGATTTCTTCCATTTTTGATTCAAGAGGCATAAGAGAAACTAGGACTCTTTCCCTTATCTCCTTTTGGTTCTTTAATGCGTAAGTCCATCTGGAAGATAATCTATCTTGTAGTGCTTTTGGCATTTTGTCATCAAATTATACTGGTACATATTTGAAGTTTATCATTGCTTTTATCAATTCTTCCTCAACCTTATTTTGATGATCAGGCTCTAATGTTAGCCACTTTCTTTCCTTGGTGTGAGTTAAGCCACCTCTACTTGCAATAGACTCACATATCTCATCAATAGTTTCAGGAATCTTAGTCTTGTCTGTTTGGGTAGATTCATCTATGTCCTCTTTGTCTTCCTTGTTTAGGATTAGTTTCCTTATCCTCTTACGTGCTGTGGTCTTTTTAGTTGGAGGTTTTCTTTTTTAGGTCCTTACTTGACCTTTATTAATAGGTGAAGGACTTGCATCCTTTGTTGTCTAACTCTTGGTCCTAGATGCAACAATAGTCCTTGGCTTCTTAGCTAGTGAAGGTAGTGGTGTATCTGACTTTGTTGACTCTGAGTCACTCTTCTTCTCAGCTTCACCGATGGGTGACTGACCCTTGATCTCTTCTATCTATTCAGTTTGTTCCTCTTCTGTTACCGATAGTATTTTCTTCAAGTTCTTGACCATCTTGTCTTTCTTCCTATTAATTTTCTTTACAACCAAGCTAGTTTTGATCCTTTCTTTGGCTTGTTCATAGGTTCCAAACTTAGGTTGTGTTTTATCTAATGGATCATTGATCAGTGCCTCAATTACATTAGATGCTTGATCTATGTTTACTTCATAGTCAAGTGGAGAGAGCCATGTTGTCTTCAGTATAGTTGGCTTGATGTATATATAGTCAGTGTCTACCAAACAAATATTGGTCTTGAACTTTTCAATTAGTTGTTTTGGGTTCCTTACTCTCTTCTGCATTCTATCCTTGAATCCAGTAAAGTATTCATCCATGGCTGACTCAAAGTTATCTCCTAGTGATTTTATAAACTCATCGATCTGTATGGTCACTGGTATCATTGTATCCCATTGCACATTTCCTATAGATGGGAAAGATTCTTGGAAATAAAATAATATGCACATTATCAGAGAACCAAACTTACATGAATTTAACTTTGAATTTATTATGGTCTTCATGTTCTCTTCCAATTTCTTGAGTACAAGTTATGATAGGTCCAAATAAATTCCATTCTTTACAATCTTGTAAGCTGTAGCTACTACTCCAGATGCAATGTTGTTCATCCTGCTAGCCTGAAAGAACTTGTATCCTAGGACACTTCACTATCATTGATGGTGGATACTCTTAGTCCTCTTCCATCCAATGTAGCTCCTATATTATTCTCAATTTCAGCCTTAGGTGGGTGCTTCAATGCCTTTACCTTATCAGTTATGGGATATCTAGTAACAATGTGTATGGAATCCCTGGTAAATAGTTTAGGCTCATCCAACCATATCTTTCAGTTATGTATCCTGCTTAGTATTAACCAAATCCATTCGGTCTTGAATTCCTTCGAGAACCATAGGGCATTTGTGAGCCCTTTAACCTTGATGTGCTTGTGCACTTCCTTGATAGTGCCATCACTATTACATAGCTTCTTGAAATCTTGTTCAACTTCCAGGTCTCCAATCTCTGCTATCTTGCAGTGAATATATGCTCGTATGTCTTTGACGAGCAAAACCCTAGCTGGAATTTTGGAGAATGCTCCATCATTTTCAGGTTGTGAAGCAACCTCAGGGCATATCTTGTAGTGAGGTTCCTCATAGGTTGAATTATTGATAAGGTTGACCTTTTTCTTTTTAACACTCTTGAGATTAGTGGTTCTTGATGTGGTTGCCGTTGATTTATAAAATTAGGGATTTTTGTAAATGATAAATGGAGTTCTCATTTAATGTAGGAACTTACTTTTCACCTCTATAGCTATAAGTAATCTTCTTGGAGTGCTTGTGGATCAAGTTGGGGTTTCTTTGCAATGTTGTCACTTTGTGCTCAGTTTTTTCTCTTGTCGCTTCTCTTTGGTTGCTTGGTGAAGAGTGAAACCCTTCCATCGTATATTTATAGACGTTGCCCTAGGTCAAGTTATTAATGCTCAACTAATCCTTGGTGTGTGAAGACAAAGTCATTGGGTAATATACTAAATTCTCTTTTGGTGACCATGCAATGCTTCAGGATATCTTTTAACTTGTTTTGTTCACCAAAGGATTTCAGTTTATGGCGAAGACAACTTGTCAATTCACATGATTACCGACGGATCTCAGTTTACACTAGAAACTTAGCCTTTACGTATTAACCGACGAATCTTAGTAAGTGTAGAAAAATTATCTTTGTATGTATACCGATGCATTTTGGTATGTATTGACTGATGAAATTGTTTTCACAGAGTCATAACAAGTAATACCATAGTGCATCTTTAATCATGCTAATTTGGTATATTAACTATGTATAATGGAACTGATGCAAAATATAACTTGTTATAATGCAGTTCCATACTTACTTGTTCTACTTTAGGTGGGGGTGGTGATGTCACCAGATCCATTGGATAAGGTGTCACCAATTGCATTTCTCGGTCCAGCTTCATCAGTGTTAGTAGTGTTCCTCCACATTTTGTTTCTCATCTTCCTGATGTCTTCAATGGTGTTTCCATTGGGAAAGGTGCTGATCTCTATCATTCGGTATTTTTAGTCTTTCTTGAGATGACCAACTTTATGATAGTGTAAACATGTCATTCTGGGGTTAGTCCAGCCTCTAGACTTTCTAGTCCACTATCTCATATAGTTTGCAACTATGTGACCAAATCTTCCACATGCTGTACAATTTTCCCAAGTTTTGTAATCCCAAACATACTGGTTACCAAATCTTTACGGTTGATATGTAGTTTCTTGATCTTTAGGCTTCCATGCTTTCTTTTTCTTCTTCCAACATTCAAGAGTTGTGTGCCCATGCATTTTTCAAGTAGGACAATATTTGTCCATGTAGGTTTCCTTCTTTGGTTGTTTCATCTCATATTTACATTCATATGATTTATGTCCTTTCTTGTTACATTTATAATAGATTCCTATGAATGAAGATGTAGATTTAGGAATACCTTTCATTTTGCTCCTGCAAACATTTGATGTGTGGCCTTGTTTTCCACAGTGATTTCATGTCAGCTTTCTTGGTCTTGCATTTGCATAGAAATTATTTGGATCAGCTTGATATGGTGATTCTCCATTCTCGGTATAGCCTAGACCGGTGTTATTGTTGGCTCTTCGTTGTCCATCAAGAAAATCATCCATTCTTTTATTTATTTCTTCAACTCTTTTGATAATTTCATTATACTGTTTCTAAATTCTTATTTCTTGTTTCAGCTTTTCATTTTCTTCCCTTAGCTCACCGATGGATTCTATTCTCTCAATGAGTTTTGTATTCATTCTGTTTGTCTCTTGACTCATAAGAATAATCTGATTTTTAATCTCATGATGATCTTCTGTAAGTCTTTGTATTTCTGACTCTTTCTCTTGTAGATTTTCAGTAATCTTCCTCTTATCATCAATAGCTAGTGTTCTCTCTTGCTCAACTTGTTTAGCATTGTTCATGACATCAATAATTCTTACCACTTGTGTCTCTTGATTGATTTGTAGAGATTTCACTTGTCCAACCAGATGTTGATTGATTTCATTTAAGCTTGTGATTCTTTCTTCAGATGTGTCTGATGCCTTGCCAATTGTAGATCCTGAAGACTCAAAGAAATTTGGTATCTCTTCCTCATGGTAATCTGTTTCATTACAACGAGATGCCATAATATTTCTTTCATCCAACACGTGTCTCATCTTGATTCTATCTTCTTTATACTGCTCATAGAAGATCTAAATTTCTAGCTTCTGATTCTCAATACTCTTGTCAAGTCTGTACTTCTCCATTGTATGATCTTTTCTCTTAAGTCTTTAAGCTTTCCAAATAAGAGATCTAGCTCTGATATCAATTGTTGGAAATAATGGGAAGTGTGTACTAAGAGGGGAGGGGTGAATTAGTACCTCTAAAACTTTTATGTCTTTTAACCTTTATCCATTATGTAATTAATTGTATAACCAACCATCTATTCTATACTATCTTTATGTAAGATATATCAATTCATAAACTTAGTAAGCATTCATAGAAACATCCATAAAAGTAATTGACACATAACACAAGATATGATATCATAGAAAACCCCTGTAAGAAGGTAAAAATTGCGGTGGGGATGGCACCCACAAAATCTTCACTATCTGTAGATTGGAAGGGGCTGGTTAAGGCTAACAATTTTGATCACTTTTGATGATCTAACCTATTAGGAGTATCTATGGAGAATGGTTAAGGTCTACTCTCTTAAGAGCTTTAGCAACACTGTTTAGTGTGCACTCAGTTAAGAGATTTACAATAGGATTGTTAAATCCACCATCCTTGAAAGGATTTCTTCTATTTTATATACTTTTTAGAATGCAGACCAAAATACTCATTGACATGAGTGTAAGAAATATAACTATTGCTGATTATAGATCGATTACAAATCAAATGTATAAATGTATCACCTAATGTGATTTATTAATACCTCTGTTTCTCAGTAGCCTCTGTTCTTGGTTCTTGATAACCAATTTCATCTTTTGTTGTTATGCTTCTTGAAACTTTTAGTATGATCCATAAATGTGCTCGTAGATTACATTCATCATCTCATCCATCATAATTGAATGATTAAAACATCTATTTATAAGATAGATTGATCTAATTAAGTTTCACATATTACAACTTAACTCTATGATCAAAGGTTTACAACTTGACCTTGATCTCCTAGTCTGCATGTTTGTAATCAGTTAGACTGATTAAAAAAATTACAATAATGTTTCTTGTTCCTCAATAAATGGATTTAAAACAAATAAAAAATTCTATAAATAGAATATAGCTGTTTTATCTAACGTGGAAGTCAAATCCACTTTTCTCAGGATTCAACTTACTTTCGGTTTCTGATGCTCAATTTTCTCTGAAGTCAGTTTGACTGTCTGTCAGAGTTCCTTGGTTGAACTGTCTGTCGGGTTCTTATCTGTTTGTTATTTTGGTTTGTAGTATATTCTTCTCATCAGGTTCCACTGTCAATTTTCTCAGGTTGAGTTCCTCTTTATGATGTTCATGTTGCATTTTTGGTTTACACATCAAAACTATGTCATCAATTTTCCCTTTACTTAGCAATTTCAGTCTAAACTGAAAATGTGACTTTCAGTGTAGTATAACCGATGGTTCAAAAAACTTGTTTTCTCTTTTCATACTAATGGCATAACTTAATGTCATCACTAACAAGATCATTGAAAGTGAAAATGTAAGAATAGATAAATTTGTAGAAAATAATGATAAGGAAAGCCGAAAATAATCAAAAGACTACAACAGGTTTGTTTACACTGAAGAACCTGACACTCTACCCAAGCAACAGTGTATCGCTCCCGAGCAACAAAACAATAAACCTAAGCACCAGGATGTAATTACCAAAAATTAGGAAAATCCTCAAGATGATGTTTCGAGCAATGGAGATCAGAATGAAGGTCAAGATGATGATCAGAATGATGAACACAAAGCTGAACTGAAACTTTCCAAGTGTGTGAGAAGATATCATCCACAAAATCATATCATAGGAGACAAGAAGGCTGTAATGAGAACAAGAAGTAAGTCACTAAACACTAGATGTTTAATTTGTGATTTTGAGCCTAAATCTGTTAATACTGCACTTGAAAATGAAGAATGGGTAAGTGCTATGAATGAAGAAATATAACAGATTAAGAAGACCAAGACATGGAGACTAGTACCAAGACCAGATGACAAGAATGTCATCAATACCAAATGGATATTCAGAAAAAATCTGAATGAGAATGGAGAAGTCACTAGAAACTAGCAAGATTAGTATGCAAGAGGTATGCACAAGAAGAAGGTATTGATTATGGAGAAACCTTTGCACCCATTGCTAGACTAGGAGTTAGAATCTTACTTGCTTATGCTGCATTCAAAGGATTCAAGGTATACTAGATGGATGTTAAATATACATTCCTAAATGGAATACTGGAAGAAGAGGTATACATTGAACAACCAGAAGGGTTTGTTGATCTAGACAAGAGAAACATGGTATGTAGACTGCATAAAGCCTTGTATGGTTTGAAACAAGCACCTAGAGCCTGATTTGAAAGACTTCACTCTTATCTCATTAGCATTGAATTTGTAAGAACACGTGAAAATAACAATTTGTACTTAAAAGAAGATACCGATGGTAATATTATGATTGCTGAAATATTTGTTGATGATATCATATTGGGGGAAATGAAATGTTATGTAAATCCTTTGCTAATGAAACGAGAAAAGAGTTTTAAATGCCTATGTTTGGGGAGATCAAATTCTTTCTTGGTCTACAGATTCTTCAACAAGATGTAGGCATATATATCACTTAGTCCAAATACATCAAGGAAGTGCTGAAGATATTCAAGATGGAAGATTCCAAGCCAGTTGGAACACCTATGGCTACCAGATGTAAGATGACAAAAGAAGAAAAATAAAATGAGGTAAATCAGACCTTATATAGATCAATGATTTGAAAACTAATGTATGTTGTTCATACCAGATCATATATTGCACATGCAGTTGGAATAGTTGCAAGATTCTCTGCTAATCCCAAAGAATCACATATGACTGCTGTCAAGAGAATTCTGAGATATCTAAAGAACACTAAGGACTATGGATTATGGTATAAAAGAGAAGGAAAATTTGAGCTTCAAGTCTACATAGATGCTGATTGGGCTGGAAACATAGGTGACCAAAAGAGCACAACTGGAGGAGCATTCTTCATGGGTGAAAAAATTGTCACATAGATCAACAAGAAGCAAGGATGCATCTCATAGTCTATTGCAGAAGAAGAATATGTAGCTACTGTTAGAAATTGCTCAAATATTGCATGGATCAAACAATTACTGGAAGGTATGAATATGAAGATTCTTGAACCAGTGATTATCTATTGTGATAATGCCAGTGCAATAAACATATCAAATAATCTAGTCATGCATGCTAGGACCAAGCATATAGCAATCAAGTATCATTACTTAAGAGAACAAGTGCAGGAAAAAGAAGTGATACTGGAATATGTTCAATCAAAGGAACAATTAGCTAACATATTCACCAAGCCATTACCAAAAGACACATTTGAGTACCTGAGAAAGAGACTAGGGGTCCAACCCTTGTCTATTGATCAGTAAGCTGACTAGGATATTGCATCAGCCTATAAACAAATTAGAAGATCATTTATGTTGATGCAATCAAGAAATGGATTGCAATGATACATCTGTACACAACAAGATACATACCTACACCAAATACCAGAGTCACTGTATTGCTGATGGATAGGGAAATTCAAGGAGTATATTATATAAAGGTGAAAGGATATAACTTTGGTTTAATCAAATTCTATTTTGGCATTGTTGTCAAAGGGAGATATTATCTCATTATCAAGGAGAGATATCCAAAGGGAGAGAAGAGAGGATATCTAGAATATCCAAAGGCAGAGATTTAATATGAATTATCGATCAAAGGGAGAGAAGTATCATGAGGAAGAAAATACACACAAAGGGAAAGCTAACTTATTGCTGTAAAAGGAAAAAGAGATTATCAAGCAGAGGAATAGTCAAGGAACAACACAGAGGCTACTACATCTATCCAGTGCAGGGATTGAAGATTATGTTAGTAATAACTGAGATGGGGGGGGGGGGTGAATCAATGGCCTAAAAAATATTCCAATTAATCAACCCAAAACTTAGTACCAAAATATTAAGCCTCTAGTTATCTTCAGTCCTATAAGATGAATGCCTCCAAATATACTTATCATATTACTACTGCTCGGTATACTTTGTTAATCCTTATTCTATATGTTTACCAAATAGTAGTCTTTCAATTTTACCGAAAAATAGTAAATTACTTAGAGTATACCAATCAATCCAGATTAGCTATGTGTAATGAAAAACACTAAAGTAATGACTCATAAAAACATCGACACATGGATTTTCAATGTGGAAACCCTGTTAAGGGAAAAACCACTTGGGACCGGTAACCCAAAATTTTCACTCTTCTGAAGTGATCTTGGTGAAGAGCCAACCTTGTTAAAGGTTACAAACACACTGTTAGGTGTGACCTTGTTAGAGGATTTAAAATATTAGTTTTTCACTTGATATCGGGTATCTCTATGCTACCTTCCTTGATCAAAAACTCTCTTGTCTTATCAATAGGTATTTGGCATCTTATGCTATCTTCATGATCAAAATTTTTGATACTCCTTGGGATGTATCTCAATATAGAAAGGATCTTTAAATCTTTCCTGGTTAAGAGACCTTCTGTAACAATGGTTAAACTAAAAAAGTATGATATGTTCACATATGCAACTTATACTTGCAGATTTTCAAATCTATTGTAAGCTTATAAAACCAATCCGATCAATATATCTTTTCAGTACCTTTGCTCCACTTTTGTTCTGCTCGGTGATGCTATGCTCTATTGCTCGGTGTCTATAGAAATCTTTAGCTCTTTCCTCATCTTGATTGATCAGGACTGTATGAAGTTGTTCTTCATCAATTTCTCTCTAGCATCCTCTTTTTCATTCACTCCCCTTAATTCATAATGAGTTAAGTTTTCTCTTTATAGACATGATATCACCATTTCTAGGTTCTTGATTTTCTTGATCTTGGCATGATCCACAATTCTCACCAATTAGATTTAAAGCAAAAATCCTATTTTATCTCGTTGAGATCTTCTTGCCAACAAGAAAAAATAAATTTAAATCCTTTAATTATCTCTATCTTTATCTTGTCAATGAAAACAATGATAACTACCAATTAAGTCTATATTTAGCTCTGCCAGCTAGATATTTTGTCATTTCTGAACTCCAGTTAATTTTGGTGTTTTAACTCTTGTTAGCTTCAGTCAACACTCCATTTATCCTTGGGATTCTCCGTCGAGGTTGTCTGTCTTTCAGGCTTGTTTTTTCATTGGGTTACACTATGATTCTGGCTGTCGGGTATGCTTGTGATTCTTCTCATCGCTAATGCTCATTGGTTTCTTTGCTCGGGCATCACTATGACTTAACTTTCAGTGATCTGTGTCCGTCAGGTTCCACTGGCTGTCGGTGTTTGAAGTCACATAGCGAATGCTTGTCTTTTATGCATTACTAAAAGCATAAGCTTTATCTCTCTAATTCTTTGAAGTCTTTGAAACTTTGAATATAACCGATTAGATTATATCAAGTTGACATCAATGACAATACAATCCATTAATTGAATTAATGTATTGCATTATCTTTCTACATTTTGGTGATCAACTTAACATCTTCAAACATTTAATCAGTTACATGTCATCAATCTCTCCTTTTGGCATTGATGGCAACACACTACTTTATCATACTATAGTATTATTAATATAATATGAAATATAACAGTTTCATCAATCTTTCCTATTGTAACTATTACAAATGTCTGGCTCTCAGTAAGCTCAAATAGCTTAGATTTGTTTCTTATAGAATGATTGTTTTCAATCTCCACTCCCTTCACTAGATAGATGTAGCAGCTTATTTTTCTGTTCTGATATGTGTTCTTCCTTGACTGTTCCTCTTCTTGATAATCTCTTTTTCCTTTGACAATAATGAGTCAACTCTCCCTTTGTATATATTCTCTTCCTTTTGTTACTTCTCTCCATTTGATGGATATTTCATATGTAATCAATCTCTCTCCCTTTGAATATTAATTAACTCTTTCTTTTGATTCTCAGGAACTTCATTTTATGGATAATGATATAATCTTTTCTAATCAATGAGATAATCTCTCATTTATGATAATGAGATCATCTCTCCCTTTGAAAAAAATGCCGATAAATTTTCTTGTATATGATCTTCCATCCTTTTTATAGTATATTCCTTGAATTTCCCTATCCATCAACAATATATTGACTCTCGTGTTTGGTGCAGTTTTGTACTTTGCTATGTACAAATGTATCTATTGATGTCCATCTCTGTGCTTGCATCAACATGAATGATTCAAATTATGTTTAGGCTGATGCAGCCTCCTAGTCAGCTTACTGACCAATAGACAAGGGTTGTACCCTTAGTCTCTATCTCAGGTACTCAAATGTATCTTTCGGTAATGGCTTAGTGATTATATCAGCTAATTGTTCCTTTGATTGAACATATTCCAGTATCACCTCCTTTGCTTGCACTTATTCTCTCAGATAGTGATACTTGATAGCAATATGTTTAGTCTTAGCATGCACGAATGGATTCTTAGAAAAGTTAATTGCACTGGTATTATCACAATAGATAATTACTAGTTCAATAATATTCATATTCACACCTTCCAGTAACTATTTGATCCATGCAATATTGGAGCAATTTGCAGCAACAACCACATACTCTGCTTCTGTAGTAGACTGTGAGATGCATCCTTCCTTCTTGCTAATCTATGTGACAAGCCTGTCACCTATGAAGAATTCTCTTTTAGTCATCATTGTTTCTAGCCCAATCAGCATCTGTATAGACTTGTAGCTTGAATTTCCTTCTCTTTTATACCATAAGCCATAGTCCTCGGTGTTCTTTAGATATCTCAGAATTCTCTTGACAACAGTCATATGTGATTCTTTGGGATTAGTAGAGAATCTTGCAACTATTCCCACCACATGTGCTATATCTGGTCTGGTATGAACAACATACATTATTTTTCCAATCATTGACCTATACAAGGTTTGATTTACCGCATTAGTTTTGTCTTCTTTTGTCAGCTTACATATGGTAGCCATAGGTGTTCCAACTGGTTTGTAATATTCCATCTTGAATATCTTCAGCACTTCCTTGATGTATTTGGACTGAGTGATATATATGCTTGGATCTTGTTGAAGAATCTATAAAACAAGAAATAATTTGATCTCCCCAAACATAGACATTTCAAATTATTTTCTCATTTCATTAGCAAAGGATTTGCATAACATTTCATTTCCCCCAAAAATGATATCATCAACAAAAATTTCAGCAATCAGAATATTACCATCGGTATCTTATTTTAAGTATAGATTGTTATTTTCACTTGTTCTTACAAATTCAATGCTAATGAGATAGGAGTGAAGTCTTTCATACCAGGCTCTAGGTGCTTGTTTTAATCCATACAAGGCTTTATGTAGTCTACATACCATGTTTCTCTTCTCAGGATCAAAAAAACCTTCTGGTTTATTAATGTATACCTCTTCTTCAAGTATTCCATTTAGGAATGCATATTTGACATCAATCTGGTATACCTTGAATCCTTTGAATTCAGCATAAGAAAGTAAGATTATAAATCTTTTTAGTCTAGCAATGGGTGCAAAGGTTTCACCATAATCAATACCTTCTTCTTGTGCATATCCCTTTCATACTAATCTTGCTTTGTTTCTAGTGACTTCTCCATTCTCATTCAACTTGTTTCTAAATATCTATTTGGTACCGATGATATTCTTCTCATCTGGTCTCGGTACTAGTTTCCATGTACTGTTCTTCTCAATCTATTCTATTTCTTCACTCATAGCACTTACCCATTCCTCATTTTCAAGTGTAGTATTAACAAATTTAGGCTCAAAATCACAAAGTAAACATTTGGTGTTTAGTGACTTACTTCTTGTTTTCATTCCAGTCTTCTTGTCTCCTATGATTTGATTTTGTGGATGATTTATTATGACATACTTGGCAAGTTTCAATTTAGCTTTGTGTTCATCATTTTGATTAGCTTCTTGACCTTCATCCTGATCTCCATCAATCGAAACATCATCTTGAGGATTTTCTTATTTTTGGTAATTGCAACCTGATGCTCAGGTGAAATTTTCTCTCTCTTAGGAGTGATAGACTGTTGCTCAGGTAGAGTGTTAGGTTATGTATAAACAAAACTGTTGTAGTCTTCCGGTTCTCTTCTGCTTTCCCTATCATTCTTTTCTCCAAATTCATCTATTTTCACATTTGCACTTTCAATGATTTTGTTAGATGACTTGTTAAGACATTTATAAGCCTTTATTTTGGTTGAATACCTAAGGAAGATACCTTATTCACTTTTGGAGTCAAGTTTTCTATTTCTATCATCCTTCAAAATATAACAATGACTACCAAAGATTCTGAAGTAACTTATATTGGGTGTATGACCATACCAAAGCTCACAGGGTGTCTTCTTTGTGTCCTTCAATTGTACTGTGTTTAATGTGTAGACAACAATACTGATAGCTTCCCTCCAAAAAATTTGAGTGATGCTCTTCTCAATCATCAATGTTCTTTCACAGTCAACAATTGATCTATTTCTCCTCTCAGTAATTCCATTTTGCTGTGGTGTTCTTGGTGTAGAAACCTATCTTTTAATTCCATGCTCATTGCAATAGTTAGTGAATTTAGCTAAAGAAAATTCCCCTCCTCTATCTGACCTTAAGCATTTCAATTTCTTTTCACTTTGTTTTTCTACCATATTCTTATACAATTTAAACATCTTGAATGCTTCTGATTTATCTTTTAAAAAAATAACTGTCATCATTCTAGAATAATCATCAACAAAGAGAATAAAGTACCTATCTCCATAGTAACAATTTTTCCTCATGGGTCCACATAGATTAGTATGGAATAATTCTAGAATTGCATTAGATGTATGGGTTTTACTCTTGAAACTATACTTTGTCATCTTACCTTTTTGATAATTCTTGCACATGATATGCTCGGGCTTAGTCATGCTCGGTAAGCCTTTATCATTCCTTTTGTTTCTTATCTTTATCATATTGTAAAAACTCACATGACACAATATTTTGTGCCACAACCATATTTCTTCATTTATATCCATTAAACAAGTGGTGTTAATGTCATCAAGATAGAAAAGGTTACCTTTTGTATGTTCACCAGTTTTGATCAACCTTCCTGATTCATTGAAGATCTTTGCCTTCTTATTTTCAAATGCTACTCTGTGACCTGAATTGTTCAGCTGTGAAACACTTAACAAATTAAACTTTAATCCTTTTACCAAGTAAGGATTTTCACATTTGATCAGGTTATTTAACATTATGGTTCCTTTACCTTCAACTGGACAAGGTGTATCATTACCCATTCTTACTGAACCACCATTATAGTATTCAAAAGTCTCAAAATTTTTCTTATCACCGGTCATGTGGTGAGTGCAGCCACTATCTATGATCCAGACATCATTCTTACTAACCTTAGATATGAGTGAAATTTCATACCTTTCTCCTTCTTCATCTGAGTCATCCTTCATGGCCACAAATACCATCTCAATGTCTTCTTTAGATTCAGTGTCAGTGTCATCAGCTCTGTTCTCAGCTAGGTAACAAGATTTCATCCCTTTGTCCTTGTAGTCTTGGGTATCTCTCTTATCAAATTTTTAGTTGCTTCAGTAATCTATGTTATCACCTCTATCAAACTTCTTCTCATATGATCTATCATTACTTCTGTCATCTTTTCTTCTGTTTGGACATCTTGCAGCAAAGTGTCCAACCTCTTTATAATGGAAATAAACAATTGGTAATTTACCTTTGCCTCTTTGCAATATTCTTGCCATTAGTGCTTCAATCTCATCAAGTCCTTGATCCCCATTATTACTTTCACTATCATTTCTAATAGAATGTCTATGACTTAAATTACTTATTTTCAAAGAATATTTGAATGCAGATTCTATAGATGGTAAGACACTATTATCAAAGTTATTCATCTCAAATGAAATCAGTGTACCAATAAAACTATCTAGACTAACTGTATTGTTTGCAAACTCTCTCTTTTATTGAATAGAAGAAACTCTAATAACATATACCGACAGTAAGGTTCTTAATATTTTACTTACCACTGTCTCCTCTTCAAGTGTACCTCCAACTCCTCGGATAACATTGACTACTTCTTTGATTCTGCAGCTATACTGAGTGATATTTTCTCCTTATTACATCCTTAGGTCATCAAACCTCCCTCTTAGGCTTTCTGCCTTGGCTCTTAGTACATTAGCATCTCCTCCATGTACCATATTCAACTTATCCCACATTTTCTTTGCAGAGGTGTAGGTTTTGACATATTCAAAATCAACATCAGAGAGTGATGAGGCAAGTTTTATCATCATGCAATTATGCTCATGCTTTTCTCTTAATTGCTCAAGAGTGTGAGGTCCTCTAGGAAACACATATTCAGTATCTAAGTATTAAACAACATCATTTCCAATACCTAATAAGTGGAGTCTTATTCTACTTTTCCATGATGCAAAGTTGTCTTTATTCAACTTGGGCACATCTCATCTATTCATCTTGTGATGTTTTGCTTGAGCTGTTAAACTCCCTTTCTAAGCACACAAGATCTGATACCAATTTTTAGTAATAACTGAGAGGGGGGGGGGGGGTTAATTAGTGGCCTCAAAAATATTCCAATTAATCAACCCAAAACTTAGTACCACAATATTAAGCCTCTAGTTATCTTCAGTCCTAGAAGATGAATGCCCCCAAATATACTTATCATATTACTACTGCTTGTAATACTTTGTTAATCCTTATTCTGTATGTTTACCGAATAGCAGTCTTTCAATTTACCAAAAAATAGTAAATTACTTAGAGTATACCAATCAATCCAGATTAGCTATGTGTAATGCAAAACACTAGAGTAATGACTCATAAACACATTGACATATGGATTTTTAACATGGAAACCCTATTAAGGGAAAAACCACTTGGGACCGGTAACTCACAATTTTCACTCTTCTGAAGTGAGCTCGATGAAGAGCCAACCCTATTAAATGTTACAAACACACTGCTAGGTGTGACCTTGTTAGAGGATTTAAAAGATTAGTTTTTCACTTGATATCAGGAATCTGCATGCTACCTTCCTTGATCAAACACTCTCTTGGCCTGTCAATAGGTATCTGGCATCTTATGCTATCTTCATGATCAAACTTTTTGATACTCCTTGGGATGTATCTCAATATAGAAAGGATCTTTAAATCTTTCTTAGTTAAGAGACTTTCTATAACAATGGTTAAAATGAAACAGTATGATTTGTTCACATATACAACTTATACTGGTAGATTTTCAGATCTATTGTAAGCTCATAAAACCAATTTGATCAATATATCTTTTCAATACCTTTGCTCCACTTTTGTTCTGCTCGGTGATGCTATGCTCTATTGCTTGGTGTTTGCAGAAATATTTAGCTCTTTCCTCAGCTTGATTGATCAGGACTGTATGAAGTTGTTCTTCATCAATTTCTCTCCAACATCCTCTTTTTCATTCACTCCACTTAATTCATAATGAATTAAGTTGTCTCTTTATAGACATGATATCACCATTTCTAAGTTCTTGATTTTCTTGATCTTGGCATGATCCACAATTCTCTCCAATTAGATTTAAAGAAAAACTCCTATTTTATCTCGCTAAGATTTTCTTGCCAACTGGAAAAAACATCTTTAAATCTTTTACTTATCTCTAGATTTATCTTGTCGATGAAAACAATGATAACTACCAGTTAAGTCTATATTTATTTCTTCTAGCTAGATATTTTGTCATTTCTAAACTCCAGTTAATTTTGGTGTTTTAACTCTTGTTAGCTTCGGTCAAGACTCCAGTTCTCCTTGGGCTTCTCTGTCGGGGTTTTCTGTCCATTAGGGTTGTCTATCCTTCAGGATTGTCTATCCATTGGGTTACACTATGATTCTGGCCATTAGGTATGCTTGTTATTTTGCTTGTCGATAATGCTCGTCAGTTTGTTTTTTCAGGCATCACTGTGACTTAACTTTTGGTGATCTCTGTCCGTCAGGTTCCACTGGCCGTCAGTGTTTGAAGTCACATAGTGTATTCTTTTCTTTTATGCATTACTGAAAGCATAATATTTATCTCTCTGATTCTCTAAAGTCTTTGAAACTTTGAATATAACTGATTAGATTATATCAAGTTGACATCAATGACAATACAATCCATTAATTGATTTAATGTCTTGCATTATATTTCTGTATTTTGGTGATCAACTTAACATCTTCAAACATTCAATCAGTTACATGTCATCAGATTAAAGAAGCACATTCTGCAAGAAACAAATCTAAGCTATATGAGTTTACCGAGAGTCAGACATTTGTATTGGTTATAGAACAAAAGAGTTAGGAGAGATTGATGAAATACACTTGATATATTTCATATTGTATTAGTAATAATATAGTGTGATAATGTAGTGTGTTTCCATCAATTCCAAAGGGAGAGATTGATGACATATAATTGATTAACTATTTGAAGATATTAAGTTGGTGATTACTAAAATGAAGATAATGCAAGACATTAAATCAGTTAATGGATTGTATTGTCATTGATGTCAACATGATATAATCTGATTGGTTATATACAAAGTGTCAAAGACTTCAGATAATCAGAGAGATAAAGATTATGCTTTTAGTAATGCATAATAGATCAGCAATCACTAAGTGACTACAAACACTGACATTTAGTGGAACCTGACGGATAGAGGAACCCGAGAGAAAATTCACAGTGATGCCTGAGTAAGAAAATTGAAAAGCATTATTGATGAGAATAAATTCACAGTTATGCCCCATGGATAGACAACCTCGACAGAGATTCCTGAGGAGAACTGAAGTGTTGACTGAAGCTATCAAAGAGTTAAACACTGAAATTAACTGAAGTTCAAAAATGACAAAATACTTAGCTGGCAGAGCTAAAGATAGAGTTAACTAGTTTTTAACATTATTTTCATCGACAAGTTAAATCCAGAAACAAGTAAAATATTTAAAGTTGTTTTATCCAGTTGTCAAAGAGATTCTTTACAAGATAAAACAAGAGTAAAGCTTCAAAACAAGAATTGGCTAAGATTGCGGATCACGCCAAGAAAAAGAAAATAAAGAAGTGAGAAACAATGATATCATGTCTATAAAGAGACAATATAATTCATTATGAATTAGGGGAGTGAATAGAGAAAGAGGATACTAGAGAGAAATTGATGAAGATCAACTTCATATAGTCCTAATCAATCAAGCTGAAGAACAGAGCTATATTTTTGTGGACACCGAGCAATAGAGTACAACATCATCGAGAAGAAGGAAGTGGAGAAAAGGTATTAAAAAGATACAATGATCAGAAAAGTAAAATGATATTACAATAGATCTGAAAATCTGCAAGTCTAATTTGTATGTGTGAACAAATCATTTACTGTTTCAATTTAACCATTGGATAAGAAAGTCTCTTAACCGAGCAGGATTTAAAGATCCTTTCTATATTGAGATACATCCTAAGGAGTATAAAAAAGTTTGATCATGAAGATAGCATGAGATTCTAGATACCATTTGACAAACTACACTATGTTTGGTCATAGAAGGTAGTATAGAGATGCCTGATATCAAGTGACAAACTATTCTATTTAAATCCTCTAAAAAGGTCACACCTAACAGTGTGTTTGTAACCTTTAATAGGGTTGGCTCTTCATCGAGCTCACTTCAGAAGAGTGAAAATTTTGGGTTACCAGTCCCAAGTGGTTTTTTTCTTAACATGGTTTCTACGTTAAAAATCCATGTGTCAATGTGTTTATGCGTCATTACTTTAGTGTTTTGCATTACACATAACTAATCTAGATTGATCAGTATACACTAAGCAATTTACTATTTTTTGGTAAATGAAAGACTGCTAATTGGTAAATAGTAAGAATAAGGTTTAAAAGAGAACTCTGAGAAATAGTTATTTATTATGACTATTTGAAGGCATTCATCTTGTAGGACTGAAGATAACTAGAGGCTTAATATTGTGGTAATAAGTTTTTGGGTAGATAAATTGGAATATTTTTGAGGCCACTAATTCACCCCCCCTCTCAGTTATTCTAATAGGAATCCTTAATAGGGAAGGGTGTGGATTTGATACCACTTTTTGGAGTACAACGAACATTGTGAGGGAGGGGGAGGGTGAATCAATGTTCATGCACAAATTTTTCTTTTAAAATTATTTTTCAAATTTGACTTATTTATTCAATATGAAACAAAAGTAGAATAGGTAGCACACGTACACAAGAATATGTCACAAGAAATTTTCCTGAGTGGAAGCCCTTTTGGGAATAAAATCACTCAAAGTTTCCTCACTGGCTTATCTGAAATATGCTAGTTTACAATGCCTCATTGGTTGATGTGTCTCACTGACAATGCTATTTCATTGATAGACTTTGAAATGTCTCACTAGCAAAGCAGTGTGCCTTACTATAAATATGTGTCACTAATAATATGCCTCACTAACTTATACCATTAAATTCAATATAATGTAATCATATACAAAGTATAATATCTATTTCACTTTTCAATATATTTTGGTATGAGACTCAGAATCATAAGTACATTGTGGATCTCAAAATATAATACAATGTATCATTGTGCATATGAATGATTTTAGACACAATGATAAATTATATTAACTCAACAAAGTGCCTTTCAAATTTTTAAAAAGATGTTTTTATACAACTGATAATCACAATATCTCAGTAATAGTGAACAAAGGATATATCTTTTCAAAGCAAGACATAAATCTCTCTTTTTTTGTATATCTTCACTATTATTAGAATAATGTATATATAATGATCCTTGTTAAGAAATTGAAGTAAAACTACCATATAATTGATAATAGTATTTCCCTAATTGCTTGTGTGTAAATTGAATATAATATAATTTCTTCTTTAACACAATATATATAATTAACAAAATGTATTTTGTGAAACAAAAATAAACTAGTAACACACCCAAAATAAGATTAGAATGAAGAATAATCTCAAAACCACAAAAGACTTCACATATATTATGCATGACCACATAATTGAGAAGATATTCAATTAATTAAATGTTTGAAGATGTTAAGTTGATGATCATGCAAAGCATTAAATTAGTTAATGTATTGTATTGTCATTGATGTCAACTTAATATAATCTGTATGGTCATGGAGATACTACCAAAGACTTAAAGAACTCATGAATCAAGGATATGGTAATCAATAATGCATACAAGTCTAATATTCATTGAGTGACTGAATACACCGACGGAGTGCACTCGACGGTCAGAGAAAAAGAACAAAGTCACAATGTTACCTGACAAAGAAATAAACAAAATTACCGATGAGCATAGTTACAGTATTGCCCGACGAGAAAAACAAAGAGTAACCCGACGGACAAAATTTTAGTGTTGCTCGATGGAAAAGAAAAGGAAGGAGATCCCGATGAAAACTGAAGTCACATTGATGGAACAGTCAGTTATCACCGATGACTAACTGAAGTATTGACCGACAGAACAAAGAATTCAGAAAATGAAAAAAATGCCTAGCTGGAAAGAAACTAAAGATAGAGTTAATGAATACTTATCCTTGTTTTATTCATCCAGATAAAGTTGAAGATAAGTAATTGATTTAAAGCTGATTTGTATAGTTGGCAAGAAGATATCTGAGAGAAAAATTAGGAGTTAGGCTTTAAATCAAATTGGCTAGATTGTTTATCAGGCCAAGAATCAAGAACCAAGAAACAATGAATATCATGTCTATATAAGAGATGAGCTTAATCCACGTTAAAAAAAATGTGGATTAAGGGGAGTGAATAGAAAGAAGATGCTGAAGAGAAACTAATGAAGAACAATTTCATGCAGTGATGATCAAACAAGCTGAGGGAAGAGCTAAGGAATTTTGCAGACACTGATGAACAGTGAGCACAACATCATAGAGCAGAAAGTATGGAGCACAAGGATTGAATTGATACATTGGTCAGAGAGGTAATGTACTTAAATAGATCTGAAAATATACAATTTAAAGTTGCAATATGAACAGGTCATAATGTTTCAGTTTAACCATTGAAGCATCAAGTCTCTTAACCGAGCAGGACTTAATAGTCTTCTATATATTGAGGTACATCTCAAGGAGTACCAAAAAGGTTGATTCGTGAAAGTAGCATTGGTTATGCCTGATGCCTATTGATAGTCTAAGATAGAGGCTAATTCAAGGATGGTAGCATTAGATGCCCGATACTAAGTGACAACTGTTAGAAACACTGAGAGGGGGGGGGTTAATCAGTGTTTGTCTATTAATTACTTTTTAGCAACTTAAGCATTAATAAAACATACATAGAATGAAGATTAACATAACAAATCATAAAACATGATATGATTATGGGGAAACCTTGATCAGAGGAAAACCCTGGTGGGAATTAGTACCCACAAATATTGTACTAAGTATAATGAACTTGTGAGAGTTCCTTTGCCCTATTAGAAGCAGTCTTTACAATATGAGTACAATGACCTGGATAAAGGTCGGACCCTGTTAGGATTATTTTACAAAACCCTATTAAAGGTATATGGCTCATTTCCTAGGCTCACTGCCCAATAAGATGAAGGCTACAACCTTCTGAAAGATGATATGCACTATATCAAAATGAACTGCTGTGATGACACTGTTGTCTGATCAGTTCTGTATATGCGCGAATGCTCTTACTCTCTCAAAGAGCTATATCATATACTGACTTCATAGTACTATCCCTCTGTATCTTCCTCTTACATAATAATCAACACTTCTTTCATATCTTTACATTACATACTTATATATGCAAATCCAAATAGGCGCGACCCAAAATAGAACACTAGTCGGCCCTAAGACAAAATATATAATGCTTCCAAACAAGTCAACTTCAAGCGTGTTTACTACAATGTTAATTACATCATTAAAAACATATAAAAAAGGCACTTAGCCATTACATCAAAAAATAACACACGCTGATCAAATCACTTAGTCGGCTTCCATGCTCTGTCTCCTAGACTGCTGGTCTATTGATCTGCTTGTAACTTTTCTGTACTGTAGTTTCATACTATGTGTGTATGGATGTAGCATGTACACATATCATACAGCTTATATCTGAATGCGCATAAGCTGAATTGATCTCTCACACGTGCGCTGATGTGCTGATTGCTGAGTATCTCTATTTTGCCCTGTTTTTCTTACTTAGTCATTTTGTCTTTCATGACAAAAACTAAACATGACTTTGTTGCCATGATGACAACACAAAATGAGTCATGCATCCTCATGTAGTCAACTTGCCAACAACAACCTCTATGCATAAAATCCTCTAACAAGGTCACACCTAATAGTGTGTTTGTAACCTTTAACAGTGTTGGCTCTTAACAGGGCTCACTTCAGAAGAGTGAAAATTTGGGGTACCGGTCCCAGTGGTTTTTTCCCTTAACAGGGTTTCTGCATTAAAATCCATGTGATATGTGTGTATGATTCATTTATTTACTATTTTGTATCTTACATAATTCATTTTGGATATATCGGTATACTCTGCATATTCACTATATTTCAGTAAATAGACAACTGCTTGTCGGTAAAACATAAAGAATAAGGTTTAACAGAGCAATCTGACAAGTAGTAAATTGATATAAGTTATTCAAGGCATTCATCTTGTAGGATAGAAGATAACTTGAGAAATAATTTGTGGTTATAAGTTTTGAAGGATTGATTTAAGGATTAATTTTTGAGGCCACTGATTCACCCCCCCTCTCAGTTATTACTAACAATTGGTATCAGAGCTTGTGTTCTTAGACGGAAGGTTTCAAGACCTAAGCCAAAGATCACAAGATGAACATATGAGATGTGCCCAAGTTGAACAAAGATAATTTTTCTTCATGGCAGAGCAGGATAAGACTCCACTTATCAGGTATTGGTAATGATGTTACTCAATTCCTAGAAACTAAATATGTGTTTCCCACAAGAGCACCAACAGCTGAACAAATGGGAGAGAAGAATGAACACAATGGCATGATGATATAGCTTGCTTCCTCACTCTCTGATGCTGAATTTGAAGATGTCAAAGAATGCAAAATTGTAAAGCAGATGTGTGACAAATTGAAGCTTGTACATGGTGGTGACAAAAATGTTTTGAGAGCCAAGGAAGAAAGCCTTAGAGGAAAGTTTGATGATCTCAAAATGAAAGAAGGTGAAAACATCACTCAGTACAACACAAGAATCAAAGAGTTAGTCAATGCTATCCAAGGAGTTGGAGGTGTACTAGAAGAAGATACAGTGGTAAGTAAAATTCTAAGATCCTTACTGCCTACTTATGCTATTAGAGTATCTGCCATTGAAGAAATGAGAGCAGTAGAAAATAACAATGTTACTCTAGACAGTTTAATTGGAAGACTGATTTCATTTGAGATGAATAACTTTGATAATAGTTTCTTACCAAACATAGAGTGTGCATTCAAAACTTCTATGAGAATAAGTAAATCAAGTCATAAAAACACTATGAGAAAATATAGTGATAGTGAAAGTGAAGATGATGATCTTTATGAAATTGAAGCACTTATGGCCAGAAGAATGCAAAGAGGAAAAGGTAAATACAAAGGTAAATTACCACTTGTTTGTTTTAATTACAAAGAGATTGGACACTTTGCTGCAAGATGTACTAACAGAAGAAAAGATAACAGAAGTAATGACAGATCATTTGAAAAGAAGTCTGACAAAGGTGATTACAAAAGCTACTGACAATCAGAAAGAAGAGATACCTGAGACTATAAGGACAAAGGAAAGAAGGCCAGTTACCTAGAAAAATGCAAGGATGAAGATACTGACACCGAATCTGATGAAGACATCGAGATGGTGTTTGTGGATGTAAATGATGATCCAGATGATGATGAAGAAAGGTATGTAGAAATATCTCTCATATCTAAAATTCGAAAAAATGATGTTTGGATCATAGATAGTGGCTGCACTCACCATATGAATGGTGATAAGCAAAAGTTTGAAACTTTTGAATACTATAAAGGTGGTTCAGTAAGAATCGGTAATGACACACCTTGTCTAGTTGAAGGTAGAGGAACAATAATGTTGAATAACCAGATAAAATGTGAGAATGCTTATTGGGTAAATGGATTGAATTATAATCTATTGAGTGTTTTTCAGTTGAATAATTTAGGTCACAAAGTAGCATTTGAAAATAAGAAGGCAAAAATCTTCAATAAATCTCAAAATCTGATTGGTACCAGTGAGCAGACAAAAGGTAACCTATTCTATCTGAATGATACTAACTCCACTTGTTTGATTGCTACAAATGAAGACATATGGTTATGGCACAAAAGATTGTGTCATGTGAACTTTGAAAACATGATAAAGATTAGCAAAAACATATATGTCAGAGGCTTAGCAACGATGACCAAGCCTGACAATATCATGTGTACGAATTGTCAAAAAGGTAAAATGACAAAGTCTAGTTTTATAAGAAAAAACCATACATCTGATGCAATTCTAGAATTAGTCCATACTGATTTATGTGTACCTATGAGGATAAAGAGTTATTATGGAGATAGATATTTTATTTAGAGTCATGTTTCTAAAAGATAAATCAGAAGCATTTAAGATGTTTAAATGGTGCAAAGCAATGGTTGAGAAGCAAAGTGGTAAGGAGATAAAATGCTTAAGGTCAGATAGAGGAGGGGAATTTATTTTAGATGAATTCACTAACTTTTGTAATGAGCACGGAATCAAAAGATAGGTCTCTACACCAAGGACACCACATCAGAATGGAATTGTTGAAAGAAGGAACATATCCATAGTTGATTGTGCAAGGAAACTGATGATAGAGAAAGGCATCACCCAAATCTTTTGGAGGGAAGCTATCAGTACTGTTGTTTACACATTGAACAAAGTATAATTGAAGAAAGACACCAAAAAGACACCTTAGGACCTATGGTATGGATACACACCCAATGTAAGTTATTTCAAAATTTTTGGCACTCAATGTTATATCTTAAAAGATGATAGAAATGGAAAAATTGACTCCAAGAGTGATGAAGGAATTTTTCTAGGGTATACTACCAAGAGCAAGGCTTATAAATGTCTAAACAAAGCCTCAAACAAAATTATTGAAAGTGCAAATGTAAAGATAGATGAATTTGGAGAGAAGAATGAATAGGATAGCACTAAAGAACTAGAGGACTACAATAAGTTCACTTACAATGAGGAACCTGACACTCTACCCTACAAACAATATAGAGCTCTTGAGCAACAGATCATTGCACCCGAGCATCAGGCTGCAAATACCAATGATCACAATATTGCTCAAGATGATGCACAAATTGATGAAGAGCATAATGAAGAACAAAATGATGATCAAGCTGATAGACAAAGAGCTATACTTGTACTTGCAAGATATGTCAAAAAGAACCATCCACACGAATAGATTATAGGAGATAAAAGGGATGGTATGAGAACTAGAAGTAAGTATCTAAATACTAGATGTCTTATTTGTGATTATGAGCCCAAATCTATCAATGCTGCACTAGATAATGATGAATGTATTAGTGCTATGATTGAGGAAATTGAATGGATAGAGAAAACAAGACATTGTCACTTGTACGAAGGTCAAACAATAAGAATGTCATCAGTACAAAATGGATATTCAGGAATAAGCTGAATGAGAATGGAGAAGTCATAAGTAATAAAGCAAGACTAGTATACAAGGGGTATGCACAAGAAGAAGGAATTGACTATGGAGAGACCTTTGCACCCATTGCTAGGCTAGAAGGATTAAGAATATTAGTTGCTTATGCTGCATGTAAAGGATTCAAGGTATATCAAATGGATGTCAATTCTGCATTCCTGAATGGAATACTTGAAGAAGAGGTATACATTGAACAACTAGAAGGGTTTGTTGATCCGGACAAGAGGGACATAGTATGTAGAATTCACAAAGCCCTGTATGGATTGAAAAAAGCACCCTGAGCCTGGTATGAAAGACTTCATTCCTATCTTATAAGTATTGGATTTGTAAGAACTAGTGAAAACAACAATCTTTACTTGAAGGAAGATACTGATGCTAACACTTTGATTGCTGAGATATTTGTTGATGACATATTTGGAGGCAATAATATGATATGCAAATCATTTGAAAATGAGATGAGCAAATAATTTGAGATGTCTATGTTTGGAGAGATCAAGTTCTTTCTTGGTCTACAGATCATGCAACAATGTGAAGGTATTTTCATTACACAGTCCAAATACATTAAAGAGGTCCTGAAAATATTCAAGATGGAAGATTCCAAATGAATGGGAACACTGATGGCTACTAGATGTAAGTTGACAAAGGAGGACAAGACATCAGAGGTAAATTAGACTTTGTACAAATCAATGATTAGAAAACTCATGTATGTTGTACACACTAAACCAAATATTGCACATGCAGTAGGAATTGTTGCTAGATTTTCTGCTAACCCCAGGGAATCACATATGATTGCTGTGAAAAGAATTTCAAGATATCTGAAGAATACTGAGGAATATGACTTATGGTATAGAAGAGAAATAAAATTTGAACTTAAGTTGTTTACCGACGCTGATTGGGCTAAAAATATTGATGACCGAAAGAGAACAACTGGAGGAGCATTCTTTATGGGTGACAAACTTGTCACATGGATTAGCAAAAAGCAAGGATGCATCTCTTAGTCTACTACAGAAGAAAAATATGTTGCTACTACTGCAAATTGCTCAAATATTGCATGGATCAAATAATTACTGGAAGGTATGCCTATGAAGATCCTAGAACCAGTAATTATCTATTGTGATAACACCAGTGTAATAAATATTTCCAAGAATCCATTCATGCATGCTAAGACTAAACACATTGTAATCAAGTATCATTATTTAAGAGAACAAGTTCAAGTGAAGGAGGTGGCACTTGAGTATGTGCAATCAAAAGAATAATTGGCTGATATATTCACCAAGCCACTGCCCAAGGATGTATTTGAGTACTTGAGAAATAGACTAAGGGTCAGACCCTTGTCTACTGGTCAGTAAGCTGACTAGAAGGCTGCATCAGCCTACATATTATTATAATATCGTTCATGATTGATGCAAGAAAAGAGATGAACTTCAAAGCTACATCTATATACAAACAGGTATATATCATCACCAAGCACCAGAGCATATTATTGTATTGGTGATGGATAAGGGAAATTCAAGGAATATATTATGGATGGAGAGAAATTTTTTTTGCTTGACATTAATGTCAGATATTTGTGAGATATTTGTTTGGAATTGCTGTCAAAGGGAGAGAGATTATCCATATTATCACATCCTTCTATAAAGGGGGAGAGATTATCCATTATCACATTACTCCAATAGGGAGAGATTATATCCTTAGGGAGAAATATTGTATGGAAATATTATATAGAGGGAGAGTTGCTGACAAGTAAAACAAAAAACATCAAAATAAAGGAGAACCGTCAAAGGGAGAGAGTTTGACACAAAAGGAGAGCACATCAAATCAGAGAAAGAAATATTCTACATCCATCCAGTGAAGGGATTGAAGACAGATAGAAATCCTGCAAGAATCAAATCAAAGCTACTTGAGCTTACCAAAAACCAGACATTTGTAATAGTTACATTAGGAAAGCTTGATGAAACTGTATATTTCATATTGTATTAGAAATAGTATAGTATGATAATATAGTATGTTTCCATCAATACCAAAGGGAGAGATTTATGACATGTAACTAATTAAATGTTTGAAGATGTTAAGTTGATGATCATGCAAAGAATTAAATCAGTTAATGTATTGTATTGTCATTGATGTCAACTTAATATAATCTGTATGGTCATGGAGATACTGCCAAAGACTTCAAAGAACTCATGAATCAAGTGTTGGAAAGTTGACTTCCTCAGGATGCATGACTTATTTTGTGTTTTCATCATGGAAACAAAGTCATACTAAGTTTCTATCTAAGATAACTTAGAAGATAAAAATGACTAAGTATGGAAAATAAGGCAGACAAAGATATACAGCGATCAGCACATCAGTGCACATGCAAGAGACTGAATCAGAGTATGCGCTTTGAGATATATGTTCTATGTGATTTCTACACACTAAGTCTAGACACGAATGGTACGTCATGATAGTATGAAGAAGTTACAGATAGATCAGTACACCAGCAGTCCAGAAGACAGAGCATGAAAACTGACTAGTGTTTTGATCAGCGTGAATTATTTTATTGTGTAAGGGCCAAGCGCCTTTGATTATATGTTTTTAATAATTTCTTTAGTAATTTTTTAAACACGCTTAAGCTGAATTTCTCAGAAGCGTTGTGTATTATGTTTTTAGGGCCGACTATAGTCTTGTTTTGAGTCGTGTCTATTCAGGCATGAACATATAAGTATGTAATGTAAAGTTATGTTACAAGTGTCAAATAATATGGATAAGAAAGATATAGAAGAGAAGTATGATGAAGTTAGTATGAGATAAAGCTCTTTAAGAGAGTAAGAGCATCAGTGCATACATGGAACTGATCAGACAATAGTGTCACCGCATCAGTTCACTTTTGATATAGTATATATCAACTATCAGAAGGTTGTAGCCTTCATCTTATTGGGAAGTGAGCCTAATACCTTTAATAGGGTTTTGTAATAGACTCCTAACAGGGTCTAAGAATCCTAATAGAGTCATTGTACTTGGATTGTAAAGACTGCTCCTAATAGGGAAAATGAAATTTAACAGGTTCATTATACTAGTAAAATATTTGTGGGTACTAATTCCCACCAAGGTTTTCCTCTGATCAAGGTTTCCCCATAATCATATCATGTGTTATGTGTTATTGTATTAAGCTTCATTGGATGTATGTTTGATTTATGTTTAAGTTTCTGAAATATAATAAATAGACAAACACTGATTCACCCCCCTCTTAGTGTTTCTAACAATTGGTATCAGAGCTCTGGTCCTCTAAAAGAAAGTTTAACCACTTGAGGAGATCATGGAATTAGTAGAAGTAAAACATTTGAAAAAGAATCTTGAAGCAACTCTTGAATATCTTGACAGATATGAAAAAGAAAATGAAGAACTTAGATTGAAAGTTGACAGCTCACAAATGCTTATTAAGAAATTAAGAAAAAATTTGAAAGATTGTTCTACAAGTGATTTAGGGAAAATGGTCAAAAATATGAATGAAGAGAACATGTCTCTGAAAGATAAAATTGAAAATCTGGATGAACAACTAATTGACAGTCAAATTGCCATTGAAGAAAAGATCAAAGAAAGAAAACAAATAGAAGATGAACTTTTGCAAGCGAACATGAAAGTCTTGGAATTGGAGAACATAAAGAAGAAGATGGAATGTGAATTAACAAAAGCAAAGGATAAGATTGATAAACTCCACACAAGTTTTGATTCACTTCAATCCCAGCTCAATGCACAAAAGCAAAAAGGTGACACTACTGGTCTTGGATACAGTGTAGCACAAATTGAAATCAATTCATTAGAAGAAAGAAAGAAAGCACATGAAGCATCTTTAGAAGAAAAGAAATTTGAAAATGTTGCAGAGATTAAAATAGATCCACCTAAAGGAGAAATCAAGCAAGTTAATAGAACTTGTTATGCATGTAATAAACATGGTCATTTGGAAAGAGATTGTAAAGAGGTAAGACCTTTCAATGGTTATTGTTACTCCTGTAATAAGTTTGGTCACAGGGTTATACATTGCAGAACAAATCAAAGAAATTAGTCACAAAAAAATCAAAGAAGAATGAATCAAAAAAATCAGAGAAATCAGCCTCAAAGAAATTTACAGAACATTACATGTCAGATATGTAACTACAATGGATACACAACAAAGCAGTGCAACATGATGAACAAGAACATCAGACCTCCTATCATTTGTCACACATGTGGAAAGGCTGGAAACATCTCAAGGTTCTGTAGATCTTGAACTCAAAAGCAAGAGGATCCTAAAAAATAGTATTTGAAGAAGAAGGAGAAGTCAAGTTTATTCAAGAAAAATTTGGGTAGAACTAAAGAAGGACAATGCAGAGAGAGAAGTAGTTGATGCATCCATAGTGGATGCATCCTCTATTTCTGGTTGAATAGAACTTCTTGGTCTTAGGGGGAGCTATTCTAGGTCAGAACCCCTACGTGGCTGGTATACTCACCTCTGAGTATGTGCCTATGGATTCATGCTTATGATCACATGATATAGCAGTATGCATACACACATTGTCTATAATGCATTCAGAACGAAGTTTGATATTCTCTGTGAAAACCATGTACGGTTGCAAACATTAAATGTAGTTGATTCTATACTATACAGTGCTGATAACAAAATAAAAGCATCTAAGATTACATCTAGAATTCTAAAAGTTCATGGAGTCGCTCAAGAAGATCTTGACAAAGCTAGAGAAGCCAAGATAGCCAAAGAACTTGAGAAGACTGGTGACATCCAGAAGAAGAAGAAAGTAGAGAGCACCTCTGTGCTCTCTACCACCATTGACCTAGACTCATCTCCACCTTCTATACCAAGCAAGAAGTCTAGAGGAAGGAAGAAAGAACCCACAAATCACCCATTCTCAAGGAACACACGGAGCACATCAAGGAACAATCAAGATCCTCCTGAGGTAGGATTCAGACCTAGTCTAAATTTCTTGAAGAATAGGATTGTTAATGAAGGGAGACTAGACACACTTGCTAAGGTCTATGACAAGTATCAAGAGATTGATAAAACTGAGATACATTCTATGATCATCTCTCATATGATTAAGTTTAAGAAGTCAGTTCTTAAACTCAAAACAATGATACCTAACAAGTTATGGAACTTACTGGAAATAATGAAGAGACATGCAATTGAGGAAGACATGAGGATAAGAGAAGAAAAGTTGGATAATCTTCTCCCTGTATGCTCACATGATGAGAAGGCAATTCTATTAGATCTGGTGAATCCTCATCTTAGAACCAAGACAAGGACTCTTCAGATTATGAACAAAGAGTATGAGTATATAGGAAAAGAAACTGAAAAGGCATTTACACAAGTGTTTATGGATAGACACATGTATCCATCAATGATGCCTACAACAAAGGTAACTCCAGCTCCTCCCAAATAGGTTACAGAACAAGTGGTTCAAGATGCACCTATGACAGGTCCATAGGTTTTAGCACCCTTAGTGACAATAACTTCTGATACAAAAAAAGACTCAAAAGATACTATAGTAGTTGATAACATCAAGATATCCATGATAGCATCTGACAATGACATGGACAAAGTTGATAAAGCATTTGTAAGCACTAAAGAGATGTGCACTGATGATACATCTGTACAGTAGGATGAAGTTCCCTCCAATGATCCAATAGACTTGAATGAAGAAAAAGATACTCAAGATAATGAGACACCAATCAAGGAGAAAATAGTAAAGAGTGAATGCATGGATACCAGTCAAAATACTATATTCACTCCATCCACTTTACCATCTACTTCATTTTTGTCAAGGTTAACTCCTAATTTAGCAAGTCTAGATGTGTGGGGAGAAGAGGCCTTAATAAAAATCAGCATGCTAGCTATGGAAAAGGCCAAAGAAAAATAGGTTACGAGGAACCCTCTTTTCTTGGAATCAGTTAACATTCTGAATGATTTAGTGCCTACAGACAAGAAAGTAGCCAAAATTCAATCAGTTGAAGATGTTGACAACATTCTAACAAGCTTCAAAGCACACTTTACAGACCTAGTAGAATCTACTACTAGAATTGCAGAAGATGAATATAAAAAGGAGAGATTGAATGAATTGGTAAAGGACTTTACTTTAGACTTAAAATCCTTAAAGATTGGGCAATCCATATTGAAAGAATTGGTAGCTAAGGGTAAGAAGGATATAGCAAACTGCATGGACAGAGTAAAGTTCACCTCTGAACATATCAAAAAGATAGAAGAGGCAGAGATCATGGTGGACACTATCAAAAAATCAGTTGAGACATCTACCCAAGACATGAACATATGTAACAATGTCTATCAAGGTCAGTTAGACAAGATTGAAAAGGCTAAGTTAGAGATCAGTAAGATAAGAGTCAGACAAACTCAATTGAGAAATGCACTTGCGCCCTCTCTAGTAGTTCTGAATGAAAACATCAAAAAGATTGATGCCACTATTGTGACATATGATCAAGGTCCCTGCATGGATTTGATGAAGATAGAGAAGCTGACATATGCCTTATGCACAGATCTTTAGATAGTTGATGCAATGAAGGTATTCTAGCAGAAAGAGATCCAATATCTTCAGATTGTGTACCCAGATGTTTACATGGAGTAAGTATCTAGAAGACTTGCAAGTTTTGTACACCTTTGTCATTAATGTCAAAGGGGGAGTAATAGAGAATGTGTATATATGGGGAGAAATATATATATATGTTAAGAGATGCAATAATATACAATTATCTTGTGCGTTAAGTCATTTTGAGAAACTTGGCCACATTCTTTTGTTGCCATAAATGAAAAAGGGGGAGATTATTGGCAAGTTGACATCCTGAAGATGCATGAATTATCTTGTGTTTTCATCATGGCAACAAATTCATACTAAGTTTCTATCTAAGATAACTTAGAAGATAAAAATGACTAAGTATGGAAAATAGGGCAGACATAGATATACAACGATCAGCACATCAGTGCACGTGTGAGAGACTGAATCAGAGTATGCCCATTCAGATATATGTTTTATGTGATGTCTACACACTAATTCCAGACACGCATGGTATGGCATGATAGTACAAAGAAGTTATAGACAGATCAGTACACTAGCAGTCCAGAAGACATAACATGAAAGCCGACTAGTGTTTTGATCAGCGTGAATTATTTTATTGTGTAATAGCCAAACGCCTTTGATTATATGTTTGTAATAATGTCTGTAGTATTGTTGTAAACATTCTTAAGCCAACTTTCTCAGAAGTGTTGTGTATTATGTTTTCAGGGCCGACTATAGTCTTGTTTTGAGTCACGTCTATTCGGGTATGAACATATAAGTATGTAATATAAAGTTATGTTACAAGTGTTGAATAATATGCATAAGAAAGATATAGAAGAGCAGTATGATGAAGTCAATATGAGATAAATCTCTTTAAGAGAGTAAGAGCATCAGTGCATACACGAAACTGATCAGACAATAGTGTCATCACAACAGTTCACTTTTGATATAGTATATATCAACTATCAGAAGGTTGTAGCCTTCATCTTATTGGGCAGTGAGCCATATTACTTTAATAGGGTTTTGTAATAGACTCCTAACAGGGTCTAAGACTCCTAATAGGGTCATTGTACTTGGATTGTAAAGACTGCTCCTAACAAGGAAAAGGAAATTTAACATGTTCATTATACTAGTACAATATTTGTGGGTACTAATTCCCACCGGGGTTTTCCTCTAGTCAAGGTTTCCCCATAATCATATCATGTGTTATGTTTTCTTGTATTAAGATTCATTGGATGTATGTTTGATTTATGTTTAAGTTGCTAAAATATAATAAATAGACAAACACTGATTCACCCCCCCTCTCAGTGTTTCTAACATCAAGGATATGCTAATCAGTAATGCATACAAGTCTAGTATTCACTAAGTGACTAAATACACTGATAGAGTGCACCTGACGGTCAGAGCAAAATAACAAATTCATAGTGTTACCCGATAAAGAAATACATAGAATTACCGATGAGCATAGTTACAGTGTTGCCCGATGAGAAAAACAAAGAGTAACCCAACGAACATAATTTCAGTGTTGCCAAATGGAAAAGACAAGGATGGAGATCCTAATGACAAATAAAGTCACACTGATAGAACACTCAGTTATCATTGATGAATAACTGAAGTATTGACTAACAGAACAGAGAATTCAAAAAATGACAAAATGCCTAGCTGGCAAGAAACTAAAGATAGAGTTAACAGATACTTATCCTTGTTTTATTCATCCAGATAAAGTCGGAGATAAGTAATTGATTTAAAGCTGATTTATACAGTTGGCAAGAAGATACCTATGAGACAAATCAGGAGTTATGATTTAAATCAAATTGGCTGGATTGTTTATCATGCCAAGAATCAAGAACCAAGAAACAATGAATATCATGTCTATATAAGAGATGAGCTTAATCCACATTAAAAAAAAGGGATTAAGGGGAGTGAATAGAAAGAGGATGCTGAAGAGAAACTAATGAAGAACAACTTCATGTAGTGCTGATCAAACAAGTTGAAGGAAGAGCTAAGGAATTTTGCAGACATCGATGAACAGTGAACACAACATCACATAGCAGAAAGTATGGAGCACAAGGATTGAATTGATACATTGGTCAGAGAGGTAATGTACTTAAATAGATCTAAAAATATGCAATTTAAAGTTGCAATATGAATAGGTAATAATGTTTTAGTTTAACCATTGAAGCATCAAGTATCTTAACCGAGCAGAACTTAACAGTCTTCTATATATTGAGGTACATCTCAAGGAGTGCCAAAAAGGTTGATTTATGAAAGTAGCATTGGAAATTACCGATCCCTATTGACAGTATAAGAAAGAGGCTGATTCAAGGATGACAACATTAGATGCCCGATACTAAGTGACAACCTCTATGTATAAAATCCTCTAACAAGGTCACACCTAACAGTGTGTTTTTAACATTTAACAGGGTTGGCTCTTAACATGGCTCACTTCAGAAGAGTAAAAATTTGGGGTACCGGTCCCAGTGGTTTTTTCCCTTAACAGGGTTTCCACATTAAAATCCATGTGTTATGTGTGTATGATTCATTTATTTACTATTTTGAATCTTACATAATTCATTCTGGATATATCGGTATACTCTACATATTTACTGTATTTCGGTAAATAGATAACTGCTTATTGGTAAAACATAAAGAAGAAGGTTTAATAGAGCAATCCGACAAGTAGTAAATTGATATAAGTTATTCAAGGCATTCATCTTGTAGTACATAAGATAACTTGAGAAATAATTTGTGGTTATAAGTTTTGAAGGATTGATTTAAGGACTAATTTTTGAGGCCACTGATTCACCCCCCCCCTCAGTTATTACTAACAATAATAATTTACAGAGGATGAGAACCTAAACCAAAGGTTACCAAAGTAGACAGTAAACTCACAAAGCTAACAAACTTAAAACCCTAACTAGGGTTCAAAACACCTTACTCTTTTCAAATTTCTTGGCACAAAAATAGGGACTGTAGATAAATCAAAACATTAACAAAACTATTATCCTAGACCTTTGAAAGAGAAACCCTTAACTCAAATAATTATTCCAAACAAAAAAACCATACTAGGGTTTACAAAGAATAAGCCAATGTGTTGTTACAAATAGAAACATTAAATGAAAGAAATACAAAACCTTAACCAAAAACCCTTATTATCAGAAAAAACCCTTAATAAAAAAAAGCAAATTAAACTAAATGAAAAACTAGACAACTCCTTCATTTTAGAGACAAGAGATTAACGATGAAAAGAGAACACTTGAGAGTACATTTGCGTTTCAAATTATTGTCAATTTGAATGTTTATTCTGTCATTTCCATGTCTCACTATCAACACCAAGTTCTCCATGTCAAAACTGTTACAAAACTTATGTAACTTCCACCGATAGAGCAAACAGAGAAACTATAACTGAATGTGTGTTCCCTAGCTCAACTCAAGCTCAAGGGCTTTTCTGTCAAGTTTTAGGAGAATAGAATATGAAAAGAAATTTTATTAGAAGCCCCTTTTTTCTCTGTCAAATACATTAATGACTTATGTCATTAATTTTAAAACTTTTCAAATGCCTTATATCACAAGCTTGATATTACAAAATGCTGACATGACATTTATTCAAGGTTCTTTTCTTTGAAAAACTTTTAAACATAATGTGCCAATGTGTCCCTTAGTCACTTTAAGGTGACTTATATTATATAATTTTAAAACATGTCTAAAATTCATCCTTAAATGTCAAGTGTATGTGCATGCAATATGCCTAATTTCATAGCTTCTTTGAAACAATGACAATTTCCTTTAAAAAAATATATGAGATGAACACGACTTTTAACCTTTGCAAGAATAGATAGAGAGCCTTATTATAAAGATCACTTTAGAACTCATGAAGTAATAATTTATTTTCAATAACACTAAAACAACACTTTGATACCTTTTGATATGGGAAAATGACATATAACATCTTCTAGTCACAATGATATGAGCATAACTTAAGTATATAACTGAACAATATGTGCAAGATGACTTCAACGATCACATAAGGAGTACCGTAATATTTGAAGTGAAAAATGTAGTCAGGAACACCTGACCATCTTGAGTTTGACATAGATGCCAACACATGCTAGAGGGGTCAACAATATTATCTTTACTTTTGAATTTTATTTTCACCTCATTGAATATGAAAACCCAATAGAATAGAATGTGTGACATCTATCCCTATATGTGCCCCATTTTTATAATTTTTATAAATACCGCCTTGGTGTTATTAGCCATTTATTCTAGGGCCATGGAAAGGGATGAATGATGCTCATGCTTGGATGTTTTCAACCTATCCACTATCTGAGAAATTTGAGTTGTATTTTGTGAAAGGAGATTTAAGGGATCCTTTTGTGTGGTTTGTACGGGGTCTACTGAAGGAACTGGAGGGTTTTGAGGCTCTTTTTGTTGTTGAGGGGAAGCATTTTGTGGCTGATGCTATTTTTGAGGAGAAATGTTTTGCGTGTCTTGTTGTTGTTGTTGTTTAGGGACTTTCTCTTTTTGTGTGTTTTAGTGGGGGGAAGTGTTTCGAGAACCTGTCATGAATTTAATAAAAAAATACAAAATCCATCCAAAACTTTCTATTACAATTCAATTTCAAACAAAAATAAGAAAAAAATGCAATACTTACCTCTATGACGACGTGAAATGGTGAAATTTTGTTGAAAACACTAGGAAATTACTATGTTGAATGGAATATGATCAACTTTTGTTCTTTAAGACCCTTCTTTAGCTATTTTGAGTCTATGACAAGGGTTTCAAATGCCCTTTTGGCTGTAACAACAAACTAATTAAGTTTTAAAAAAGGCGATCAGGTTTTTATTATCATAAAAGCTGATCAAGTTTTTATTATCATAAAAGCCGATCGGGTTTTTATTATCATAAAAACTTGAGTAGGGTCTTTAATCAAATTTAAATAATGCGATCATGTTATTAGTTATTTGGAAGTTTTTTAAACTAGGGTGACCACTTTTTTGCACCTCAACTTGGTGCATACACCCATATAAAATTTGAAGCAATATTCTTAGTAGAAAAAGAAGAGGAATGATAAAGAAAAAGTAATAGAGATTCTAAAAATTTAGTAGCTTTACCACAATTGAAACTTCTAGGTTTGGTTCCATATACTCTGAAGAATTTACAAAATTATTTGACAAAGTTAGACCTAATAAATAAATTTTTATGGTTTGAAAATCATAAGCATATATTTCATTATAATTAATAATACAAAGATGAAGGATACCTTCTATGGATGTAGATCCATTTAAAAACACATAATTGGCTATAACTATTTAGAAGTCATTGTCAAGGAGAGAGTATGGGTAGATAAAATAGCTGCCCATGAAATGCATGAGTTTCTTATCTTTGATAAGATCCATGGTTCTTGATAAGAATACAAAAACCACGTCATTATAGAAGATTTGATACGAAAATGCATCCAACAAATCTTGACTAGTTATAATTCTAAAAGCTCTATCCTCTTTATAGAATTCAAAAGAAAACATATTACCCAATGTTTATGTCCACATGGCTAAGATCCATCAAATCCCATGTACAAGGGGTGACATCAAACCTTTTTCTCTTTTGATTTACAAATCACCCTTGTGTATGTAGCATATAGTATATTACAAATTTAAAGAGGTTTCTAGAGATGCTACATAGTTATTTCAAATAGAAATTAACATTACTATAATTAGTGTCAAACATATACATGTGGTAATATGTATTCAAAATAATACTGTTCTACCTTAGATGTATTGGTAATTAGTGAACACCTAGAATTTAGGGGATAATGTTGAAATAAGGAGAATTTACATATCATTTGTTGTGCATATACAACTAATATTTTAATTGAGTGTATAGTAATAGGTTTTTCTAATTGTCATTAATGAAATACAACCACTTTTGATAAAATTATGTTGTTCTTTTTCTCATCTCGCTCAGAGTTATAAGTCTTGTGTGGCCCTATAAGGTTAAACATAAATTGGACAATTTCAAATTATTAAGTTTATTGACAATTTGCGAAGCACATTTATTTTTACAAAGGTTATTCACTCTTGTTCTTAAATGTAATTAATATTTTTAATGTTTTGGAATACTTGTAAAATATATTTTATGCTAGTACTGGTAAATTTTTATTGTCATATGACTCCTTTCAATATGGAAAGAATTATAAGAGTGATATCAAATCTATGTAAATTCAAAATCAGATATTTATATGAATATGTTGTCTATATTCTTGAACTTTATTTTTAAAAGGAAATATTTTTTTTGAGTTACATGAACCTTTTTTACTAAAATATTCATAAATATAATTTCTAAATGTCTCGTTTGAAAAGGATTTTGAGTGTAAATTGGAGAGGAGGATTTTAAAAAATGGTTTTAGATAAATGGAAAAAGCGAATTCATTCGAAATAAATTGTTATGTCTACTTAGGCTCTCCAATCTTCTTTCTTAAGGTTTGTTTTCAATTTTGAAGGCTTTTTAATATGATATTTTCTTGGATTGAAAGATTTAAGTAATAGAATTGTCAAATATTGTGAATTGAGTGGTGGTGCAACATCATAATTTTATCTTCATGTTAGTGTGCTTAAATTGGATGTAACTATCTCTAAGTTTCATGCATTTTTTACAATTAAATATTCAGGCTTTGGCCATACCCACATTATTTGGATCTATAATTAATCACTCTGAGTATGATATATGCATACAAATATTGCTAAATTGAGTGTTGAAAACTTTAGAAATTCCATGTTTGAAATTCTGCTAAAATGATCACAAAAAATAGATATCTTATGTAAATGGAAAAACATGTCTTTTATGCTATTATCTTCAATAGACAATAGATATTTTTTAAAATTTAAAAATTGATTTTTTTAAAAATTGTTGGTTTTGTGCTTTCTAACATGAAATTTGAAAATTCCAAGGTTTTCGGTGTTTATCGAAAAATATATTTTAACTCTAAACTAGTTTATGCATTTAATTTTATTGCATTTGTATTCTTTTATGCCAATAGTATGAGTGATATTATGACCATATGTGTGTTATGATAGAACCTCATTTTATGTATACATTGATCCATGAGAATACATGGAGTATGCAATTGAAAAGACTGCTAATACTATAAGGTCCAGGATTACTGAGAGTGGGGGGGGGGGGGGGGGGGGGGGGNGGTTGAATTAGCTATCTATCACATCAGAAATTTTTTACCAATTCATTCAACACATTAAAAATATTCATCAAATTTAAACCTTATGCAGTAATAAACAAAGAGACAAGTGAAACCATCCAAACATGCAACAAAGTGACACTAGTAAATATCATGGAAAACCTTGGTTAGAGGGAAAAACCATGGTGGGATCATAAATGCGTTTGGTTAAAGGCCTAGCCCTGTTAGGAGGTTACAATAATGCCCTGTTAGGAGTCACTTGGTTAAGGGATTTACCTCTGGCCCTATTAAGAGATTTACCCTATTAGGAGTAACCTTTTTAAAGGATTTAAACCCTAGTTAAAGAGTCACTTGGTTAAAGGATTTACAAATCAAACCTGTTAAAGTATACCTGGTTAAGGGATTTTCTTGAGAACCTATTACGATTCAACAAGTACAATGATCTAGGTGTAGCACGCCTCGTCTACTTGTTCAAATCCAATTAAGCAAAATACTTATGCTTCTTGTAGACAATATTCTCTCTTCACTTAACCACACCTCAACATGCATGATCTACACTTTCATAAAGCTCATTGATTTACATATATATACATTACATGTCCATTAGGGAATTTAACCACCTTATAAAATCTATTAAAATATTTCCCACTCGATCCTTGAACCCTAAAATGTGTTACCAATCTAGAAAATTTTCTAATCAAACTCAGGTTGCCATAAGATTCTTTACACATCAATTTGAAATAGGGATAGTCAAACCTTTTTGACTTCTTCAACATACTCCCAAAACTTGATTAAATCAGATCACCACAAGAAATAAAATATAAATAAATCATTACAAAATATATTATTAAACTTCACCTTGATACCTAGATCATAGAAACATCCACTGCAACCAATTACATCATCATCACACCAATATAACAACAACTACTCAAACTGGTTCAAACATTTAGCTATTAGGCACAAAACGATCTTCTGTCAAATGAAATGATTCTTTTCATTACTCCAATCCTTTTTCAATCATAATATCAATCACATATCCTAGTCAAGATACACATATGATGAACACAACACTTGGATCCATACCAATTTGATAGAACAATCAAATCATTCACTTTCTTTCACTGTCTTTTCTTCTATCTTCTCTATTTCTCTTCAATCAATCATAACTTGATCCATGTTTGTTCCAACATATGTTATCAAATATAATGCATCTAGAGACATCCTTGAGTCTCCAACCATGATCACACACTCTAATTCCTACTACAACATAGAATTCATCTGCACAAAGACCTAGCAACACATCAAGAACACTGCCAACAAATATAATACCAAGTTGACATCAATGACAACACAATAACTGATCTTCCTATTATCAAATCTGTACCAATAAACACTCAATAATCTCTACATAATTTATGCCAAAAATATCACCCTTTGGCATTGATGGGAACACCATATTGATATGATAACAGTTGCTCCCCCTTACCTAATGCACCAAACTTCTTGTTTTGATCTTCCTGATCTTCTCCTTCAAATTCTTCTTCTGATTTTATCCCCAATACCTGTATCTGGTTCTTCTCTTTCTTCTAATCTTCTCCCCCTTTGAAAACAATGCCAAAGGTGCCACATAGGTCACCTACTTCTGTAACATATTTCCTTTTCCTTTGACTACTCCCCCTAAGTAGTAGTCCCTTTTAACATCAATCTAATAGTGAAAGATATTCAATGATTCCACTGAATTGATTCTTACAACATAATCTTAATGTCATTCAGGTAGAGGAATAACCCCTAAATTACCTCTCAGATAATCAAAAGTATCTTTAGGTAATGGTTTAGTGAATATATCTGCTAGCTGCTCCTTGGTTGGCACATATTCCAACTTGAATTCCTTTTCCTGCACTTTCTCTCTTAAGAAATGATACATGATTGCAATATGTTTAGTCTTAGGATGCATTACTGGATTCTATAAAATATTGATTACACTTTTATTATCATAGTAGATAGTCACAAGTTTAGTTACCTTCTCTTTGATACCTTCTAGGATATGCTTCATCCATGCAATTTATGTGCAATTGATAGCTACTGCAAAATAATCAGCTTCTGCAGTAGATTAGGAGATACAATTTTTCTTCTTACTTATCCATGGCACAAGTTTTCCTTCTAGGAAGAAAGATCATCCACTTGTACTCTTTCTTTCATCAACATTTCCTACCCAATCTGCATTAGTAGAAATACTCAAAGAGAAATCACCTTTGTGAGCATACCAAAGACGATAGTCTTCTGTCCCTTTCAAGTACCTAAAAATCCTCTTCACTACTACCATGTGAGATTTCTTAGGATTAGCTTGAAATATGATCATTATTCCAACTACTTGTGTAATGTCTAGTATACTATGAACAAAATAATGCAACTTACCAATCATGGCTATGTATAGATTTTCATCCATTGCACTTGAATCATCATCCTTAGATAGCTTACATACTGTCACCATGGGGGTTCCAATTGGCTTGGAATCTTCCATTCCAAAGTTCTTTTGTACTTCCTTTAAGTACTTGGACTAACTCATATAGATACCATATTTTAGTTGTGAAATTTGCAATCCAATAAAGAGCTTAATTTCTCCTATCATTGAAATCTAAAACTCTTTCTTCATCTCTTCTGCAAACTCCAACCTCATCTCATCATTTTCTCCAAAAATTATGTCATCCAAAAACACTTTAGCTAATAGTATCTTATCACCTTCAACCTTCAAATACATATTACTATCTTCTCTCATTCTTATGAAATTAATCTTAACAAGATAAGAGTTTAGCCTTTCATACCATGCTCTAGGTGCTTATTTCAATCCATATAGCTCCTTTTGTAACTTGCACACCATTTCCTTATTATCTGTTAGTGAATACCCATCTGGTTTCTCTATGTAAACTTCTGCTTCAAGAATCCCATTTAGAAAAGAAGATTTAACATACATTTGGAAAACCTTAAAATTATTATAGGCAGCATAAGAAAGTAACATTCTTACCACAAGAAAATATCTCTCCATAGTCTAATCCTTCTTCTTGTGCATAGCCTTTACACACAATTATTTCCTTATTTTGAACCAATTCTCCATCTTCATTCTTTTTTTTCCTGAAAACCCACTTTGTACCAATCACATTCTTGTCTATTGGTCTAGAAACAAGTGTCCATGTCTCATTATTATCAATCTGATCAAGTTCTTCATAGATATCTTTTATCCAATCATCATTATTCAAAGCTTCCTTCATATATTTAGGCTCAAGCTTTGAAATTAGACATGTATTCTCTTTGATTTTCCTTCTTTTCTATACTCCAACATCTTTATCACCAATGATCTGATCAAGCGAATTATTCAATCTCACATACCTTGTAATAATAGGTTCAGGTCTAGGAGCTTCTTCTTCTTGTTCCACCAGTTGAACCACTTCTTCCTCATTATTTTGTTCAACGTTTTCTTTCTCTAGTGGTTGCACATGCACAAATTCCAGACATTTCTTAGTTCTTTCTTTCTTGTTTCATTAGATTTCTCTAGATATTCATATACCTTCACATTTATAATTTTAACCATCTTGTTAGTCCTTTTTTTGAAATACTTATAGGCCTTGCTTTTGTTAGAATATCCCAAGAAAATACCTTTATGACTCTTAGGATAAAACTTGCCAGTGAGATCATCTCTCTTGATATAACATCTACTATGAAAAACTTTGAAATAATTAACACTAGGTGTGTGACCATACCATAATTCATAAGGTGTCTTACCAGTTCCTTTCTTCACTTGTACCCAGTTCATTGTATAGACTGAAGGTATAATGGCATCTCTCCAATATGACTTAGGTACATCACCTTGAATCATCATTGTCCTGGAAGGAGGGTGAAATAAAAATAGTGTGTCCCACTTTTTGGGACGAAGGATTTTGGACTTGCAAAAAAATTTCATTTTTGATGGCTTCGAGTGAAGTGGATAATAGGCTTTGTGCGAAGTTCCCTACATGGGGTACTTTGCGTGAAGTGGGGTCTTCACGCGAAGTATCCCACGTAGGGTACTTCACGCGAAGCCCCCTTCGCACGAAGACATTTTTTTCCAAAATTTGTATAAATTTCCAACTACCCATTTCATTTTCATCATTCACTATTATAATTTTTGTGGACCTGACCGGGGCTTAGAGTGAGCCAGTGATGACCAGTATGATGTTAGCACCTCCCGAGCTTCTTTGACCTCTTGTGATTGTTAGTAGTATCAGGTACACACATTTGTCTCATTTTTTATTGTAAACTATATGTTTTATATCTATTTTAGTTAATTATTTGTTTTAAATAATATTTAGTTTGTAGAAATGTTATAAAATGATAGTTGAATTTTAGAATATGTTAGAAAATTATAGTTGTATGTTAGAAAATCATAGTAGAATTTAGAAAATGTTAGAAAATATTAAAAAATTGTAGTAGAATATGTTTGCAAATGTTAGAAAATTGTAACTTAGTATACATTAGAAAATATTAGCAAATTGTAACTTAGTATACATTAGAAAATATTAGAAAATTGTAACTTACTAAACATTAGAAAATATTTTCCCTATATTTGTTGGGGAATCTGGAGAGAAAGGAATGACAAAGTTTTTAGGAATAAAGAGACTACTGCCAAAGAGGTTTTTTACAAGATAAAGAGAGCTATTAAAGAAAATGTAGTTTTAAAGGAGAGAATTATGGAACCAATCTTGGAGGAGGATATTGCATTTATTAAAAAATGGAAGATAAAAGGGAATTTTAGGAAGCAGGATAACAAAATTACCAGAGTTAATGCTAGGTGGGATTGCCCACCAAGGGGGTGGATGAAAGTCAACTTTGATGGGCCTCAAAACGCAACCCAGGGGTGGCAGGATGTGGGATTGTCATTAGGGATGAGAACGGGGTTTGTAAGGGTGTCAAATCTGTCCCTATTGGTTTTTAGACCAACCATCTTGCTGAGGCCATTGCTGCCCTTCATGATCTCATCATGGCTAAGGAAAAAGGATGCAGGAAAGTTTGGATTGAAGGTGACTCTCTCAACATTGTTAAATGCTTGAATTCGCCTACCCCTACTTCATGGTCAATTTAAAATATTATGAAAAAGGATAAAGACTTAATTCATTCTTTTGATAATTGTATGGTGACACATAACTACCGGGAAACCAATGGGGTGGCTGATTGGGCTGCCAACATGGATTGTAAAATGGAGGCGGTGACTGAATGGGGAGATGACGTTGACACACCAGCTCAAGTGTAGTTAATGATGAATAATGATTGTTTGCAAAGAAATCAAAAAAGAGATCATAAATGGTAATTTTTAATTATTGGTTTATGGCAGAAGTGACTTGTCATCATTACCAGCTAAGGAGAATGTACTTAGTGGTAATTATTAGATTGAAGCAGCACATTTTCTGGGTGCACTTCTTTTTTATGAAAGAGAGGCGGGATATTTCAAATAGTATTTGCAAAGTCATCGATAGAGAAAATAATATAAACCAGAGAGAAGATATGGGAGGTAACAAGAAGCGTGTGGAACCTACAAATTGTGATGAATGGTGTGAAAGGGAAGATGTGTGGAAAATTTTGGTGGAGGGAGGTTTGGCAGTTTTTTTGGAGAGGCTTCATGGGCGCAACTCCACTATCACAAGAATCTTCTCGAAGAACTAGAAAAATGGGAAGATCATGGTCGGCAACCAGTATATGGAAGTCACCAAGGAGGTTATAGCGAAGATGACTAGTATGGGGATGGAAGGGCTTAGATTTTACAGAGATAGGCTTATCTCAGACAAGGTGTGGGAGAAGTTCCCTAAGGAAGATAAGGAAAGATCTTGACTGGTGAAGGTGGGAACCTCTTATCATGACTCTATGCGCATATCTAGACCCTGGCATATGTTCTATTCATGCTCATCAATTACATCACTCTGGATGGTAGATTCACTAGGGCCTATGGCCACCACTTCATGCTTCTTAACCACTTTAGACACAAAATAAAGGTCATTTTTCCTTTCTACCTGCTCAGCTCACTTGAGTTTACCATTACTAGCATGCAGACAAAACCTAAGGAGGATCACACCTCACACCAGGGGCTTATGGTGTTAATTTATGAAGTTCTTAAGTCTAAGAAGGTGGAGAGACCTCTGGTTAAAAGGACACAGAAAGATGAGGAAGATACAGAAGGAGATGATGAGGAAAGTATGTATGAAGAAGAAACAAAGGATGAGGGAGAGGAGAAAAAAGGGAATAAAACCCCTAAGAAGGGAATAAAAAAGGGGTCTTCTTCCTCGAAAAACCTGAAAAAACCCACATCAAAATATCAGATACTGAGAAGGATACAGAGGATGAGAGGTCAGAGGACAGTGAAAGAAAAAAGAAAAAGGGTAAAATAAACCCTGAGGCTAAGAAGATGACTCCGGTGGAGGAAACAAAGACTGAAAAGGAGACCAAGGATGATGATAAGGGGACTAAACCCAAAACTGGGGTTAAGAAAAGAAAGAGGGAAGATATCAAAACCCGCAAAGAAAAAATCCCAGCAAGTGGAAAATCATGCTTTCCTCATATGAGGAGGAAGACAAGGAGAAGGATGAGGGTAAGGATGATACGAACCCCACTGAGAGCACAAAGAATAAAGAATAGGAGGAAGAAATGGTGAAGGAGGATTCTGGGAAGGGCCTCAAAAATAAAAACATTAGGAAGGAGGATACCCATCACAATGACAATACAGATAATACTTTTGAACCTGAGGATTTAGACCATGGTAAAGCATGCATTATTGATTTTTCTAGTATAATTAGAAAAATGTTAGGAGATAATGTTGACCTGAAGAATCAAATTGAGGGTATGAGGGGGGAATGAATATTTTAAAATGTGTTGGTATTGGGGAGAAATCTATGGCTGAGTGTCTAGGGGAATGAAAGAGGCTGTTGGAAATTTGGAATCACAGGTTGATTTGGTGAACAGAGTCAACAATCTCGAAATGAAGTTCAAGGATTTTGAGGACAGAGCAGCTGAAGATGATAGTGTAAGGCAGATAAAGAACCTAAAAGCCAAGGTGGACAAGTTGGAGGACATGGTTTGTAAGATTGGGGATCAATCTCTGAAGAGTCTAAAAGCTTATACAGGGTAGGCCAAGAGCTTAATGGAGAAGTTGGAGCAGGATACTGGCGATAAAGATAGTCATGCTGTCAAAGATCTGGCTAGCCTGGGAACCCACACTAGGGCTAGCATCAAAAAGATGAGCCCAAGGGAGGAAAAAGAGAAGGAAAAAGGTGACCTCAAAAATACTATCAATCAGATGGAGGTTATGGTGATTCAGGCCCAGGATATGGTTGGTGGCATGTAGCTATCTTTTCTTGGGCCCTCCCCTTTTTTGTGTTGTCCCTTTTTTTGTGTTTATCTTTGGGACTATTGCTAGCTATTCTGTCTGCTGGATTTTTTGTCGGCTGTCTTTTTTTGGTGCCTCAGCACAGTTGTTGCTGTACTTTCTTTGATTATTTGTATAAATCTATTTAAAGGTTTTGGGTCCTTGTAAAACCTATTTTTACTTAATCAGAACATTAGAAAATATTATAAAACATTAGAAAATATTAGAAAATTATAACTTAGTATACATTAGAAAACATTAGAAAACCGTAATTAGAATGTTAGAAAATGTTATAAAAAAATGTAACATAGTATGTTAGAAAATGTTAGAAAATGATAGAAAACCATAGTAGAATGTTAGCAAATTTTAGAAAATATTTACAAAACATTAGAAACAGTAGTAGAAATGTTAGACAATGTTAGAAAACATCAAGAGATCTTATAAAATTTATTAAAAATATTTGTTTTTAAATTTCTTTTAAAGTTAGTAAATTTATTAGGAATCTCTCTCTCTCTCTCTCTCTCTCTAAATTATGTACATATATATTTTAGAGTTACATGCATATATGTTATTCATGCAGAGTTAGATGTTAAAATATTACATGCCTTAGTACATGTCCTAGTACACTTTAAGACACTTAGAGGACCCAATTAGTACACCTTAGGACCCCTATATTGACATAACCCTTTTTAAGAACCCAAGTAGGACCCTTTAAAACACCTAGGATGACCTATTAGAACTCTTTAATCTATAGCTAGGACCCTTAAGATCTAATATGACCTATTAATTTACCAATTAGTACATCCAAGGACCCTTTAGGACTATTAGTAATTTTTAGACATAGGTACATGAAACTGAAACATAAATTGAAACATAAACTCTAACATTAACCCTAACATGAAACCTTAACCATATTGAACCCTAACATGAAACCCTAACTATATTTAACCCTAACATGAAACTCTAAGAAATTAACCCTAACATGAAACTAAAACATAAATCAATATAAACTCTAACATTAACCCTAGTATGAAACCTTAACCATATTGAACCCTAACATGAAACCCTAACCATATTGAACCCTAACATGAACCCTAAGAAAACCTTAGGAAAATGTTACAAAACATTAGGAAAATGAACTATAAGACATTGTAAAACATTAGTATTACAACATTCATGTACTAAACATAACATTGTAACCTAACATGTGAAACCCTAATATGAAACTAACATCTTGAACCCTAACTTGAAATTGAAACATAAATTTTAACATTTAAACCTTAACATGAACCCTAACATGAACCCCTGACCATATTGATCCCTAACATGAAACCTAACATGAAACCAACACATGAAATTGAAACATAAATCAACATAAACCCTAACGTGCTAAATTAAATTTTTATTTAGAACATACATGTATTCAAGTGTTTTCTTTTATCTATTTTATCTATCATGACCCTTTAGACCTATTAATACCAATTAGTACATCCAAGGACCCTTTAGATGTAATAGGACCCTAAAGACCTAATAGGACCCCCTAAGACCTAATAAGACCACTTACTTGACCTAATAGGACCTATTAATACCCCTTAGTACATCCAAGGACCCTTAAGACCTAATAGGACCCCTATTATGACATAAAAATCTTTAAGAACTCTTAGGATCTTTAAGACCTAGAATAAGACCACTTAAGACCTAATAAGACCCCTTAAGACCTAATAAGATTGGACTTAAGACCTTCTCTAGTACATCCAAGGACCCTTTAGACCTATTAATACCAATTAGTACATCCAAGGACCCTTAAGACCTAATTAGACCCCTTAAGACCTTTAATAGGACCCCTTAAGACATAATTAAAGTATTAGGACAGGTATTAATACCAATTACCTGACCTAGTATTGTAAATTTAACTATAATTTTATATATTCATCTATATATTTGTTTCCATTTTACACGCAATTATAACATGTAATCAAGTACTTAATTGTTAACACTTATCTTTCATGTATGTTACATCTAGATGGCCACTTAGGATGTACCCACCCATGATGTACCAGCTCAGGATGCACCTCGCACTCCTGATCTGGCGACTATTTTTTTAGATAGCTCAGATAGAGATGGATCAACTCAGAGAGAACATCCGTACATCTGAGATAGATGACATATATAGAGATATTTGTGTCACTATATTGAGGATTTTGGAGGATGTGAATACTAGATTGAGATCCCACTCTTCCTTCACACCATAGGTTGTTGATACTATTTTTTGAGAGTTGAGAGCTGAGGTATTAGGTGATGTTTCCTTGGAGATGGTCCAGAGCCGTGTCCCCAATGAAATCATCAAATGAGAGGTTTTCCCATTTTATGATGGGAAGGCCAAGGTGAGGGAATATTAGGTTACATGATGTTAGATTCCTCAGATTGCATGCATGATATACCCTCATTTTCTTGCAGTGCATAGTCGTCATCCTAATAACAACCAGATTCCATTATATTTTGCACAATAGTTGTATGCTGAGTTCTATTTGGGACTCAGGGTCAACTATTTAGATCTTCCCAGATATTATGGTCAGGGGTGTAGTAGAGTTGCCGACTGTGATTAGTATCGTAGGGATGATCGAGTTGTACGTACTTGTAGAGAGATAGTTGGGCACAAGGCTCTGGCAGTGGCACCAACGATGGCTGATACTATAGATAGAGTGGTAATTTCTTCCCAAAGGGGAGTAGTGGAGAGGATAAAGGAGATTGCATCTGCAACCATCTCCATCACTTTGGATACATTGGACAGATATATTTTGACTAGATCGAGTCGAGGCAGATCGTCTACTTAGGATTCATCTAGTACTGTTGTAGGGGTCAGTAATGAGGCATATAGAGCTTCAGGTCTTCCTCCACCTAGAGAGATACAAGTGATTTCTAGCCATCATAGTCATTTGGATGTGGCGCTTTAATTTTGGAGGATCTCTTGTAGTCATACTCTTATATTGTAGACATGCAGAGGATCCCAGTACATTCAGTCAGAGATGTCATCAGACTTGCACGGGGTCCTATAGTTCCATCGACATAGGACACACCATCTAGTCAGGCATGTCATAGTTCACATCACTCTGTAGAGCGTACTGCACCATCTAGTTAGGCACATCATAGTTCACAACACTCTGCAGAGTGCTCTGCACCCAAAGATTAGTCTACACCTATAGATCTAGGTATACAGGTTGGAGATGTACACATCACAACTGAGGGCCTAGACACATTTGATGACAAAATGCATGGGTTGAGTCAGGTGGAATCTGGCAGTGTTGGATCATTTATGGATTTGTTATTTCACCTTGTTGGTTAAGGCTCTACAACACTCCCCTCCCAGCTACACACACCCATACACTCTTCATCACTAGAGACATTCAGGACTAGAAGTGGTGTGGGTGATGATGTTTTGGTTGATGATATGATGGTACAATGTGCTGATGATCCTCTTGGTCCTCAGACCTAGGTATATAAAGTTTTCTTTTCTCCTTTCCAGGAGTTTTAGTGAACAATTAATTGTAGATGTGTGTATTGATGCTTGTTCAATGTATAATATTTTGCAGGCACAGTTACAAGAGTACATTACCTCTAGTGTGGGCTTGAAGCATCTTCATATGACACCTACTAGTGGTCAAGTAAGTTTTAAATATACACTTGTAATTTACATAATATATTACTATGCACATGTATATATATAACCAAATATTGTACTAAATTTGCAGGGGTCAGTTGTTGCTTCACAGCTAGAGGATGCTCGTGACACTCAGGCATAGCACATTACCTCTAGTGTGGGATCAGAGCATATTCATAGGAGATATTCAGTAGATGTGACACCTACTAGTGGTCAAGTAAGTTTTAAATATATGTAAGTTTAAACATGCATTTATAATGTTTCAAGTATTTTACATTAATATTATTATATACATGCATTTATATTCTTAGGGATCAGTTGCTGCTTCATAACCAGAGGATGGCCATGGTAGTCGGTCAGAGGGTCGCTCTATTCACATGCTCCTGGATGATTCCCTAGTTTAGGACATGTTGTACATATCATTGATTTGACTCTTTATATATGTCATTATTATATGTTTGATATCTTCAGTTTATGATTCGAGACATATATTTATTAGCTGATTAGCTGATTTGATTAGATGGTTTCATTTGATTAGATGTTATGATTTGATTATATGATTTGATTAGATGGTTTCATTTGATTAGCTAGTTTTATTAGATGGTTTCATTTTATTAGATGATATTATTTGATTAGATGATTTCATTTGATTAGATGTTATGATTTGATTAGATGATTTAATTAGATGGTTTCATTTGATTAGATGTTATGATTTTATTAGATGATATGATTTGATTTGATTAAATGATTTGATTAGATGGTTTCATTTGATTAGATGTTATGATTTGATTAGATGGTTTTATTGGATTATATGGTTTCATTTGATTGGATGATATGATTTGATTAGATGGTTTCATTTGATTTTATTTGATTATGATTTTTTATGATATGAGGTAACTAATGGACAATAAGTATTCTAACTCATTCTAGAACTAACACATATATCATAAAAAATAACAAGTTAATACATGTAACTAATGGACAATAAGTATTCTAACTCATTATAGAATTAACACATGTCATAAATAATCTAACTAATTTCATCATGTTTTAGTGTTCAAACTAATGTTTTAAGGGGATCTTTAACTAATTTAAGAAATATATAACAATCATTGAACATTCAAAGCATACATAAGTAATCTAAAAAATGTCATTAGTAATCTAACAAATGTCTTAAGGGGATCTATAATTAATATCATAAAAAATAACATGTTAATAAATGTAACTAATCGACAATAAGTATTCTAACTCATTCTAGAACTAACAAATATATCATAAAAAATAACAAGTTTTTATACATGTAACTAATGGACAATAAGTATTCTAACTCATTCTAGAACTAACACATGTCATAAGAAATCTATAAAAATCATTGAACAATCAAAGCATACATATAAAACCATACATGTATACACGCACATATATAAAAGCATACATAAAATTTTAAATATTAAAACCTTTGAACTATAAAATAGGTCCATTGAATATATCAACAAATTATAGTCCATCATATGTTTAAATATATCAACAAAGTATAGTCAATTTAATCCACAAATAACAAGTAGGTCCTAACACATGAAATAGGTACATACATATTATACTTTTTAGACCAACTCAAGTGGTTCAGACCTTTCATGGAGAACATCTAATATTCTCTCATGATCCTCACTATCTAGTTTCCACTTACGATGTCCACATTAAGATTTAACTGTATGGAGACAAATGGAGGTGGAAACTACTAGGTGACTATATTGAAACACCTTATTTCCTGGTTGGTAATAAAAAAAGTGAATACCGCGCTGAATTACTTTGATTTGCTTGAAATATGTTCCCTCTAAAAAAATTGAACTTGCAGGTCACAAATTTTAACAATATAAATTTAAACAAACTAAATTTGAAATTTGTTAAAAGGTTAAAATTTAAAATTTACAAATTGAGTTCAATATATTGATGTAAAGCATGCACAAACCTATGGGGAATAACATTCCATCACTTTCTTCAGGTTCAAGTAACTTCATCCTCACTGCAGTAAAATGCAGTAAATAATAACCAACTCCTACATTTCCACGCTCAACAATCACTGCAAAGATATCTCCTACAAAATAAATAAATATATAAATATATGTGTGTGTGTGTGTGTGTGTGTGTGTGTGTGAGATAGAGAGAGATATTAAAATTTAATTAGTTCAATCTATAGATCTATCTATCTATTTATCTAGATACATGAAGCTCAATGGACCATATAATGTGAAATATATACTTACCAATTTCGACCAATCCCGAGATATGATCGTAATCAGTAGAAATCAAAGGAACTTCATCGAATTTTTCATCTTCATCTCTATCAAATGTATCAGTAACAACTAGTAGCACTAGATTCCATAGACCTACATATCCACGGTCTTGATTGATGCATTCCTTATAATTGTCAGCAATGCAGTGACAACAAAAGCATGAGTAGTCACTAGTGTTCAACGTCCAATTGCGACAATTCGTGCTCATAACTGAATGCAAAGATCACGTCTTTTCTATCTTCTTGCAACCATGCATAATTTTTCTATCCACACTTGAACAATTGGATAGATAATATTACATTCTATAAATATAGTTTGAATCAAGAACGTACATAAAAAATTTAAACATTTCAATAATTTAAAAATGCGTGCATACCTTTTATCTCCCAAAATTTTCTACATAGTACCGCTTGAGTCATTCGTGATGATGTGTCATTCTCATTTGGTATGAAATGTGTTTTGCACCATTCAACAAAATCATGTGCATTTTTTTATATGAACTCCCTTATAATTTATTTGATACTTTTGAATAACACGTTTGATGCAAGCTCCAACACCACCATGTTCACCTTTTCCATGTCCACCCTTAAAGAAACTCTAGACATGTGGTATGTTTTCATTACAATGATATATACATAGTGCATAAAATGGTTTGGATGATTTAAATTGTGTAGCACATCCATCTGACCAAACATAATGTTTATCAATTTTTATACCTCTTTCCTTCAAATTTGCAAAAAATATCTTGAAGCAGTGTTCTACATAATGAATGTCATGCTCTCTCATAACTTATATAAAAATGATATTCCTTCTTGATGACCCGTGCTTCAAATGTGCTTTGAATACCATCCAAATATAATTGTGCATGTCGATAACACACATGTACCATAATAGTAATTTTCTCTGAAAAATAATATTCTAATTGAATTGCCTTTTGATGAACAAAGGAATAGTTTTCTACAAAATCAACAATTGATACAATAGTTCCAAGTGGAAAATTGTCTCTTAGTGTTTGGAATTGTTGTGCTTGCCACTTTGCAAAAAACTCATGATGAATGCAGGGTTGAATCAATTTTTTAAAATTGTCCATAAATACTACAACATTTATCTCCTCTTCAACATATTCTAACCTTTTGGATTCTTTCCAAAATTTTCTTTCATTCTTTACATATTTTTAAACCTTGCAATTTACCATCTTTGTTACATCAATGTTTTTATTTTTCAAAGGAAAAAAATTCAAATCAACACATGTTTGACATATTCGTTTTATGCAATTTATTTGTCCAACTGCATCATCTCTTTTGTCACATAAAATGGATGAGATGAACTCACTCATGTTGGAAATGAGATAAGTAATTGAGAGGGGAGGGGTGAATCAGTTACTCCAAAACAAATCCTTTGTCCGTTAGATATCTTAAATACTTTAACACTGTTACTTGGTTAATTAAGATATTCTTCTGTCACTCGCATGTTAAAGAAATCTTTATAATATCCAATGCAATTATACTTTAGAGATTAAGTGCAGAAACATAAATCATAAAAAAAAAACATATACATGGGTGCCACCAAGATTTAACATGGAAACCCAATATGGAAAAAACCACCAATGTAACTAGTTACTATTTTTCACTCTTCTAAAGTGAGCCCTATTAGGAGCCAACCCTGTTAAAGGTTACTGTAACCACCCTAATTTGGTCTGCTCTGACCATCGACCCTATTTTCCCGAAGTGTGATCATACCCCCAATTATGTCAAGACAACTCTTCAATCGGCTAGCATAATTCATCCAAATCAAATTTAATTTCCTAAGTGATTTAATCACTAATTTACATTAATTGCTTTAGCCAATCCAATCCAATCAATTCAATTCAATTCAAATAAATTCAAATAAAAAACATGGCTAAAGTAATTAATTTAAAAGGAATTAATAAAATCCTAACTATACCTCATCACTTGCAAAATAAATCCCCTAGCCTAATTGATTCAATTTGGCTATAGTCCTAATTAATTATTACAAAGCAATCAAAAGCTTAAGTGATTAATTAAAATCCCTATTATTGAGTGAATATGTTATTACAACAATTCATTTCATTAATATTCCTGTAGACACCTAAAATTTACCAGGTGTATCTCAAGCATTCAAAATTGCAAATCTCAGCCAAATGCCTCAAATCAAATCTCAATGTATTAAAATGGATCAAATCAAATGGACAAAAATCAAATCAAATTAAAAGATCAAATAATCATGAAATCAAATAATTAAATTCAAGCCTAAAGGGATTAATCAAATTATGCAATTGCTTTTTCAATTGTATAGTTCAAATAAAAAAGATCAAATCCAACCCAATCACCCTTCCATGGCTAAATTAATTAAATGATGAAGTTATTTAATTCCTAATATCTTTGAGACAACCAACCAATTTTCCCTCCATTTGAAAACACCTCAAATATTTTGACTTAACCAAACTTTGATCATGATCAACTCACTCTACCCCCTACCCTTGGGAAAATGCTATAAATACAAGCCATTTCCTTTGTGTTTGGAATCCAAGAATTTTAAGAGAAAAAGAATCCTTACTATAGGCATATGGAGAGAATTTGAGAGCATTAGAGAGCTTTTGAGAGTATTTCAGCATTTGCATAACATTTAGTATATCATGTTTAGGAGCATTTGTTATTTTCTAACATATCTTGGAGCATTTTGAGCATTCTAAGCTAGATTTGAGCATTTGTTTAT
>MU224257.1:3038287-3062764 GCA_018584345.1 Thuja plicata | reverse complement strand
TCTCACATGCTAATTCTTCTTAATTAGCTAATTAACCCTAATTAGCTAATCCCCCCTCCACTCATTCTCTCTCCTCCCATCTCTATCTCCTTAATCACATATCTTAATCCTTAATCCTAATCCTAAGATACCCCTAAGATTGTCACATTCCTAATTTTTTGATTAGGAATTCAACCCTCCCTCAAAAGTCAAAGTTCACAAGCTTGACCTTAAACCCTCACCCATTCTTCTTAAAACCTCACCCATATCTCATTAATGCTTTCATAAATGAAGCATTAATGGCTCTTACACATTATCTAACACACTCCTCATTAATGAGTCTTACATCCTCATTAATGGCCTCCCTTCTAGGGTCTTCTCCCCTTCCTCCATTTCTTCTATAAATTGGATGGATTTTGAGCACAAATGGCCCTGAATTTTAAAGATTTGAAAGCATTCTTATGCTGCCCATATTTGGAGAATTGAAGGAGAAAACTTATGTTGCACATATTTTAGGGACTCTTATATTGCATTTTATCTTATTTCTTAGTTGTATTGTTATAATCTTCATTCTTAGAGCTTAGGATGCATGTTTCTTGAGCATATTTCTTGTGATTTTGATCATATTTAAGCTTTATAGTTTCATTTAAATATTTCATTCTAGGTTATATATGTCACTAAAATACACATGTTTTGAGGGCTATTATGTCATTTTTCATACTCCTCCTAGATAGGAAGCAATAGGTCAATTTTGGTGATTGCTATGCTTGCTAATCCTTTGTTTTCACTAATGCAATGATTTATTGAAGTGTTGTGTCTTTCTTAACAGGTGCATAAAATCAGACACACATCTTTGGCACCCACCATGGGGTGAGATTTTGCAAATTATCACAAAATTATGCTCTCTTCCCTTGACATTTTTAAAGTTTGCAGGCAGTTTATCATTTTCGATTAATTAGATATCATTTCCGGGAGTGATCTATCATTTGCGAGAAATCTTTCATCATCTCTAGGAATTTGGATATCGTATGTCACCTCAATGAAATCATTTCTGGAAGGTGGAAATTTGGCTTTAAAGTGTCTTTGGTAACCTTTTTTTTCATTTTTGGTACATTTTATCATTTTGTGTAAATGGGTTATCGTTTTGGGTAAAAGTTATTGTTTGGGGTCAAAATTTTATCATTTTCAGGGATTATTGTTTTGGGTTTCTGAATTATCATCTGGAGTCTAGAGAGAAAAAATACAGAGTTCTTTCATTGATAAATTTGATTTCTAACTTTCTAACTTGGTTGTTTTCATGGTTCTGATCATATTTTTAACAACCTAACATGTTTTGCAGTTGTTTGAAGGGATTAACTCAATTTCTTTGTTCGAAATTTTAAACACTTAACACATTTTCTAATCACTTGTTAAATCAATCAAATTAGTATGCTCTTTTCCTCCAAGGAAAATTAGAAAATCAAAATTTGGTTTAAAACTTGAAAGGAATTTGGGGTAAATGGACAAAGCAAATTCACTTTTCTAAAGTTGGATGGTAACTAAAAAATCAAAGCATTAAAATCTTGTGGTAAATGAACAAGTTCAATCATCTAATTCTTTTGGGATAGTAATTGAATAAGAAAATCACTAATCTTGTGGGATAATTGATCAAGTTACATTGTATAATTCCCTTTGGATTAGAAATTGGACAACACAAATCATTTAACATTGCGGTTAATTGAACAAGAAAACTTCATTGTCTAATTTTGGATAGTAATTGAACAAGAAAATCACCTAACTTTGGGGAAATGAACAAAACAAACTTTTCTCTTAATTATTTATGATTTCATTAACTTAGGATCTTTTCTTGAAGTGTTTTGGGAGAAAATGACATGGATTAGGAGAGTATGCTCTTCTTCTTTCAAGGAATAAAAAATCTAGAACTCTTAAGCTCGCCAATCCTTTGTATGCTTATTTAACAGTAGAGGGCCTACCGTTTGAGGAAAAAATCTCTCGAGAATAACCCAAGTGAGGACAAGTTTTACGCCAACCCTTTCAACTCACTATAAATAATTGCATCCTTGTAGGCCAAAGCCTCGGAAGACGAAATCAATTTTGTTCTTGGAATTTTGACATCATTCCTTGAACATGATTGGGTATGTGTAGAGCAGAGCCGCTTGAATCTTGCTTGTGAGACTACACATATTTGAGTACTTATATGGATATATGCCTCAATTTTGCCTTGTGCAATTCTATGGGAGACAATTTTGAACAGATTGTCCCATCATAAACAATAACTTTGTAGTCAAACTACTTGATTCATAACCGAAAGGGTGATAATCCTTGTGCAAGGAAAAAAGTAATTACCCCAAGACACTCATCATATCATGCCCTCACTTGCATTTGGAGTCAGCTAATATGGCATCATGACTGGAGTCATTGTGTTCTTGGTGATGGCCATATTTTGATTTGCATTTAAGTGTGTACCTGAGTCAACGAGCAAGGATTTTCATCCTCTACTTATAAAATAGGAAATAAGGATGTGTTTGTTCTCCTTTAACAATGCAATGATGCTTGATGTGACTGAAAATCATTAAAAAGATAATACCTTCAAAAAAAGCAACAAAATTAAAACCTTGGTCTACATGTATTTTTCACTCACTAGAAAATCTCAAAATGCAATCTTCAATCAAACAAACTTCACGCACTTCCAAGACAAAATTGACAAAACTGACAAACTTTGATAGTGGACACTTGCATAGTTGCCTCTCAGAGAAAGATCATTTATTTGGATACCCTTTTGGCTCTTTAGTCTATCCCTATTGCCTTTTTTGGTCTCAAGGTGGCTGTTTCAAAAACATTTTTCAGACGTCTACCTTGCATGTCCTGTCAGACTCTTACAATCAGTCTCAATACATGTGGTCTATTCACTTTTCAAAACAACTTGATTTCTAACTCACTATCAGGGCATTCCAACCCTTTGACGCTGGAATCATTTACTTCCACCAAAACACAAACAACACTTCTACCTAGAAACACTCACTTGAATGATTTGAGACTCTACTTGATACTATTGGGAAACTTTGACGAAGTTGTGATACAAATACATGGGTAACACAAGATGCAACAAGTACACTTCTAAAGAATTAGAAGTACCTCCAAGATCACTACACTTTCAACAAGGAGAAACATCTCACGGTTCTCCAAAAATGGAAAGACCTACTCACGAATGGAGTGAGGCTTTTGAAGAATATGACAATGACAAAAATTGAAAACATGAAGATAGTGATGGTGAAGAAGAACAAAATATTGATCAGCCTTTGTTTGGTTTAGACAACGAGGAAGACATCACTAAAGAAGAATACAATAAAATCAAACAAAGCAAGAAATTCCAAAAAACATTGGAAAAGATAATTGGCGAAGATAAAGAGAAATACTTTCTCCATCTAGCATCCACAAGTGTAAAATTACCTAAAGATTATGATGTTGAACAACTAAGGAAAAAGAGGTATCAAATCCTATCTCTATTCTCGCCAAATAATTAACCTTGATGCAAACTAAACTTGCAAATCTCAAACAGGAGAATGCTAAACCCAAGACAAAATACTCTTTGGACTCCATTTGTCCATTTCCTTTTGACAAGAGCATTACTATGGTTTCATTTCCTCCCAACATGGCAAGGCCAAAATATGACAAATATATGGGAGAGACTGACTCACATGACCATGTGAGAGAATTTTGTGCTCTAAGCATAGAGTACATGCATGAACCTACCTACCTAATGAGGCTATTTCCAGGAAGCCTAGGTGGGAATGCCATGGAGTGGTTCTCAAAACTCACACCTAAGGTAAAAATTTTTGAGGAGTTAATTCAACGGTTTATCCAGCATTACTCCTACAATATACAACATGATGTAACCATGATGGATCTATGTAACACTAAACAAAGGACCGAAAAATCCTTTACACACTTTCTACAAAGGTGGATGAAAATATTTGCAAGATATTCATGAGCTATTCTCGAATCATAAAAGATGGAGATCTTTGTTAACAACTTGATACCAGAATTTAACTATGGATTACAAATGCAAGATTTCCCTAGCTTTGATAGCATGATCAAGAATGCCATCGGTATTGAAGAAGTCATGGTTAAAAAGGGAGAAATAACTCTCCAAAGTAAAAAAAATCTACCAACTCCAACAACAAGCCTAAATGGTGGAAACAAAACAAAAATGTTGTTAACGATGGAGTGGTAGATGCGTCCAATGCTAATCCTAAACCCACAGTGTTCAATCTAACTAATAGCATGCAAGCAAGCAAAGATGCCAAGATGACAACCTCCATATCTAAAGAAAACAATGAGAACAACAAAGGCCAACCATGGACTTCCAAACCTCAAAGAACATTTACTCCTTTGGGAGAACCTCTTGAGACCATTTTAAAAACACTCTTTGACAAAAAATTTCTCACGATCCCAGATTCAAAACCATGGGAACCAGAAGTCAAACCGAGATGGTGGGATGGCAATTCTTATTGTGTCTTCCACAAGAATAAGGGACAAAAGACTAATGACTATCTTAAACTCAAACATGTTATCCAAGACCTTACTGAAGGAGGTAAGAACAAAGTGGAAGGGCACACCACTAATGAAGACCATATGGAATTTAAAAAACCATTCCCTAATTATGAGAAAGGGGAAGCATCTAAAGGTAGAGGAAATGAAGTAAATTACACCTACTCTAAAAATGATAATGTGATCAACATGCTAGACATTAAAATTGAACCAATTAATATGGCCACTATCAAAGGTATTCAAGACACCTCTTCCCAATTAAATGCAATAATCTGAAGTCAAGCACAAGTCATGATCAAAGGACCTAATCCCTCATCAAAACCGGCAACAACTTCCAAGGTACCCATTTTCACTATTTCCAAGCCAACATCAAGAAGACAAACATTTAGTAATCCCGCAATGAAGTATAACTTGGTAGATCAATTGCAACAAACCTCTGCTCAAATTTCCATTTTTGAGTTACTTAAAATCTCCTCGATACATAGGGAAATTGTTGAACAAGCCCTGCATGCCACAAATGTGCCAAAGGACATTGATGTAGAAAAATTCCAAGCAATGGTTAATCACATCTCAGCACCACATTACCTTTCTTTTTTAGAAGAATATGATAAATCCTTGACACATCCGAGTAATCAACCCCTTCATATCAAAGTCCTAATTCATAAATCTCGTGTTAAACATGTATTGATAGATGGAGGTGCAGGGTTGAACATTTGTACCCTTAACCTAATTAGGAAATTGGGTCTCTCAGAACAAACCATTGATTCAAGAAGGAAAATCACTATCAAAGCTTATGATGAAGAAGAAAGATCCTCTAAAGGTCCTATTGTTCTACCCATCAGAATCAAACCGGTTGAAAGAAATGTCATATGTCAAGTTCTGGATCTACCACTGGCTTAAAACATACTATTAGGAGACCTTGGATCCATGAAATACAAGTAGTACCATCTAATTACAATCAGTGTATCAAATTCCCACATAATGGGGTGGAGGTAACAATTCCTGCAGATGCCAATTATACTTGCAACAATGTTAAAGTAGGTAGTATGGTCTCGCATAACAAGGAGGTTCCAAAAGAAATTGTACTTGATACTTCCAAAGACATGGTTATGAAAGGCTTTGGAAAGACCTTAAAACTTAAAGAAACTAGTATGGGAGAATACAAGCTGGGCATGACCCCATCATTGACAGAGCTTCTAGTGTCACCAAGATCCTATGGAAAACCTTCCCCATCTTTCACACCCACTACATCTAAAAAGCTAGAAATTCACAAAGAAACTGGTATGGTTAAAGAATCTACCTCTCAAGGGGATGACAGTGAAGAACAAGCAGTATTGGCCTGGCTTTACCAGGGGGAACCCAAGGAAAAAGAGGTAAAACATGTGGAAATATTCCTGGAGAAGTATGGTAAAGGATACAATCTCCTCAAACAAATGGGATATAAAGAAAAAGGACCTTTAGGGGACAAAGAAAAAGGACTTATTGAACATGTACACATGGAATTCAGGGATATCAAAGATAAAACAAGGCTAGGTTTCAATAATAAATCTACAGAACCTTCTTCAAGGGATTTTCTGATCTCTGACGACAGAAGTGATAAAGAAGAAGAGATAGAACTAGAACAATGGTCCTATGAAATATTATTACACATTGGTATAGGGAATCCTAAATATCAAGGAGAACAATATGTGCCAATATTTGAGGTACCACAAAACACTCATATCCCTTTATTAACACAAGCTACTATTTAAAAGGTAGAAGAAACAACAGAAGACACTCCAGAGGTGCCATTGATGGAAACAACTACTGAAGACACACCCCAAAAATAGGATTCACATTCTAACTGGGGGCAGTTAGTCACAGTTTCACATGTCCTAGATTTACCACACTTTGATCTACAAGTGGCTAATAGAGTACATCAGGTAACTATTGCTGAATTCTTGAATAGGTCTGATGACAAAATAACAGATTCCCATGATTATGAGTGAGATGATCTATCTGTTGCCATGGAGGACATTGAAATAGATGTAATTCACATGTTTGCAGCTCTATTAGAATATAGAGAGAATTATAACACTACTCCTAACAATGTTGATATTCCTAAAGCAGAGGAGGTATCCCTTCCCCAACTCATTGATGAAGAAACTGGTATTTTCCTAGACCTAGAATAAATCTAGAGGCTACAAGCTAGGCACCTCCTTCTATGAAGAGATGAAGATGAAATTTCCACTGATGAGTCACTAGAGTTTGGTCCACATATAACTAATGATGACTTTGATAGTGATGATCTAACTCTTATTGATCTAAACATTGATGAGATGGACTTAAAAGAACATGTCATGTTTGTTAATATTCTTGACGCTGACGCGATGCTGTCTTTCCAAAAATCTGACTCCTTGTCTTTAATAAACCTAGACCTAATTGATTGGACTAAAACAGATCCTACTCCTATCCTAGACTTTCCTAATGACTACACTTTGGCTTGCTACCTAAATGCTTGTGAACCTTACCCTTCTTCCACCAATGCAAGGAGCATGAACATGTCATAGGAGGATATCAAGTTTCTCAGTCACAAATTGAAAAATAAAAAGAAAAAAGAACTGACGGTGAAAACCATGTTGTGGCAGTGTCATATTATAAAAATAGTAAAAAAAAGATGTATCTGATGGTGAAAACCTCTTAGAGGTGCCAAAAGATGAGATTCTTGATATCCTCCCTGAGAACTTTCAAGAAAGATCTTTAGTTTTGATAGAACCAACACAACCAGTTAACTTGGGCACAACTGAAGTTCCTCAAATTGTTCACCTAGCACAATCTTTGTCAGATGAGGAGAAGATACAATTCAATGATTTCCTGAAAGAGAAAAAGATCAACTTTGCATGGTCTTACACAAATATGCTTGGGCTAGATCCTGAATTGATAATGCACCATTTATCTATAGCTTCTGGGATCAAACCCATGAAATAGAAACTAAGAAAGATGCATCCTCATGTTGCATTACTGGTAAAAGAGGAGCTAGAAAAATTATTGAAAGCTAGATTCATCAGAGTCATCGCTTAGGCATGATGGATTTCTAATTTGGTTGTAGTATCTAAATCGGATAAATCTATCAAGATTTGTATAGACTTTAGAGACTTAAACAAGGCATGTCCTAAAGATGATTTTCCACTACCAAATATTGATATGATCATCGAGCTCATAGCAGGATATCAAATGTACTAATTAATGGATGGTTTCTCAGGCTATAACCAGATTAAAATTGCTCTTGAAGATCAAGAGAAGACCACATTTACATGCGCATGGGTAACCTTTTGCTAGAATGTTATGTCGTTTGAGTTAAAGAATGCAGGTGCTACATACCAAAGAGCTATGACCACTATATTCCATGATATGATGCATAAAAACATGGAGGATTACGTGGATGATACCTTAGCTAAATCAAAAGAATAGATTACTCATATCAATGACTTAAGGAAGATATTGGATCATATGGAGAAATTTAAACTCTAGCTCAATCCAAAGAAATGTGCCTTTGGAGTCTAATTAGGAAAGCTCCTAGGATTTATTGTTTTAGCAAAAGGAATAAAGGTAGATCCTGAAAAAGTCAAAGCTATACTAGAAATGACTCCTCCACTCAAAATTAGTCAAATGAGGACATTACAAGGGAGACTCTAGTCAATTAGGAGGTTCATGTCACAACTTGCAGACATAGTGCAACCCTTTACCAAATTGCTACATAAATGTGTCACCTTCAAATGGGATGAACATTGTGAAGCCAACTTCAGAGAATTAAAAGAGTACCTAGCTACTCCTATTCTTATGGCACCCATCCATGGAAAGCCATTACTCCTATATATTTCAGCTATAGCCACATCAGTGGGAGTATTGCTGGCACAAGAGGATGAAACCAAAAAGGAACAAGCAATCTACTACATCAGTAGAACACTAGTATCCTCTCAACTCAATTACAACATTATTGAGAAAGCTTTCTTAGCAGTTGTCTTTGCATCACAAAAATTGAGACATTATATGCTATCACATACAGTAAGGATCATTGCAAAGATAGATCCTTTGAAGTACCTCATCAATAAGACAACATTAACAGGATGTCTAGCAAAGTGGGTCCTCATTCTAAGAGAATTTGACATTGAGTACATGGGTAGGAGGGCTATTAAAGGACAATTCATCACAGATCAATTAGCTGATTCACCACTCCAAGATGATGAACCTTTAAGAATTGAGTTCCCTGATGAAACATTTATGCATCTAACTGAGTATTTGTGGAAGATGTACTTTGATGGTTCTTTCATGCAAAAAGTCTCTGGAGCTGGGGTTCTATTCATAACTCCTCAAGGCTACAAAATACCCAAGTCCTACAAATTGATGTTTCCATGCACAAATAACATTTTTGAATATGAAGCATTGGTAAATGGTCTTAAACTTTCCATGGAATGGAAAATCATAGAGTTACATATGTATGGTGACTCCAAGCTCATTATCAATCAAGTAAATGGAGATTATCAAACCAAAGATGAGAATTTTATTCCCTACAAGAAATTGGTTGATGACTTAAAGAAGTAATTTGTCTTCCTCACGTTCCAACATATACCTAGAACAAAGAATAAGGCTGCAGATGCTATGGCTACACTGGCATCCATGTTACAACTGGAAGAACATCAATTCCGCTATGACTTCTTGGTGGAAGAATTATCCTACCCAGCCGTTGATACACCTGAATACCAAGTAATTTGTGCTTTGAATGCCCAAGACCAATCTCGGTATGCTAAGATCATTGCCTACCTAACTGACCAAACTATTCCCAATGATCTATCCAAAAATAAAAAATGAGCCTTGATTAGGACAACATCGTGTTATGTCCTCATTACTAATAACTTATATAGACGAGGTCTCGATGGTACACTTAGATGTTTAGAACACAAAGAGTCAGATTGCACATCAAAAGAAGTGCACAAAGGTGTATGTGGATCACACTCAAATGACTTTTCAATGGCTAAAAAACTTCTCAGAGTAGGCTATTATTGGCCCACGATGGAACAAGATGCTATTCAATTTTTCAAGACATGTCATAAATTCCAAACACATGGAAATCTCATCCATGCTCTTGCCAGAGAACTCATCCCATTCATAATACATTGGCCATTTCAGCAATGGGCCTTTGATTTGGTTGAAAAAATATATCCTAATTCTTCAAGTGGCCATTGAGTATTTAACGAAGTGGTTCAAAGCCATGCCACTGATCAAAGCCACTGGCAAACAGGTGGCTATGTTCATCTTGAACTACATTATTTGTAGATATAGGATACCCTCTTCAATTGTAACAAACAATGGAGGCCAATTTAAAAACCAAGACATTAAAGACCTTTGCACACAGTTTCACATTACGCAACATTTCTTCTCAATCTATTATCCTCAAGGTAATGGATAGGCTGATGCATCTAACAAGAATATTCTCAAGATCCTCCACAAAAATGTGAATAAGTCTGGCAGAGACTGGCATTTAAAATTAAATCTGACACTTTGGGCCTATAGAACAAGCATCAAAACACTAGCTGGAGCCACGCTATTTTCCCTGGTCTATGGCACTAAAGAAGTACTACCTATTAAGGTTGAAATCCCATCTTTGTGGGTATCTTTACAAGGTCTTGTTACTGATGAACAATACCACATCGATAGGGTGAATGCACTAGAATTACTTCATGACCACAGGCAACAAGCGTTCGATCATATGAAAGTGTACCAAAAATGCATGTCAAAAGGGTAGAATAAAAAGGTCAAACCATGACACTTTCAAGTGGGGGATCTCATTCTAAAAGAGAATCCTAAGAACCAACTTAACAACGAACAAAAAGGAAAGTTTGAACCAAACTGGCTGGGACCCTATGTCATTACTGCAACTTTTGGGACTGGAGCTTATCAGCTAGCTACGCCTGAGGGAGATGTTCTCCTAGATCCCATTAATACTCTACATTTGAAATAGTTCTATGCTTAATGACTGGCTAGCAGAGCCTATGCAGTGTAAATATCATAAAATACCAAAAAGATCAGAAAATTGATCCTGAAGAAATTCAGAAACAATGGGAAAGTCTTGAAGAAAGGTATCCTTGGTGAAAACCTGGCCAACAGGCACCTTGATACTACGAAAAAAGAATTTTTGCCGAGTGGTGAAAACCTAGAAAACAAGCATCATTCACACTCTGTGCTCTATCTATCAATACAATGGCAACACTACATCTTCATACTTACACATGTGTTATTTGATGACTCTAATTCCTTGCACATATCCTATCCTTGCTTGGGATTTGTTTGCATTTTCTATCTTAGGGAACAAATCACTCTACACTAGGGGAATCTTTGCTAGCATGATAGGTTGCGTCTGCTAAGTCATCCTAGGATGGTTTTCCTTCCAACACAATGCTTCTCGATACTTGTACCAAACTGTCACTTTCACGAACAAGGGTGTCTTTACCAACCACCTATCTAGCACAAACATTGCACTCACATAAAATGGTGTCCCTAAGTGCTACATTGGATTGCCAACAGAGACAAAGTTCTTACATTCCAAATTCTGATTGGTGAATCTCCACTGTGCTTGAAAAATGAATCAATAGTATTTCTCAAATACTACTTAAGCACACAATTTGATCTTGGTTTGATTATGACTCTTTTATGTTTCGATGATGCTTTAACTAGGGCCATGTAAGCAGTTATAAGTTCTCTTTGATTGATTCTCTGTTGGTGATTGTTATGTCTTCCGAGTTACTCCATGACGTCTATTCAAAGACAAAGAGTCGCAAGGATAGGGGCATAATGTTTTCTTGGTTTTCTATGTATGGTGATTGTTCCAAATGATCCTATAAATTTCACCTAACCTGGATGTTTATGGTAAGAGCTTCCAACATGAGTGGATAGCCGCATATATCTCGATCTTTGTTATGTGTAAACTACAGTGAGTTTGAAATAATTTCCTTGTATATTTTCTATAAGTTAGATTCTCACTACGGTGTACGCTACATGATGCACCCAAGGATATGAATTTTCAAGGTCATTACGGGTCACATATCTTACATTACACTTGAATAGAAACTGATTCTAATTCGTTAAAAAGCAATAAATAACTTGTCGTCTTAGCTTCTATGCCTTGATGCCTAATTTTATTTCCAATATTGCATCCAATAAACATAGTATTCATACTTTCATTATACCATTGGGTATTAGTGACAGTTGTACTATCAAGTGATGTCCGTTCCCAAAAGCGCCCAATGATGATAACATGCTACAATGTATACAAATCAATGACATTCCTAAGAGTCTGCATATAGATGCATTTAGAGATTGCATGATTCATTTGAAAGAACAACATAAGGATTTGAGCTCAAAATCATTTCTATTCTTGAATCATCCAAAAACCAAGTTAATTACATAATCCATGATTCTCAAAATCTTTGATCTATCGAGAATGAAATCAAACTCACCTTTTAACCATGATTAACTTGGTAGTCTTGTGTTTTCTCTAAACACACCTTCATTTCTTCACTTCTTCTTATCCTTTATTTCATTGACCTACCCGCTCCCTGTAAGTGATACATCATTTCAATAGAGGGATTTTATTTTTCCTTCAATTTCATTCCCGAGGGGGCATGATCACACTATCATCAATCACATTTTTTATCGAAACAACATTAAAAATGAATTTGGTATCAAAAAATAAAGGCATGACGGTTCCTTGACTAAGTTAGAATTGTTGGATTGAAAGCTTCGGTTCTCACAAACTGGATATCTTATGTCTACTTTTTCTTAGATTCTTATTAAAACTCCTGGCAGCTTTATACTGACCTTCATTTGATCATGATCAGAGTTAGTATTATCAATTCTCAAACAACAACCAAGTTCAGAATTGGTATCTTTAAGATCTTTGCTTATTGACCTTTGTTTGATCAAGTTCAAATTCAATTCTATCATTTTAGTTCAATCAAGTGTGAGACTGATCTCATCAGGTATTTTGTTTGATCATGAGCAAAATTCTGATACTTTCTGAAGTCAATATCAAAAACTTTCTTTGAATCAATGCGCTGATCGAACATCAATTCAAAGAGGGGAAAATGTAACCACCCTAATTTGGTCTTCTCTAACCATAGACCCTATTTTAACTAAGTGTGATCATACCCCCAATTATGTCAAGGCAACTCTTCAATCGGCTAGCATAATTCATCCAAATCAAATTTAATTTCCTAAGTGATTTAATCACTAATTTACATTAATTTCTTTAGCCAATCCAATCCAATCAATTCAATTAAATTCAATTCAAATAAATTCAAATCAAAACATGGCTAAAGTAATTAATTTAAAAGGAATTAATGAAATCCTAATTATACCTCATCACTTGGAAAATCAATCCCCTAGCCTAATTGATTCAATTTGTCTATAGTCCTAATTAATTATTACAAAGCAATCAAAATCTTAAGTGATTAATTAAAATCCCTATTATTGAGTGAATATGTTATTACAACAATTTATTTCATTAATATTCCCTCTAATCTAACCAATCTCAAACTACCCTACCATGAGTTCAAACTCATCCCAACCCCTTCTCACATGCTAATTCTTCTTAATTAGCTAATTAAACCTAATTAGCTAATCCCCCTCCACTCATTCTCTCTCCTCCCATCTCTATCTCCTTAATCAAATGTCTTAAGCCTTAATCCTAATCCTAAGCTACCCCAAAGCTTGTCACATTCATAATTTTGTGATTATGAATTCAACCCTCCCTCAAAAGTCAAAGTTCACAAGCTTGACCTTAAACCCCCACCCATGATTCTTAAACCCTCACCCATACCTCTTTAATTGTTTCATAAATGAAGCATTAATGGATCTTACACATTCTCTTCCACACTCCTCATTAATGACTCTTACATCCTCATTAATGGCCTCCCTTCTAGAGTCTTCTCCCCTTCCTCCATTTCTTCTATAAATTGGATGGATTTTGAGCACAAATGGCCCTGAATTTTAAAGAGTTGAAAGCATTCTTATGCTGCCCATATTTGGAGAATTGAAGGAGAAAACTTATGTTTCTCATATTTTAGGGACTCTTATATTACATTTTATCTTATTTCTTAGTTGTATTGTTATAATCTTCATTCTTAGACCTTAGGATGCATGTTTCTTGAGCATATTTCTTATGATTTTGATCATATTTAAGCTTTATAGTTTCATTTGAATCTTTCATTCTAGGTTGTATTTGTCACTAAAATACACATGATTTGAGGGCTATTATGTCATTTTTCATACTCCTAGATAGGAAGCAATAGGTTGATTTTGGTGATTACTATGCTTGCTAATCCTTTGTCTTCACTAATGCAATGATCTATTGAAGTGTTGTTTCTTTCTTAATAGGTGCATAAAATCACACACAAAGTTACAATAACACACTATTAGGTGTGACCTTGTTAAAGGGTTTAATCACCCTGTGAGGAGTGGCCTTGTTAGAGGTCTTTAACACTTCAACATAGAAATGCTACCTTGTGAGAGGATTTACAAAAAGACAGTTAAGTCTACTCTGTTAAGAGATTTTAGATCACTGCTACAATTGTTAGAAAGTAATAATGAATTGACCTGTATGTGTAAGAAACTATCTTTGCTGATTCAGATCTCTATTCTGATTATAACTGGATCCTTGCTGATTAGATGTTCTATTGCAGCTCCGACTAATCTGTACTCAATCAAAATCCTATATGATTTTTCCTTCACTCTTCATATCACAGAATTCCACACTTCTACTTTCTCTTTCTTTTCCACTTGTACTTCTCCTCATTCAATCCAAACTTGACCTTTCATTTATATGGTAAGCCCTATCAAGTCGGCTTGACTATACTTCTAAATAATAAATCACAATTGAGTCGGCCTCATATAACCAATTAATTATAGAATATAAATCACTATTGGTCGGCTGCCACTGAATGCCCGACCAAGACTGAAATGCCCGAGTGACTCGGTCAACACTGAACTTTCTTCAATGCCCAATTGAACTCGGTCAACACTAAATAACTCATTCTATTCACCAACTATGCTTGTTTTGAATGTAGACATTTGTGTAACATCACTACATAAGTGTAAATACATGTGTAACATTAATGAAAATACACAATTGAATAATTGTCTTCAACAATCTCCCTCTTTGGCACTGATGGAAACACAACATTTCATAATACAAATAATTGTAGATAAATAGAAAATTTTATTAATGTCTTTAGCTTCATTCTGATTCTCATCCAAAAACTCCCTCTGACATCAAAATCTCCCTCTTACTGTATTATATCAAAATTATCCCTCTTTTATCTTATTCTTATGTATTATAGAAAACTCTCCCTCTTTGACAACAGATGCCAAAGACACCATCTCAACAAATATCAATAGTCAGTAGTATTTCACTTTTTAATTGTAATGTACCTGAATGTACAAATTCATCTATAATGTGCTCTGATGTACCTAGATCAACTGATAGATCTTCATTGTTGCTCAGGTTGATGCATCACTAAACTATATTTTAGTGAGCTTCAGCTAGGGGAAGCACCCCTAGCTTTCCTCTAAGATACAAGAATGCATCCTTAGGTAAAGGTTTGGTGAATATGTCTGCAACTTGTTCTTTGGTATTTACATATTCCAACTTTACTTCTTTATCCTGTACCAATTCCCTCAAAAAATCATACTTTATTGCTATATGCTTGGTTTTGGTATGCATCACAAGATTCTTTGAAATGTTAATGGCATTGGTGTTGTCACAGTAGATAATAACTAATTCTTTTACAAATGTCTCTACTATAGACTGAGAGATACAATTTTGTTTCTTGCTAGTCCATGACACTAACCTCTTTCCAAGAAAGAAAGCTCCACTACTAGTGCTTTTCCTTTCATCAACACTTTCAGCCCAATCAGCATCAGTGAATGCTTTTAAATAAAAGTTTCCACCTTTCTTATACCATAAACCATAGTCTTCAGTACCCTTTAGATATCTCAGAATTCATTTGATTTCCATCAGGTGATTATCTCTGGGATTAGCTGAAAAATCTTGCAACAATACCAACTGCCAATGCCATATTAGGTTTAGTGTGAACAACATATTGCAATTTTCCAATCATGGATCTATAGTTGGTCTGATCTACCTCCTTTGAATCATCATCTTTAGACAATTTTTGTCAAGTGCACATGGGTGTTCCAACAGGTTTGGAATCTTCCATACCAAATTTATTAAGTATCTCCTTGATATATTTTGATTGAGTAATGTAGATACCATCCTTCATTTGATGTACTTGTAATCGAACAAAGAATTTGATCTAACCAAACATAGACATCTCAAATTCTTTACTCATAACTACAGAGAATGCTTTGCATAGGTCATCATAACCAGTGAATAATATGTCATCAACAAATATCTCTGCTAACATTATTTTTTCTATGGTCCTTCTTTGATGTATAGGCTACTATTATCATTGGTTCTCTAAAATCCAATACTTACTAGATAGCTATGCAGCATTTCATACCAGGCTCTAGGCACTTGCTTCAGTCCATACAATGCTTTGTGCAGCTTGCAAACCATATTCCTTCTACTAGGACCAACAAATCCTTCAGGTTAATCAATGTAGAATTCTTCTTCTAGGATTCCATTCAGAATTGCAGATTTTACATCCATTTTATATACTTTGTATCCTTTATGTGCACCATATGCCAGAAGAGTTCTGACTCCTTCAAGTCTTGCAACAGGAGCAAAATTTTCTCCATAGTCAATGCCCTCTTCTTGAGCATATCCTTTACAAACTAGTCTGGCTTTGCTTCTAGAAACTTTACCATTTTAATTCATCTTATTTCTAAAAACCCACTTGGTTCCAATTACATTCTTTTCCTTTGGCCTAGGGACAAGAGTCCAAGTTTTGTTCTTCTCAATCTGCTCAATTTCTTCATTCATTGCTTCTATCCAACTTTCATCATTTAATGCATATTTAACACTTCTAGGTTCAAATTCACTTAGTAAGCATGTACCTTTGAGTTTGTTCCTTGTCATTACACCTTATGTCAAATCTCCAATTATCTTCTCAGGTGCATGATTCCTTTTAACATATTTTTAAAGTACTGGATCCTTTAGTCTAGGTTCTGGACTTGATCCACTAGGTCTGTCATTCTCAACATTCTTTCCTGTTCCTCTATCTGATGCTTGGATTCCACTGTTTGTGACGTGGGTCTCACTGTGTGTGACTCAAGTTCCTCTGTCTATGACTTGGTTCCCTATGCTTGTGACTCAGTTCCCTCTATCAATGACTCAGTCTCTTCTACTAGCAGCTCAGGTTGCATAGTTTGCAACTCAGGTTGCACAGTTTGTGCTTGTATATTCAGCGGTCGACAGTTCTGTTGTCCCATCACCATTTCTTGAGTCATAGGTATAGTATCAGGTTCATAATACACAAATTTCTTGTAGTCTTCAGGCTCTTTAATTCTCTTCTCTTCAAATTTTTATGCAAACACATCAATATTGACATGTACACTTTCTATGACTTTATGAGTAGTAAGATTCAGATATTTGTATGCTTTTCTTTTACATGAGTAACCTATGAATATTCCTTCATCACTTTTTGCATCTAGTTTCCCATTTCTTTCTTCCTTCAATATGTAGCATCTACTTTCAAATACTTTGAAATAATGAACATTAGGTTTATAGCCATACCATAATTCAAAAGGTGTCCTGTTACTACCTTTCTTTAGTTGAACTCAGTTCAAGGTGAACACTGTAGTGCTGATGGCCTCCTTCCAGTATTTTGCAGCAACATTCTTTTCAATCATTAGAGTTCTGGCACAATCCATGATGGATCTATTTCTTCTCTATGCTACTCCATTTTGTTGTGGTGTACCAGGGGTAGATACCTGTCTTCTGATTCCTCTCTCATTACAAAATTCATTGAACTCATTAGAAATGAATTCTCCTCCTCTTTCAGATCTTAGGCATTTTAGTTTCTTTCCTGTTTCCTTTTCAATTCTTACAAGATACCACTTGAATTTATGAAAAGATTCTAATTTCTCTCTGAGAAACATGATAGTCATCATTCTAGAATGATCATCAACAAATAGAATGAAATAATTCTCTCCAGTATATCTTGTTGTTCCAATTGGTCCACATAGGTCAGTATGTACCAATTCCAAGACTTCATCGGTATTGTAATTCCTGCTTTTGAAACTATTCTTGCTCATCTTTCTGATTTGACATTGTTTACATATTGCTAACTTGGGTTTCTTCAAAATAGGAATACCTCTTAATCTCTTGTTCTTGCTTATGTTTACTAGATTATCAAAGTTTACATGAAAAAATTTAATGCCATAACCGGCTTTCTTCTACTTGTGCAATAAAGCACGAACCTTCAGTGAGATCAAGATATAATATATTTCCTTTTGTTTGTCTTCTAGTTCCAACTAGGTTCCCTTTACCATCAAGGAGCTTGGCCTTACCATTCATGAATTCTACCTTGAATCCAATGTTATTCAGCTGTGCTACACTGATTAGATTTCTCCTCAATCCTTCAACCCAATAAGCATTGTCACATTTGATTCCTTCTGTCAGAACAATGCAAACTTTTCCTCTTACATGACAAGGTTCGTCATTCCAAAAACTAAGACTCCCACCATCATAGTGTTCAAGATGTTCAAAATTTGTCTTATCACCAGTCATGTGATGAGAACAACCACTATCAATTATCCATGTGTCATTTTTATTGATGTGTGAGAAAAGTGTTGTCTTTTCATCTTCTTCATCTAACTCATCCTTAATAGAAATATAAACCATTTCTTCTTCTTCATCACTGTCAGAATATTTAGCAATATAAAAAGACTTCTTACCTTTATCCTTGTAGCTTTTGTAGTTCTTGAAATATTTCTTTCCTTTGAATTTGTTGAACTTTTTCTCATCTTTATCTTCTTTGTTCGGACACTTTGTAGCAATGCAACCAACCTCATTGCATGAGAAAAAAATCAATGGTATCTTTCCTCTGTATTTTCCTTTTGAAACTCTTCTTTCAAGTAATGCTTCAATGATGTCAACATATTCATCATCAAATTCATCATCACTGTCACTTTTAATCTGCTTCCCTTTTGAGTATCTATCGTTCTTACCAAGGTTCAATTTTTCTTCGAATGCTGACTCAAGATTGCTAGAGCTAGGAGAGTAATTGTCAAAGTTGTCTAGCTCAAAATTTGTAAGCCTTCCCACTAATGTATCCAGACTCATATCTTTATTGCACCTCATGTATTAAATAGATGAAACTCTAATAGCATAGATAGGAAGTAAAGTTCTTAGTACCTTGCTGACCACTATTGTATCTTCAATTAATCCACTTGCATCTCTGATGGCACTCACAATATTCTTGATTCTATCACTATATCTTGTAATGTCTTCTCCTTCTTTCATTTTTATCTGGTCAAATTTTCCTCTTAGACTTTCTGCTTTGGCTCTCTTTACATTTGCATCTCCTCCATGAATGTCCTGTAATTTATTCCACATATCATAGGATGTAGGACAGTCCTTGACTTCATCAAATTACCAGTAGCTGAGTGAAGAAGCTATGTCAATCATCATTATATTATGATGCTTCTATTCCATCATCTGTTCCACAGTCATAGTCATTGTTGGTTCCACATATTTTCTATCCAAAAATTGCAAACCACCATCTCCGATAGTAGATAGATGTAGCTTCATCAGCTCCTACCATGCTAGGAAATTGTCTTTGTTTAGCTTGGGGATCTCCCTTCTATGAGAAATCTATGATCTTTAGCTTAGGCCTTGAAACCTTCTCTAAAAGAACTTGAAGCTCTGATACCAATTGTTGGAAATGAGATAAGTAACTGATAGGGGAGGGGTGAATCAGTTACTCCACAACAAATCCTTTGTCCCTTAGATGTCTTAAATACTTTAACACTGTTACTTGGTTAATTAAGATATTCTTCTGTCACTCGGGTGCCAAAGCAATCTTTATAATATCCAATACAAATATACTTTAGAGATTAAGTGCAGAAACATAAAGCATAAAACAAATAACATATACATAGGCGACACCAAGATTTAACGTGGAAACCCAATATGGGAAAAACCACCAATGTAACTATTTACTATTTTTCACTCTTCTGAAGTGAACCCTATTAGGAGCCAACCCTATTAAAGGTTACAATAACACACTGTTAGGTGTGATCTTGTTAAAGGATTTAATCACTCTGTGAGGAGTGGCCTTGTTAGAGGTCTTTAACACTTCAACATAGAAATGTGTGAGAGGATTTACAAAAATACTGTTAAGTCTACTATGTTAAGAGATTTTAGATCACTGCTACAATTGCTAGAAAGTAACAATGAATTGACCTATATGTGTAAGCAACTGTCTTTGTTGATTCAAATCTCTATTCTGATTATAACCAAATCCTTTCTGATCAGATGTTCTATTGCAGCTCTAAATGATCTATACTCAATCAAAATCCTATCTGATTTTTCCTTCACTCTTCATATCACAGAATTATACATTTCTGCTTTCTCTTTCTTTTCCACTTGTACTTCTCCTCATTCAATCCAAACTTGACCTTTCATTTATATGGTAAGCCTTGTCAAGTCAGCTTGACTATACTTCTAAATAATAAATCACAATTCAGTTGGCCTCATATAACTAATTAATTATAGAATATAAATCATTGTTAGTCGGCTGCCACTGAATGCCCAACCAAGACTGAAATACCTGAGTGACTCGGTCAACACTAAAATTTCTTCAATGCCCGACTGAACTCAGTCAACACTAAATAACTCATTCTATTCACCAACTGTGCTCGGTCTAAATGTAGACATTTGTGTAACATCACTACATAAGTGTAAATACATGTGTAACATCAATTACAATACACAATTGAATAATTATCTTCAACAACTTTGTCTACTAGGAGGAGCATTTTCAAAACTATAAGTGTCTTCTACAAACTTTCAAAAAACCTGATAGTGGAGATAAAGCTCAATATGATAATGGCAACAACAAGTTTCAAACACTTTATTTGTCCTTATATAAAATGGCTTCAATATTTCAAACAATGTTTTCCCAATCTTTATATTAGGATTTGAACAACTAAATGACACATACATTTCATGTTGTGTTGTGTCCAACCAATGTTTCATATGATATTCATATTGATTAGCTAAAATTCTATGTCTGATAACATCTCTACTATTTGATGAAGGATGTGTATTTATCATTCCAAAATAATGTGACCAAATTCTTGATTCCTCCATCAATCCTATCAGAGCGAGGATCTCTACACATGATTTCTGAATTGCCTTCCAAGGTGCTATCATCCAAAAGCATTCTCCTATTAACATATCGTGATATTGTTTTCCTACTAAAACCAATCTGAGATGAAATTGAAGATATTTGTCTTTTTCAGAGCATAGTGTTACCTACAATGGATGTCAACATAAATTTTCTTGTAATGGTCTTATCTTTAGTTCGAGACCGCTTGCTTGCATGGTTCAAACCTTTCCTCAAATTTTCAATCATATCAGTTTGCATGTCAAAAAAATTGCTCTTCTTTGATGTTGCGTCAATACCCAATAACTTTAATGCCCCTTCCAACTTTTTTTTTATAAGTTCAACTGAAATAAATTGGTCTTGTTCAAGTGTTTCTAAATTATCAAATTTAGCCAATATTTCTCTTGCTCTCATATTCATTGACCTCTTCTTAGCAAGACTTAAGGGTTGAATATTAGCAAGTGATCTCAAATTCTCCACATCCATTGTAAGTAAGTGATCTAAGTTTCTATAATCAATATTTCTCTTTATAGTTTGAGCTAAATTTATAAGTTCATCCATACCAGTAGGAGCACATGATCCTGAACCTTATCCAAAATCAATTTCTTGAGCTCCCATAGGGAATGATCCTGAACCTTATCCAAAATCAATTTCTTGAGCTCCCATAGGGAATGATCCTGAACCTTCAATGTGCAATTCTTCAACTCGACTCGACCCTCCTACTTTAGCTTTTCATTCACCTTCTTTAGTTTTATGATAATATGCCAATGTAGCTTCACGATTTCTTTGTTTGGTACCTAGTGACCTTCTTCTAGCAGATTTACGTTGTTTTCCCTTCTTGTTCCCCATTTATTCTCTTCAAAAAATGTCTTCCAAAAGATCAACAATAAAAATTCTTTTCTTCAAAAAAATACTTTGATATAATATTTCTCCTCTCCAAAATTATGCCTTCGAAAAAAATAGAAATAACAATCCTTCTCCAAAAAATGCCTTCGTAAAAATTGATCAATAATAGAAAAAGCGAATTCACATATTGCAATTCAGTAAAAAACTAAAAAGAAAAAACATTACTTTTATACCATTCTAAATTAAAAAAAAAAACAAATTCAAAATGGCCGACCTAGTTCACGTAAAGTACTTCAGGTAAAATTCTGGCAGGGTGATTCTCACCGAAATTTTCACACAGGGGTCTTCCTATGAAGGGTCTTCGCGTGAAGACCCTCAGATCCCTTCACGCGAAGAGGGTCTTTGCACGAAGGCCCCCAAAATGAAAATTTTCCCTCAGGAAAAAAAACCTCCTAAAAAATGGCCTTTCAAGGCCTGGGACAAGGACCAAATCAAATGATTTTCTGAAACACAGGATGCCAAATGATGCAATTCGGAACACGCTTTCTAATGATTATAATTTTAATACATATTGATTTCATTATCACTTTCAAATATTACTTTAACTAAACATAGGTTGTTTTGTCATTCAACAACCTGTCTCTTCAAGGCTTCGGGAAAAATAGTAAATTACAAAAAAAAAAAGAAAAATACGTAGGAAAAGAGTATTTTTGTTACTTTTCTATAAAAAAAAATGAATTTTGATATATAGAGATCAAGTTAGAGTGATCCAAGTGACCTTATGTCTAAATTACAGTTATTGTCACTTTAGAACTTAATAAACTATGAAATATTGACCCAAAATGAATGAAACCAATTGCATCCTTTTTAGATATTGAAGTTACAAATATAACCTCAAAAGAAGTACATCGTTATCATATTTAAAAAAAAAATTATGCTGATCCAAGTGACAGTCACTTCTTAAAAACACAAAATTTTCACACAAACCACTTTTCGAAGGAGAAGGAAAAATGAATTTAAATAAATTTTAATTTAAAAAAAAAAAAAAACTATATTTAGAAACTAGAAATAAAATGCTAAAAGACCCTAGTTTACATCATCTTCAAATTCCTAATAGTTTTGCGACAATAGGTGTTCGAAAGTGAAGTTTTTCTCAGAATGTTGATCTCTGTGTCAAAGTTGGCCAAAAAGTGGGACACACTATTATGGGACCACCCAACATCAACTATAGTTTTGTTCCTCCTTTCTGCAATTCCATTTTTTTGAGGAGTCCTTGGTGTTGAAATCTATCTCTTGATTCAATTTTCTTCACAATACTCAATGAACTCCCATGAAGTGAAATATCCTCCTCTGTATGATCTTAAACACTTCAAGATCTTACCTTTTTCACTATAAACAAGTGCCCTAAATACTTTGAACTTATAGAAAGCTTCAGATTTATCCTTCAATAATGTCACCCACATCATTCTTGAATAGTCATCAATAAACAACATGAAATACTTATCACCATGATAACTCTTTTTCCTCATAGGACCACAAAGATTAGTATGTACTAAATCCAATATGTTTTTAGATGAAAAAGACTTAATACTAAAAGTAAAATGAGTCATCTTACCCAACTGACATTCCTTCCACATTACACTGTCTGGTTTCATAAGTTGTGTCAATCCCCTAACAACATTTTACTTACTAACCTTGATCAAGCTATCAAAATTCACATGAAAGAAACTTCTATGCCATAACCAACAATCTTCAACCTTAGTAACCAAACACCTATTAATAGTAGTATTCAGATGGAATAAGTTATCTTTAGTTTGTTTCCCAGTAGTAATTAGATCTCGTGAGCTTCCACATATCCTGCACATACCTCCTTTGAATTCTAAATCATAACCTTTGTTATTCAATTGACCAACACTCAAAAATTTATATGTAATAACTTCAACCCAATATACATCATCAATATTTATTTTACTATTCAGAGAGATTGTGCCTTTACCTCTTACCATATAGGGTGTATTGTTTCCAAACCTGGCCACACCACCATCGAATTCATCTATCTTTATGAACTTAGTTTTGTTACTGGTCATGTGATGTGAGAACCCACTATCAATTACCCATACATTACCATGTTCCATGTGAGAGATCAGTGCCTTCTCATCTTTAGAAGTTTCTTCTTTTACTACAACAAACACTACTTCTTCATCATTGCATCATATTCTTCATCAATCACACCTTCATCTAATGCAAGATATCATTGTTTCTTTCCTTTTCCCTTGAATCTTTTGATCTTCTCTTTTTGTTCAAAATTAGGACACTTGGAAGAAAAATTTCCTATCTTGTTACATGTAAAACATTTCAAAGCTAGTATTCCTTTATACTTACCAATACCTCTAGGTAGCATTCTTGAAAGTAATGCTTCAAGTTATTTTTGCTTCTTCTCTTCATCCAAAATATATTCAAGTTCCCTGGAATAGTTTATCATGTAGGAAGATTCATGACTTATATGTTTTCCATTTTTCTTTGATGCTAATGACATAGAGGCCTTAAATAATGCTTCAACTTTAGGCATATTGTTATTATAGTTACTTAATTTGAAATAAGTGAGCTTACCAATTGATGCAGCAGTGGCACAACGGAAGTCTTCTTAGTCAAGTGGCAAGGGGTAAGCTTCAAAGATCAACACCCAAGAGGACAAATGGTGAGATCCAATCCCTCAACACCCTAGGTGAAGGGAAAAGTGCTGAATACCTATCACAGGTAATACAAAAGGACT
>MU224257.1:3009352-3023789 GCA_018584345.1 Thuja plicata | reverse complement strand
TACGACCTCCCAACACCATAGCCTCAAATAAATGGATGATTCACCATCCTTATACCATCCTAACATGGATTCAAACACAAAATCACCACCTCCAATGGCCAGATCCTCTGCTTCTATAACCATGCACCATGCATGCAACCCTTCAATACTGTCAAAATCACTCATTCATCCATAATCTCTTATAACCAGTATTAAATCTTGCATTATTCATGTTAGGAAGATATATTACAAGTGTTGATCCATCCCCAAGAAATAGTATATATTACAAGTGTTGATCCATCCCCCCTGTAAACCTTTCATAAAAGTGTTAGGGATAAAAATGATCAAATATTTCTTATTCATCAAAACAATTGTTTGGTATTCCACTCTTCTCTCCATCATTAGTTTCAAAACTTCCTTTGTCTACTCACACACTCCTTGTGAGATCTATGTACTTGTAGACACTTCAACCTCTAAGGTCTTTGAATGAGCATCTACTCTTTCATCTTCATGCCCCTATCCTAGGAATTCTTCCACTACACCACCCTTCTTTTGTCATTCATCAACTATGTCATCTAATTCATCCCACAAATCTGTCTTGTCTTCAAGACTTGGAACACTGATTTCTTTGCACTTCTCAGCAACTTGTACACTCTCCTTATCATCAACTTCTTTAACTCCCAAGGATCAAATGAATAGATTAGTTACTTACATAAAAATAACTCTAAAATATGAAATAACTCATTCATGTATATATATATGAAATAACTCATTCACATGTATAACATTATTATGGACGGGATTTCTAGTGGTGGAATCATAGAGACTCCAATCCATCTTTGCATCGGCGTAGTTGACAGATGACAGGTCAAAATTCTAATTCATACTTTTCTTTGTTTTCTCCTTACAAATATTTTGTGCCTTGAGTATGGGTGATGATGCACTCAAGGAAAGAGATTGGATGCCATGCCCATACTCAGGGCCAATTCTCAAATAGATCTTGGTTGGATTGTATCATTTATTAGGAACATCACCTGGTGGGAGGAAACAAGGAAAGATCATATGGAAGAGAAGAGAGAATTAAATACTCGTTTACAAGTCACACATCCTCCTATGTCTATCTACATGCTAGAGTTCTAGCATTCTGAAGAGAAGCCATCTTCTAAGTGTGAAGAATGAATGAATAAACATGAATTCCCATGGTCTCCCAAGGATCAAATGACAATCCACTATTGGGATGATGTCACACCATAGACTGTCCTCATATGGTCCAATGCTAAAGTATACTTGTGCTTGCTCTGTAATCACTGTGACTTGGGGATGAATCACACATGTGTATTATAGATGTCTAACACTAAATATGCAAGGAAACTCATCAGATGTTGTAGGTGATTGCCATTTGATGACTGTTGTAGGGTTAAGGAACAAGGAAATGCTTGCATAGCTATTGCACTAGCATATTGGGCCTCATGAGGAGCACTTTTTATGATTGGCAACACTTACTTATGATGAAAGGATGGTGAATCCACCTTTGGTTGGTTGGAATTTCGCTTGGAGAGTCTAGATTGGAGAAGCCCTAGATTTGGAGGGTTTAGGAGCCTAATTTGGGGCTTTTGATGTTACCAAGGGTTTGAGACTAATTCCTTTCATATTTGGGTGTTTTAGGACATAATTAACTACTTTCCAAGAGAGGGAGTCTTTGCGTTAAGTTTTTGATCTAGTTCCTTTGTAATTTTGCCCATTTGTGTGTATTTTTGAGGTCTCAAAGTTGTAACAGTAGGGTCTAGTCCAAAAAAACCTACCTCTTGCTTTTCATATGTTGGAAATATTGATAAAGGGTGTTTGAAAACCCCATTTTTTTTCTAATTGATTCATAAGTTTTTAGAGTTATGGGTTTTGGAAGGTTGTTGATGTCCCAAAACAATAAACTAGGTCTCCTAGCAAATTTCAAGCACTTTGTGCATAATCAATAGAATCTGACTCCATAATCAATTGATTCCTTCTGAATTTGGTTGAATTAGGTATCTTGTGGAATTATAAACCTTGAGTCAAGTTGTTGGGTTGAAATCTCATTTTGAGTTATTGCACCTTGGAACACTTCGGTCTGACATGCGCCAAAACATTTTTGATACTACACAAGCAAAGAAAGGTCTCCCCTAGTGTTTACTCATCCAAATGAAGCCAGTGGAGCTAACGGTTTGGTCCCATAATGAACGGTTTGAAAGATTCACTATTGAGAAACTTTCAAGTGAGCAACAATGACACCTTTTGCACTAGAATCTGAGTGGAATCTCCCAAAGTTGACCCATGTGCTTGTAGACCTTCCCAAGATGGTCCTTGTGCACTTCATGGAACTTTGATATCTCTCACGAGGTCTGAGATATGGATCTCCAAAAATCACTGTCAAATTTGGCTTAGTGCACCTTGGGAACACTTCAGTCCAACATGCACTGAAATGTTCTTGATTCTACATGAGTGAAGAAAGGTATCCCCTAGCATTTACCCAGCCAAATGGAGTAGATGAAGCTGACGGTTTGGTCCCACGACAAACGGTTTGAAAGATGCACCATTAAGCAACTTTCAACTGAGCAACGATGACACTTTTTGCACCAACCAAGATCGGGTTACCAAATAGAATCTGAGTGGAAGACAGTCCTTGTGCACTTCACAGATCTTTGATATCTCTCACGAGGTCCGAGATACGGATCTCCAAAAATTGCTACAAAATTTAGCTTTGTGCAACTTGGGAACACTTCAATCCGACATGCACCGTAACATTCTTGATGCTATATGAGAAATGAAAGGTATCCCCTAGTGTTTAACTAGCCAATTGGATCCGATGGAGCTGATGGTTTGGTCCCACGATGAATGGTTTGAAAGATGCACCATTGAGCAACTTTCAACTGAGGAACAATGACACTTTTTGCACCAACTAAGGTTGGGTCGCCAAATTAAATCCAAGTGGAATCTCCCAGATCCAAGCCACATTCTTGTAGGCCTTCCCAAGATGGTCCTTGTGCACTTCATGGATCTTTGATATCTCTCATGAGGTTTGAGATATGGATCTCCAAAAATCGATGCCAAATTTGGCTTAGTGCACCTTGGGAACACTTCGGTCTGACATGCGCCAAAATGTTCTTGATACTACGCAAGAAAAGAAAGGTCTCCCCTAGTGTTTACTCGACCAACTGGAGCCAATGGAGCTGACGGTTTGGTCTCACGACGAACGGTTTGAAAGATGCACCATTGAGCAACTTTCAACTGAGCAACAATGACATTTTTTGCACCAACCAAGATCGGGTCGCCAAATGGAATCAGAGTAGAATCTCCCATAACCGAGCCAAATTATTTTAGGCATTTCAAAGGTGGTCCTTGTGCACTTCACAAATCTTTGATATCTTTTACGAGGTCTGAGATATGGATCTCCAAAAATCACTGCAAAATTTGGCTTAGTGCACCTTGGGAACACTTCAGTCCGACATGCGCCGGAACATTCTTGATGCTACGCGAGTGAAGAAAGGTCTCCCTATAATTTACTTGGCCAATTGGAGATAATGGAGCTGATAGTTTGGTCCCAGGATGAACGGTTCTTGATTCTCTCGAATTCTTAGTGGTATGTGACTGGGAGAGAAGCATAGACTAGATGCTCGATTCCCCATAACTTTTGATGGGTATTGTTTCAAGAACCAAAAATGGTTAAATGATATTCTCTCATGTGCTCCAAGGTATCCCAAGTGTTATATTGGTCAAGTTCAAGGTTTGACAGGTATTTCCTTCATTAAGTGCCCCAATTAGCCCTTCCAAGCCAAAGTGAGGGTTCCTAAGTTAGAGGAGTTGTCCAATGTTTCAAGACTTATCCTTTTGAGAAAAGTTCTTCCCCAACTAGTACTCTTTGATCATAAAATTAGTTTCCAAGGACCTTTGGGATATTTTGAAGTAAACTAGAAAAGGTGTTCTATTCAAATGAATTTTTCATGTAATTCTGTGACTTTTTGCAATTGTACGGATCTATACTTTACTAATTTGAACACATTCAAAAAGCCTTATATTTTATTGTACAAGAAATTATAAGACATCTTATCTAACACATTTGAAATAAAGCCTTGAGATTTTTTTGTCAAATATTTGCATTCTTGCATGTATTTCATCATTATACAAGTTTGACTGTACACACCACCTTTCATACAAAATTATTGTATATCATTGATACAACATATTATAAATAAATATATCAATGTTATCAAAATTCTGTGATATAGAATTTCTCAAAATCTTAGATACAAAACTATATATATAGAAATTTTAAGTGTCATTTCCGCTCCTAAAGTGCATAAGTTTAACACATGGTACTCGATGACATCTACATTCCAATCCCTGCATTCAGAAGGCATAAGAAAAAAATAATTTTATAGGTTGCCAAAAATATTATGAATGTATAAGTAACTAAACAGACCAAAGAACATGAATAGCCAATGAATAGTGAAGTTTACCGTCGTAAAATATATGGGCTAATCAAATGCACACCTCAATCTCCTATACCTATCATATATGTATCCAACTGCACTTACAATCCACATACAAAACCAAGTTTATTGGCTCAAACAAATTTAAAGAAGAAAACTATAATGAACATGTATTGAACATAACCGTAATGAACATGGAAAACCTTGTAGTGAGTTGCACTTACCTACTGAAGTGTGCCTGAAGGGTCATCTCTTTACTTGAGGGTATTCAGTATTGCTTCATGATCAACATTACTAATAGTCCAAAGTTCCTTTGTCTTTGGACCACCTTGATGTTTCAACAAATTAACATTGGATGCTATAACAAGGTGTGAGTACATGAGAATGGTTTTGTGCTTCTCGTAGTCTTCAAACACAGAAGTACCATTATTTCTAATCATGTATGTGCACAATCATGTTCCTGCAACAACATGTGATCCTGTTGGATATGTGAACATATCATCATCTGTCAGCGGTTGTGCAATTTTCTACTTTCCTTGTTCACAACGTGCTAACCAATAATCTGATCTCTCATCATTCCCCTATGGCGCAACCAATGCAAAAACATGTCCTGGCTATAGAAGATATTAAAGATGCTCGTAGTCAAGTGAACAATACATGTCATCATTTATTACAGAGTGTGATAGATAAAGGAGTTAGATAATGTGGAACCCACGTATTGACCCACTCACTTGACTCACATTGATCCCAATCACACTCAAGACACCTCGGACAAAAAAAAGCCAACTCTCATGTCCAAATGGTCCATGTACTAGCATTTGAGCTTCGAAATGAATGCATTTTTGAATAATCTTTCATGGTTTGACAATCCAATCTACCTCCAATTGTGCCCAACTCAACCAACCAAATGAATCTGTGCAACGCTGAATCAAGAGTCCCCCCTGTAATAGTGCTGAAGTACACCAATCAACAATAGAATGAGAATCAAGGAGTTCTGCACCTGAAATCCTCAATTTCTCCTTAACTATAGCTCTCTTTACACATGCACCTTCTCCATCATGCTCCCCTTTTCCATGACCAACGTAAAAAAAAATCCAAATATGAGGTACACCTGTCTCTACATGGATTCTACATAACCAATAAAACATATGAGCACTTTTGAATTGACCTGTACAATTATTTGACCAAATGAGATGTCTGTCCATAGAAATATCATTTTCCCACACCCACTCGAAATAGTTCTCAAAGCAATGTTGGACATACTTGTGAGAGTGAGATCTATCATTGCTCATATAAAAAGGGTATTCTCGGATTATCTTTCGGTCATCTTCTGTACTATCAGGGGAATGTCTATATGTTATGTGCACAAAAATAGAAACCTATATATAATTGTAATAATGAGCTTGCAACTCATTTTGGGGCTGCAATGTATAGTTCTCTGCAAATTCAACGACCGATATAAAAGTGCCAATCGGGAAAGTGTCCTTACAAATCCTGAATTGTTGATCCAACCACTGAGACCTGTGACTATGCCTTGCATACTTGTAAAAAAGATTCATCCTGAAATCTAAAATAAAATCAGCTACATTGCATTCTTTTGTAACCAACTCACATATAGAGCCTTCACCTCCACTTTTCAATGTATATTTAACAGTTTCATATACCTTTTTTTGGACAATTGTCTTTCCAAAATCATGTTTGCAGCCCTCATGAAAACATGAAACAAACTTCACTAGCCCACCACACTTTGAGCACTTGTCATTTAAGCAATCTTTCCTATAAAAGAAACATCCATCATCTCTAGGACATAAAAAATGATCTAGCAAGTCTCTTTATGATTTTGGAAGAGAACTTGCACCACACTCTTCCAACATTTCACTAGTATGCAAAGTAAAATGAATGGATCGTAACAATTCATGATGCATTGAAAAATCCACATGATATTTGCAATAGCAGGTATTTCGAATCTTAAGAGGCACACAAAAAAGGCTTCAATGCTTCAAAAGCTCTTTGTGATATTTTCAATATTGGATGTGTCTCACAAATTTTTTTGAACAACATCGTTTGACTCACCTCCAAATAATGTTTTGGATGCGGGGTGTAGTCTCGAATGCCAATTCTCAACTTCAAGACATCCTTCACATTTGGTGACACTCTTGAGTTAGATTGCTAAAATAGTTGAATTTGATCCTTCACATCATCGATAAGCTTCTTATTACAATGTGGAAGTCTCCCACCATAAGCCCATGTATCATTTTGAAGAGGATCATCTCGTCTTTCTCTTCTTGCAAGTGCTCTATCCAAAGTTTTATGATTTAGGTTCAAGTCAACACAAGTTTGTGTCATCAAATGAGCCTTTCTCAAATGATGACTTACTAAGGAGGTTGTAATAACCCTCCTAGAGACTCTCTTGTCTTTTTCCTTGGTAGTCTTCCCAATGGAATTGAGAGCACTAAAAATATTTCTCACAATAATAGCATTCCTCTCCTTTTTCTTGTTCACACTAATCTTCAATTTGGCTAGAATAGGTCTCATCTTCTGCATCTTTAACAAGTGCACAAACAATTGACATTGCTCAACCAATGTCTTGTGACTAAAAAAATGATCAAAAAGTTTTGAAACCAACAATCGAATGGTTCATCTGATCGCTTGCCATTTAAATTGCTCATTATGTTCTCATCAATTTAATGTGTAACCATTTTTTTGTTCTTGAAGGTCTCAAATTTGAAGTTGTATTTCTTCCTCACAGGGGACTTCATTTCTCATATAATTTGGAGATGTGTAACACTGATTTGGTTCTTGTACACCATTATCATTGTCAATTCCTTCATATTCAAATAGTGGATTGTCATTGTCAATGTCCACACTTCCACTGTCCACATCTACATGTTCATTTTCAAAACCTACATTTTCATCTTCAATCCCTACATTCTCATTTTCAATATTATTTTCATAAAGCATTTCAAATTCATGTTCTTCTTCACTTGAAACCGCATTTAAGGGTGGGCCTATGCCCACATCTTCATTAAAATTCAACATGCCTTGTCTCTTATTCCGATGGGCAACCCTATCCATTTCTCTATACACTTCAATCTCTTCATTTGTGAGCTTCCTCTTCCATTTATGCTTTCGACGACTACTACTCCCCATGGTGAGACCAAAAAGGTGATGCAACCTTTGATAATATAGAGATACCAACAAAAAGGGTCAAAAAAGTGTTTTTTGTCTTTCACAACTGATCTCCCGTAAAATTCTCTACAGAAAAACGTGCTTCTTAGACAGGGACCCAGAGAATCAATTTTTTCTTTTGGATACTAGTAAAGAATATCGGATATCCGATATTATCAGACATCTGATATTATCGGATATCCGATATCTCCCACCCAAATTTGGCTTCAACCTTTTCATTTTTATCCTATTTTGAATGTTTATTTTACTTTATGTATTACTATTATATTTTAACAATATCAATATTATATTTTAACAATATTAATATTATATTAATATATTTATATTTATATTATTATATTATTATTATTATATTAATATCATATTTATATTAATATTATATTAATACTCTCTCTCTCTCTCTCTCTCTCCTAGGTATTATTGTTATAATATAAATATTAATAAATAATTAATACTAATATTATACTATTATAAATTAGAGAAATAAATAATAATATAATACTAGTATTTAAATAATTATATAATACTAATGCTAGTACCATCTAATATTAATATTAAAACAAATGAAATTTATAATATACAAACTAAAAATATAAAATCATAAAATTGAAAAAACTTAAATCATAAAATTGAAAAGAGGTTTGAAAATAAAATGTTGCATTTGGGTGGGAGTTATCGGATATACGATAATATCAGATATCTGATAATATCAGATATACAATTAGGCTTGGTATTTGCTTTGGTTTTTGGCTTTCCAATGCGAAACGTGGATGGTCAACCCAAATGACGTGTTCACCATATTTCCTCTGATCTCCATACTTAGACAATGTAGCTCACGACCTTTTTTCACCCAAAATTGATGAAACAAAAGGGGTTTCTTAAAGACGTTATCAGCTTTCCATCAATATAATTGCTGTTAGAATTTGAGTTCAGTAAGTAATTATTACTTATTTTCTAGTTGAGTTATCTCTAAAGTCCTAATTGACAAATTGATTGAAAAAAAACTATAACTTTCAAATGGTTTAACCTTTTTGAAATCCAAAACATGTGTCACATTCTATGCTTCGCCTACTATAAGAATTTAAAAAAAGTGCAATTTTTTAAAGTTTAGAATTAGTTAAGGTGGTTAGACATGAGAGTTTTTTTTATTTTGAATAAGTTGTAGTAGAAAATTCATAATTAATTATTTATTTGGTAAAAAAATACACAAAAATATGGGTCACATCTGGGCATGAGTCTACTACTTATATTTAGAATCTTGTAAAAATATATTATCATTTGATTATGATTAAAAGGTGGTTAGACATACACATACTTTTTATCTTTTTCCTAAAATTTTCGTACTATTGCATTGAAATCTAAAATAATGAACAATTAGATTAATTTTTTTTCAAACAAGGGCTAGTAGTTTAGAAACTACATTCAATTTCCTACAGATTTTGTTCTTACAAATTTTTCACATAAGGTTGATAAGATGTTCAACTTTTTACGTCAAGTTGACTAACCCTGATTTTCTAATTTTTCATTGCCACTTAAGGCCATAGCTTGGTATACCATGATCCTGCACATACCCATGAATTGCATATTTTTTTACCACATGATCCCATAACTATTGCCCCATGCTTTTCAGATAGATCTTCATCCTGTTGCTCCATATTGTGTAGTTATCTCTTGTAAACTTAGGACCTTCCTTCGTCGTCATTAGATCTTTTCCTCAAGCTGATAAGCTTTACCACAAAGAGGACCTAGGCTCTCATGCCAATTGTTAATACTATAAGGTCCAAGATTACTGAGAGGGGGGAGTGAATTAGTAATCTATAAGATTATAAATTTTTTTACCAATTCATTCAACACACTAACAACATTCATCAACTTTAAACCTTATGCAGTAATAAACAAAGAGACAAGTGAAACTATTTAAATATGAGTAAAAGTGATGCCACTATTTTATTGTGAAAACCCTTGGTTAGAGGGAAAAAACACAGTGGGAATTAATACCCACAAGTATTTGTGCTCTTCAGAAATGCACCTAGTTAAAGGCCTAGCCCTGTTAGGAGTCACCCGGTTAAGGGATTTACCTTTGGCCCGGTTAGGATCTTTACCCTGTTAGGAGTAACCTTGCTAAAGGATTTAAACCCTAGTTAAAGAGTCACTTGGTTAAAGGATTTAGAAATCAGACATGTTAAAGTCTACCCGGTTGAGATATTTTCTTGATAACCTATTAGGATTCAACAAGTTATATAATGATTTGGGTGTATCACGCCTCCTCTGCTTGTTCAGATCCAATTAAGAATAATACTTTTGCTTCTTGTAGAAAATCTTCTCTCTTCACTCGATCGGACCTCGACAACCATGATCTACACTTTTATAAAGTATTGATTTACATATATACATTACATATCTATTAGGGAATTTAATCACCTTATACAATGTATTACAATATTTCCCGCTCGATCCTTGAACCCTAAAATGTGTTACCAATCTAGAACATTCACAAATCAAACTTAGGTCATCCATAAGATTCATCACACATCGATTTGAAACAAGACGAGTCAAAATTTTTTGACTTCTTCAACACACTTCCAAAACTTAATTAAATCTGATCACCTCAAGCAATGAAATAACAATTAATTATTACAAATATGTTATGCAACGCTATCTTGACACTTGGATCATAGAAACATCCACTGCAATCGATCACATCATCATCACACACTGATCTAACACCAACTGCTCAAACTGGTTCAAACATTTAGCTATTAGGCACAAAGTGATCTTCTGTCAATTGAAACCATGTTTTTTGGTACTCCAATCCTTTTGTGATCATAGTATCAATAACATATCCTAGTCAAGATAAACATATCAAGACCACAACACTTGGATCCATACTGATTTGATAGAACAATCAAATCATTCACTGTCTGTTCTTTTGTCTGCCTTGTTTCTCTTCAATCAATCATAACTTGCTCTATGTTTGTTCCAGCATATGCGATCAAACATAATGCATCTAAAGACATCCCTGAGTCTCCAATTACAATCCCACACTCCAATTCCTACCGCAACATAGAATTCATCCGCACAAAGACTTAGCAACACATTAGGAACACTATCAAAAAATACAACACCAAGTTGAGATCAATGACAACACAATAACTGATCCTCCTATCATCAAACTTATACCAATAAACACTCAACAATCTCTGTATCAATTATGCCAACAAAGACATGCAAATAAATAGTTGATTACCTATCATATCATACTATTACAATCATGACAATTATGGGTCTAGATGAGAACAAGAATAAGAATCACACATAGTGTTACCTAAATCCAAACCTTCATTTAGAATCTACAAGTAACATCATTAAATATTTACTAATAAGAAAGAAAAGATAACTTTAATTGTTTGTACTACTCAACTATTTCCTTTCCATATACTTAAACATACTAAGAAACTCACAAAATTGAACATAGTAATAATAATAATAAAATAATATACTTTAAAGTCTTTATAATTTTAATATCATTATTTTAAAAACCTAAACTCAAAACCTTTAAAATAATCAATTCTTCTCCCTTACCTTTTCTAGGTCTAGTGATACATAGTTTATGCTCTTTAAATAGAAGTCACAAGTTCAAATTTTAGAATGAAAATATAGTACATTTTGTTTATAGCTCAATTAGATGCTTACAGCAAGGTGAACAAACTAGTTCCGTGGCCAATATCATACTCTATTAAAAAAAAAAAACTTTCCTACTCTTATTCTGTATGCTCCCGAAGTGGACAGGAACGTGCACAACCCACCTCAGCGTAATGATTACAACTCCCCCCTCCAATTGTCGTTTCTAGGTTTTCAATGGGTTTCCGTATTTAAGTAGTACTGACGCAAAGAATTCATTAGGTATGAATTGTGATTTGGGATGCATTTCTCCGCTGTCATATTCCACTACCATTAATGGATGGGTGTTGAAAACTCTGGCAATAAAAAAACAACTGAGAAGACACCCGGAATACAGCTCTTGTCTGGTAGTGGATAATTATACCTCTCTGAATGTCTGGTGACGTTTCAGACTTGACTGCGCCACTAATTCCCTCTCTTCCCCACCCACACACCATTTCAGTTTTTGCATTGCACAAAAATACACAGGGGATTATTCAATTGTCACATTCACATGACAAGAGTCCACTAAAACCAAACTTCATAGTGCACATAGAATTGTACATCCGGGAGAAAGTTTTAACCTAATCCAACATCAACAAAAGTTATTATTGTACAATTAGGTGTTCCTGTTGATTTCAATTTCCATCACTGTCTACAAGTCTTCCATTAATGGATGATCGCGATTTGGGCAATGCCCACTACTCGGTCTCGGGAATGAACGACGATGGTACAAAGTGGTATATATAGAAATAATTATTGTCTTCTAGATGTACTTGTACGGTTTCTGTGAATGCCTGTTTACACTTGGGATATAAGATGAAACAAGAGAGTGCAGTAAGCATCTATTTCGTTCTACGGTACTTGAGAGAGTGTATTGTGTCTCTTTGTGCCTTGATTAGTTATATGCCTTATTTGAATGACATGTAGGCTGTGACAGTTAACCATACAGAAATCTGAAGTGATAAGAGATTGTAAAAGATGCTTGTCTGATCACATGCTCATGAAGAGGACCCACTGATTGTTAGGAGTGTGTTGCTGTCAATCACCATTCCCACATCAAACTAAAGTTTCAAGAAAAACAAAACTATTGATGTTCTTCTTCAATAGCAGTGCAAAACAACAAGTGAAGGACAGTTGTTGTGCATGGTTTTATTAGAAATTGTCTGATGACAAACAGCTGGATTCTGTACTAGGACTGGTAGTTTCCATTAAACAATCAGCATAGTGGTTACTATATTAGTTGTTTGTCTTAATTTAATTCAATTTTCACAGTTAAATGATATTTACAAATGGATGTTTTTGCATTAAAACCTTTTTTGAATATTTCTTCACGTAAATGAATGTTGTTGGGTTTGATCGTTTAAATCTATCTTAAAAACTTTGTCATGTACTAATTGATGTTTCTAGATGCAATTGTTTAAGTGAAGTCTTAAAATTTCTGGTAAGGTAAGAGGAAGCTGTTGTGGTTATACTTTTCTTTTAAGTGACATATATTGTAGTTGTCAATATACTAGTTGTTTAAATTTTTAAATTTTTGGTAAGAGAAAAGGAAGTTGCTGAGCTGATACTCTTTCAAATGACAGTTTTGTTTGAACAATGAACTATATTGTACTGTCAATGTACTCGTTAATTGTTAACATTCTAGTTGTTTCAATCTTAATTTAAAAGTTTTGGTAAAGGAAGATGATGTTGCTGAGGATATACTCTATCTTTTCTAAATATTATTTTTCCTAATATTCTGAAAGTTATTTGGCTGACTTTCTCCTTCAAACATATCTTTTCAAAAACTTTAATAGAATGAAAGATTATTATTTATTTGATTTAACTAATTTAGTCTGATGACAGTACGATTTATGATTATGACATCCACTAAAATTTAAAACCCACAACTCTTCCTCTTAAATATTGTCTTTTCCAATACTAATAGACCAATGGGTTGTAGTTTAAATTTAAAACGAACAGCTCTTCCTCTTAAATATTGTATTTTCCAATACTAATAGACCAAAGGGGGTTGTAGTTTAGTTGCTTTTGTCCAATTGATCAAAATGATGGTATGCTAATTATTTCATGCACTAAAATTTGAAAATAACAACTATTGCTCTCAAATATTGTCTTTTCAATTATCAATATAAATATTTAACAACACCTTAATTACAAATAAACTTATTGTTTAAGTGTATACTCCTTAATATTATAATTCAATTTATAAAAATAGAAATACCAATATCTAGATAATACAATTAATTTTATTAAAAAGTCTAATTATTTTTACTTATTTAAATAATTCTAAACAAGTATCAATCAAAATTTCTTAGAATTCTTATGTCGTTTAAAGAATTTCTCCTTCATATTCATCTACATTCTATTGTATTTCATGAAAATGAACAAAGATACCTGGCATAATCATTATATTTAATTCATGAAGTGGGATGGAGAAGTCTCATATCATAGATAACATACATATAAATGTGAAAAGTCACTTTCAAGAGGTCTCACATTTGCTCCATGTTACAATAATTAATGCTTGCAAGCCATTTGAATACGAATCATTCATTTCTATTTTATTTTTTTATTTCTAATTTATTAGCTTCTAAAATGGTGATATTGTGTAGTCATTGTTAAGCTAAGTAATGGACCTAACAATCTAATGTTTCCCTCCCCCCACTCTGCTGGGGATTGTGCACCAATCAACAAAGAATTAATCAATCGGTGATACTAATACAAAATACATTCATTTTGGTTATTAGTGGTGTTGGGATAGTAAGGAAAAGTAGAAATTGAAAGAGTGACCAGCTAAAACAAGAATATAGACCATATTTCTGGTTTAAAATTAGAAGATGGTTTTCTTTATTTTTAGAAGAATTTTCCACACATATGATGGGTTAATGCATCGATTAGGGGACAAAAATGTAGCCAAATTAAAAAAAGAAAAGGAAATGCACATGAATGTTATTTAAAAGTTCATTTAACATGAATGTGTTAGAAAATGTCAATGTTCCTTCCAATGAAAGGATTTTCTTTTTTGATGTAGGTGTGCTTTATAATACACACACATAATGAAATGTGAGAGTGCTTGCATTATAAAGAGTTTTAAGGAAACACACACACACACACACACACACACACACACACACACACACACA
>MU224257.1:2964959-2997059 GCA_018584345.1 Thuja plicata | reverse complement strand
ACAAATTTTGAATTAATTAGGTCTATGTTTTTTGACGTGCATTAGATGTAGGTTTTTTATCAAATATAAACTTCCAGGTTTGACGTTCAATGAAAAATAGTAGAAAATAGAAAAAAAAAATTGAAAATAAACAGTGCCCTCCGGTTTTGAGTCTTCTTTCTATCAAAAAAAAAATTGAATTTCGATAAATACACAACAAGTTATCAGCTATGCAGTCAAGGTATGTCAAAATTACAGTTGACTCTACTTTGAACATTCATAAAATATGCAATAATCATGATAATGTCATCAAACCAATTGCATGCCCTCTGTATGGATGTTACAAAACCAAATTCAAAAGAAGCACATTGATATCTATTTTAGAAAAAAAGTTATGTTGTACAAAGTCATTGTACCTTTTTGAAAAAGACATTTTCAGCAACATAGCAGTTTTAGTGGGAGAAAAAAAAACCATTAAAATCAATTCAAAAAAAAAAAAATTTAGAATCTAGACAGAAAATCCTAAAAGACTCTAGTTTACTTCATCTTCTGATTTCAAACAGTTTAACGACAATATGCATCCGAATGTGAAAGTTTTTCTCAAAATGTAGAGTTCAATGTCCATTTAGGCAAAAAAGTGTAACCCACTATTGTGGTATCACCCTATACTATACTCACTGACCAAAACTGTACTCCTATAACCTGCAAACTTGCTTTCTGGACTTAGTCAATTTGTAATCCTTAACCCCAAAATTGTAGTTCACACTAAACGATCATCCATAACAGATGTGTTTGCATAAATGACAACCCTAATGTGTTCCTAAACACTCTTGAATGAGCCACTTTCCCATAATAGCTCCCTTTGGCATTGATGGCAACACTTCATGAAAAATGACTAAGTGTCAATACCAAAAAAAATATTATACTTCTTTATCTCCTTTACATATTTACTATATTATCTCCTGCATTTATCCTCTTCACATTTTTCATATCTTCTCTTCACCCCCTTTAACATTAATGAAAAAGTTATACAAAAATGTAGAATATAAAAAAATTGATACAATTGCTTACCCAAAAATCTATACCATCTTAAGCACATCTTGGAAAGAGCTTTCCAAGATCTTTACTTCCTATGTCCAAGTCTTTACCAATATTTGACTCACATGAATCAATCTATTTAGTTCAAAATAATATGTCTCTGCTGCCTTTAGTTTGGTAGGCATGTTCCCAGTGAGAGCTTGCTCTATTTTCTCCATGTCTGAAATGTGTATTTCAAGAATTGATAACTTAGGAGTAATTAAAATCTTTAGCATACCAAATCTTCCCATAAATCTCCCTTTCTCTATATACAACACACTCAACTTGTCCAATATTTTGGACACTTCTTTGTCTAGCTCCAATACAGTGTGTGAGGAGGTCTCACAACTATGCATCAACTTGTCTAGGATCAACTTGTCCTTTGCTATGATGTCCTAAATGTTCTGAAGATGTCTAATAGGATTTACATGTTGGTGCAGTAACTTTATAACTTCCTTCCATGTGACACAAAACTCTTCTCTTCAGTAATTGTCTTGCCCAGTACGCACAAGTCCCATGTAATAGAATTGCATACTTCTTCCAACTTCTTCGATAAGTATTTCTGCTCTGCCTTTTCTTCAACGATCTTCTCCAATGACTCATAGTGATTTTCAAAGTCATCCAATACCTTGTTCAATTTCTCTGCATTGTCCTTTCCTTGAAAATTAAGAGGTATAGGTAAAAGTTTGTTGAAAGTATCAACAACTCTTTCTATTACCCTTGACTTTTTCTCACCTTTCTACTTAGATCTCTCTTTTACTTTTGCAAATGCAATGTAGGATGGCTTCATCAACTCATTCTCATCCATGCTCTCAACATTAGTGCTCAGAGTCTTGTCTCCACTTGCCAAAAATAAAGATGAAGAAATAGATACATGAGTTTCTTGCTTAACTTCAACTTTATTTTTGGCTTCCTTAGCTTCCTCATCTTCACTCTCTTTGAGCTCTTCCTTCTCTTCCATTTTTAGATCAATGCTTCCTACAATATCTGCAACATTTTCAGTATTCCCTTCAAATGGGTCACTAGCATCCTGCGAAGTGTCCAAAGACACATGCACACCAGTAAGAAACAAATCTGGTTGCTTCACAGTACTGACAAATTGACTATCGTCTAAAACTTCTGATGAATCAAGTTTTACTTCAGATATCCTTTATGACTCACCTTTTAGAATATTTTTAGGCTTAGTAGCCTTGGGAGGTGATAACTTTTCAGGTTCAATCCCCATCAAAACCTTGTCTACTACTTTTTGTATTTCCTCAATCACTTCATCATATTTCTCCCCATTATTTTCACCAATCTTGACTTAGTCCTTAACAAAGGTTTTATAGCATTCAATATTCTTTCCATCTCTTTAACATAAACAATAGGTAACATATCTTCTATAGATTTTGTCCTGATTGTTTCATCTTCAATTTGTGCTAATTAATTTCTCAACTCTAACTTCTCATAAAGATCCTTAGGTATACTACCTTCAACTTCTAACAAGTTCTTAAAAAATGGTAAATGATTTATGACCATGTCCTCAATCAAAATTTGATTAGATGCATGATACCTCTCATAGTATCTAGTCAATGAGATAAGCTTTCCCTGCTCAATGATCCTCTTCTCCAGTATCTTCATACCAAGCTTCTAGAGTTGTCTTACCTCTGTGCTCTTCTCTTCTACTTTCTTCTCCTCTTCTTTCTCCTTAATAACTTTCATCCTCTATTTCTTAGGTGGAGAGTCATGTTTAGTGGATCTAGTGGTTCTCTTAGGAAAATCCTTTGATTTCTCTTCTTATGATGTTCTCTTTGGTGGTTCATGTGTAGTTTCAGGTATATCAACTATAGTGGGAGGTGTACTAATAACTTTTTCTATCTCTGGAGGTGGAAGGGTTGCAAGAGCAGTGCTTGCCAAGCCAAAAACACCTTGTTTCATCTTCTTCCTTACCTATTTCATTTCCTCCTTTGAAATATGAGCCTTGACTGCTATATTATCTACCACATTTTCCACTTTCCTCTTCCTTGTAGCTCAAGTTTGTTCTTCCCTTATCTTCGCAGAATTCTCTTCATACATGCCCCATCTTTCTTCGGATGGATCAATTACTGAGGATAATATGTATTCAACTTGCATAGTCAAGACCTCAGAAATACATTCATATACCAGAGGATAGAACCATTTCATTCTAGGTTGAACTACCTCAAAGAAACCATAATTAGTTTCAACCATGAAATAAATTATATTCTTATACTTCTCTACCAAAGCCTCAGGTATCTTCATTATTTCTCTCATCTGCCTCTACAAAATATTAATCATACCAAATAGTTCACCATCGATGATGTAGAGTGGTAGGGTGGTTATATATTTGATCAATGTTGCAAAGAAAATATAGATTTATAAAGGAAATAGAAGGTTCCCAAACTCTCATAAAGACTAAGTACACCGAAGGATTCAAGGGTCCCAAAATCCAACCAAGACATTACCCCATGCCCAAAATGGTTCCAATTACTTCTTTAGGTCTATTAAAAATGGTTTCAAAAGGTTATAAGGTCAGAAACCCCACCCAACACTCCCACCTTTAAGCCACTCCTATTAGGCCTAGGCTCTTGTAGCCCAACAATGACCTAATTGCCCACTTAACTCCAAATTATTCCAAACAATTTCTGAACCAAATAGGGTTCCAAACACCCACTATTCCATTACACAACATATAAAAAAATTATATAATGTTACTTTGGACCAACTATCCCAATACATGTCTGTCCTCAGTTTCCCAAGAGGGCTAATTGCATGGTTTTACAATGGAAGTACCATTTCTATCTTCTGCCCCATTGTGCCAGTTGGTACAAAATATTATAATGGTCCAAAACTAAAGATTATCAGATTATTTTTCCAAATCAAGTTTCCCTATGGGGTTTCTACCATACCCTCACCAAAATGCTCCAAAAACTAGGGCCTTCTAAAAAAGGACTCAAAACTTGGTTCCAGAACCCCTCCTTCAGGATTCACCACTTATTTGACACATAATTTTTCTATTTCATACAAAACCATGCCCTCCTTAAGTCAGATCTTCTGGTGCTACACTTATGGCATAGTTTTCAATGCATTTTCATGCACCCAAGCACTCCAACTTGCCCAAATGGATGAACATATACATTCTCTGACTTATTCCTACATTAGTATACATAATTACATATGATACAAGTCAGTACTCTATCCCCAAGTCATAGTTAGAACAGAATGGTGATTGTTACATCATTTTTCTTGAAGGAAACAATGTGAAAATAACACTTTCCAACACTATGATAATATGAATAAAAACTTCATAATGAAACTCTTAAAAAATGGATAAAAAAAACACTAGAAACATTCCATAAAACATTTATATGATCAAACTATGAATTAAATACAATAAGAGATCAAAATATGCAAGAAACTTATGAATTTTATTGCATTTCCATAATATAGTCTGTACAAATGCTTCCCTAGTTTGTACTCCATACTTTCCCAATCATTCCCGGGTGTTTATAATGTAGTTTCTAAATTCCAAAACTGATCACAAGTGGTTGGGAGTGGTTAAAATGTGTTTAAAACTCCTAAATGCTAATTCCCACCAAAACACAACTAGCCGTTAATATTCAAAAATTTGAATTATTAACTTGTATATTTGGTATTTTTATTGCTTAAATCTTACAAAATATTTATGTCCATTCAATACCTAGGATCTATTTGACCAAATGAAATTAATCTATAATCTAATTTAACCTTTGGGACTATTGGCCACCCTTATGTCAATTTTGGTCCTATGGTCCTTACTAGGACCATCAAGACATTTGCCAATACATTTCCTTCCATTACATTTCATAGGCACTAATGACCCAAATTACAATGTTCTTATCTACCTTTTAGGTCCTTTTAGTATTCAAATATTTAAGGTCATCCATGTGAACCCTTGGAATCCTTCCAAGCCTTAGGTGCTCTTGCACTATGGGTATGTGCAGGATCATGGTATGCCAAACTAGGCCCTTAAGTGGCAATGAAAATTCATAAAATCAGGGTTAGGAAAGTTGAAATAAAAATTTGAACAAGTTATCAATATTATATAAAAAATGTGTAAGAAGAGAATCTGTAGAAAATTTAATCTAGTTTCTAATCTACCAGCCCTTTTAAAAAACAAAAATATTCTATATGGTAAAATTTCAAATTTCAATGCAGTAGTATGAAAATTTCAGGAAAAATATAAGAAGTAGGTGTATGTCTGACCACCTTAAACACAATAAAATGATAATATTTTTTTACAAGATTATAGATATAAGTATTAGAATCATGTATGGATGTGATGCATATTTTTTGTAATTTTTTTCCAAGTGCATAATTTATTATGATTTTTCTACTACAACTTTTCCAGAATATAAAAAATCTTGTGTCTGACCACCTTAAGTTAGTCTAAACTTCATCAAATTGGAAAGTTTTTATTTTTTTATTATAGTAGGAAAAGTATAGAATGCGACTCTATTTTCGTATTTCAAAAATGTTATATTGTTTGAAATCTATAGCTATTTTTCAATCATTCTATCAATCAGGACTAAAAACATAAGAAGTAGGTGTATGTGTCTGACCACCTTAAACACAATCAAATGATAATATTTTTTTACAACATTATAGATATAAGTAGTAGAATCATGTTCAAATGTGATGGATATTTTTTTGTAATTTTTTTCCAAGTAAATAATTAATTATGATTTTTCTACTACAACTTTTCCAGAATATAAAACATCTCGTGTTTGACCATCTTAAGTTAGTCTAAAATTCATCAAATTGAAAACTTTTTATTTTTTTATTGTAGTAGGCGAAGCATAGAATGTGCTTCATGTTTCAGATTTCAAAAATGTTATACTATTTGAAAGCTATAGCTATTTTTCAATTAGTCTACCAATCATGATTTCTTTTTCACATCGTCACTTTTTGGCATACCATGATCCTGCACATACCCCCATACGCCTAGACACAAAAAGAATCCAAGTCCCATGGATTCCTCTTCCTTGTCTTCCAATTCTTTGGTAATTTTTGCTTGTACCTTGCAAAAAAAATGTGTCCTCTCTGTGGTGGCTTCTTGCACCTGCTCCCAATCCATGTGTACTCATGCCAAGTACCCAAATCTTCATTATGCATCTCCATGTCTTCATGGTTCACTTCAACATAATCATCAACATAGAACCCCTACAAACCTACAACAAAAGGGTTAAGAAAAATAAATACCACTTCTTCATCCATCAAAGTATCCCTTTGGTTCACCATAGGAACCATATCATCTTCTGGTTCACCAAATTCGTCTTGCAAGATCTCCATAGGTGGAGAAAAAATTTCTATCCTTAGAGCCTCCTCATGGCTCTCATCTACAATCTCAGTTATTTCTTGAAGGCTTTTCCTTCTTGTGCCTCCAAAGGACCTCCATGACTCTGCCACTCTTCCATGATGGCTGCAAACACTTCCCATTAATCAGGTTCTTCTCTTGTACCTGCTGCTACCTCTTCCATATGTCATTTTCCTTGGCACAGTAGCTTATTCTTAGCCTCCTCCTCTGAGACCAAATCAAATTTCACAATCTGAACCACTTCCTCATGCCATTCTCCTTGGCATCCCAGATATTCACTCAAGGCTACATCACAAGCCTCCATACTCTCGGATACATCGAAAGGACATTCCATTATTTCAATTTCTTGAACCTTTTCAGTAGTAGGTTCTTCATCTTCCTCTTCAACATCTTCTAATTTCTCTAGGAGTGAAAAAAGTGTCTTTAACCTCCTCTTCTTTCCCTCTTATACTCTTTCCATTCATCTTATCTCTTCTAGCATCTTCCTTTCCTCTTCTCTTTTTCTTCTCTTTACCTCATCTATTTTCTTCTTCTTTTCTTCATCTCTTTTCCTCTCATCATCCGAGTATTCCTTCAACAAATCAGCCAATTCTCTTTCACTCCTTGTTATGGCCATATCTTCTCACCAATATAGGATTATTCTGATGTAGGGTTATCACTTTGGTCCATTCTTAGAGGATGGTTCAACTCCAAGCATCAACAAAGGACTCTAAATCTTCCAAACCCCAGAAGATGCTTCCCAACTTCTCACCTAGGATGTTCCTAGGCTATGATACCACTTGATGCAGAGTGGTAGGGTGGTTATAGATTTGATCAAGGTTGTAAAAAAAGAAATATTTATAAGGGAAATACAAGGTTCCCAAACTCTACTAAAGACCAAGTACACCAAAGACTCCAAAGATCCCAAAATCCAACCAAGAATTTAGTACATGCCCACAATGGTTGTAATTACTTCTTTAGGCCTATTAAAAATGGTTTCAAAAGGTTATAAGGTCAGAAACCACACCCAACACTCACACCTTTAAATCACTCCTATTAGGCATAGGCTCTTATAGCCCAACAATGAACTAATTGCCCACTTAAATCCAAATTATTCCAAACAACTTTCTAAACTAGATAGGGTTCCAAACACCCATTATCCATTTACACAACATATAAAAAACTTAGATATTGTTACTTTGGTTGAACTATCCTAAAACATGTCTGTCCTCGGTTTCCCAAGAGGGCTAATTGCATGATTTTACAAAGGATGTACCAATTCTATCTGCTGCCCCATTATGCCACTTGGTGTGCAAAGTCTTATAATAGTCCAAAACTAAATATTATCTGATTAGTTTTCCAAAATCAAGTTTTCCTATGGGGTTTTTACCATACCCTCACCAAAATGCTCCAAAAACTAGGGCCATCTAAAAAAGGACTCAAAAATTGGTTCTAGGACCCCTCCTTTAGGATTCACCACTATTTGACATGTAATGTTTCCATTTCACACAAAAACATGCCCTCCTTAAGTCAAATCTTCTGCTGCTACACTTATGGCATCATTTTCAATGCATTTTCATGCACCCAAGCACTCCAACTTGCCCAAATGGATGAACATCAGCATTCTCTGACTTATTCCTGCATTAGTATGCATAATTACATATTATACAAGTCAATACTCCATCCCCAAGTCATAGTTAGAACAGAAAGGGGATGGTTACATCATTTGCTTGAAGGAAACAATTTGAAAATAACACTTTCCAGCACTATGATAATATGAATGAAAAATTCAGAATGAAACTCTTCAAAAATGGATCAAAACAACATTAAAAACATTCCTTAACACATTTTTATGATAAAAAAATTAAGGAAATACAATAAGAGATCAAAATATGCAAGAAACTTATGAATTTTATTGCATTTCTAGAATGTAGTCTATACAAATGCTTCCCCAGTCTATACTCCATACTTTTACAATAATTCCTGGGTGTTTATAATATATTTTCTAAATTTTGCAGACAATCACAAGTGGTTGGGAGTGGTTAAAATTTGTTTAAAACTCCTAAATGCTAATTCCCACCAAAACATAACTAGCCATTAATATTCAAAAATTTGAATTATTAACTTGTGTATTTGGTGTTTTTATTGCTTAAATCTTATAAAAACCTTATGGATTCAATTCCTAGGATTTATTTGACCAAATAAAATAAATCTAGACCCTAATTGAACCCTTGGCACTATTGTCCACCCTTACATCAATTTTGGTCCTATGGTCCTTACCAGGACCATTAGGACATTTGCTAATACATTTCCTTCCATTACATTTCATAGGCACTAATAGCCCAAATTACAATGTTCCTAGAGATTTTAGGTCCTTGTAGTCTTCAAATGATTAAGGTAATCCATGTGACCCCTTGGTAGCCTTCCAAGCCTTAGGTTCTCCTTCATCAATCAACCCATGTATTGTTCAGTCTTCTATAACTCTATGTAATATGAATTCTAGTGGGTTCACTGTCCTTCCAAGCTCTAGGGTGCATACCAGGAAAAGTATGTACAATGTGGATGTACATGTGTACAAATAGGGACCCAAACCTGAATGCCTTAGACTTATCCTTCTTAATCTGCTTCACATTCTCCAAAAAATGTTGTTCAAGTACTTCACAAAGATTGTACTTAACATTTCTTTTACCATTTTATAGGTCATCATGATTACTCCCGTGGATACCAAGTTAGCTCGGCTAATGTAATGTAGTTTATATCCAAGAACCATGGAAACTAATTTGACATCTTGCTAAAATATGTCATTAATGGTCATCGCTCTTTTATCCCATCATGAATGCGTCAGGGTTTTCACCCGTTTCTTTGTGTTCTTCTCCATAACATGATTGACTCCATAACTATCCAAACCTATTATTCCATGAATCAAGTCACTGCATATATTCATTGGTTGATCTCCAATCCAAATGAATTGGTCATGTACTCTACTCAGAATGATTTTGATCCATTCCTCTTCATCAAATTCATAGAGTTCCATCATTCTCATGACACTGAGATTCTCAAGATGTGTGAACTCTTCTTTCCATTTTCCATCTTCCCCAATCAAGTCCTTCATTTCCTTATAGATCTCAAAGTCTCCCAGAGACTCATACTTATAGTGAATGTAATCCCTAGTGTCTTTGACATGTAGAATGTCATAGGGTGTTTTTAAAAACACACCTTCGGGATCATCTTTGGTAGAATTATATAGATTTTTATTAAATTTGTATCTAGGCCTTTCGACAACATCAAAAATCAATGAAGTATCCATAACCAAACTTTGCAAATAATCAAAAATATCTCTTCTGTGATGAATCTGTGAAATTCTGCTTCATCTAGTCACACAATGTACTTGCTTCTCTACTCTTCTGCTCAAATATTTTTTCTTCTTTGGTTCTCCTTCTTCGAATGATGATTAGATAAGTTCCTTTGATTGAACTTATACTTTTCTATGTAAAGAAATGACATGATTCCCTATGAACTCTTTTCTACACATGATCCAACAACTAATAATCTGGCGATCACAGGATATGGCTCACAAAGCTATGCGATCATAGATATATGATCCATAACATTTCTACATACTCTTCCTAAGCTTGTAAGAGCTTAATCTCCATAATCAAGGGCTAGATATATTTCTCATGTTTCTTTCCAACGCTCCCCCTAAGGCCATGCTTGGTCATCTAGGTTGATATAGTAATGTTAGTATCAGACGAAGATTCAATAGCATCTATTGACTCTCCCTAAACCTTTTCATCACTTGGTTCTTTCACCTTCCATACCTTATCACTGTTCATATCTCCTACTTTCCTGAAATCATTGTTAAATTCATCTATAATACTCTTAACATCACCAATATTATTCTTTACATTAGTAGGTGGAGGAGCACTTTTGTTCTCATTTATATTGTATCTGCAAAACTTTTCTACATGTCTTGGATTATGAAATGTGTAGCATGTAGGAGGTGGTTTTTTCTGATTAATCTGCAACTTACAGTACTTTTCAATATGCTCAAAGTTATTGCATTTGTAACATGTGATCTTAGCTGTTGTTCCTTCTCTATTTTAATCTTTCTTGATTCTTGATTGATCAAGCTTCCTGTATTCTACCTTCTTGTGTCCAAATGCATGAAAATTGAAATAATAGCTAGAAAATGATTTGTAAGGAATTTTACCTCTGCAGTCTCTCTTCATGTGTCTGATATTGTTTCATCCAAAACATCTACCTATGAAAGATCTGATATGATCTTTGGGTCCTTCAAGAGTATGTATTTCTTCAACAATCTTTACTTATGATTTTTCTTCCCGAGTCTTTGAACATTTAGCTTCATTGAAGCCAACTCCATTCATGTCTCCTTTAGGTTTATGTCGATCTCTCTTCTCATCAATCTTCTCACTGCTCATATGAAGTTTTTCAATATGTTTCTTAGCCTCAGTAAGTTCATCCTTTATTATCTGATTATATTTCTCTAATTCCATATATTTGTTCTTATAGTCATCAAGTTCAATCTGCATTTATCCCATATGAACATTAGCATCTTTTAAGGTTTCTTCAATTTTGTTTCTTTCATACTTAACCTATTTAATCTCTTTAGGCATTTAAAAAGAAATAGTTTCATGATCAAGCTTCAAAGTATCTTTCTCTTGTTCAACTTGTCTTATTTGATCTGAAGTATCACTGTCTGAATCCTCTTTTATCACATCCATAAGATCTTGTCTCTGACTCCTGGATAGTTCAAGTTGTTCCTTCATTTTCTTGATGAAACCCTCTTCTCTTCTCAATTTGAATCTCAAGTCACCATTCCCTAATTTAGCCTTATCAAGGTCTTCCAGTGTTGCTTCAAAATTTTCTTCCAAACTTTCAGAATCCATCTTGATCTCCCCTAAGTTGTTATAATTTCTCTCTAAGGGCCAATAGCTCTAATACCAAGTATTAGGATTAAGTAATACTAAGAAGGGGGGTGAATGAGTATTACAACTCTTTAAATTTGAGCTTGATAAATTCCAACTTAACCATATAATTGCAGAAATGATCAAAGAACATAAATGCAAAACACATAACTCATAACACCATGAATTTGTTCTCAAGGAAACCTTGGCCAAGGGAAAACCCCGATGGGGATGGTACCCAAAAATATGCACAAAAAGTATATTGTCCCTATTAGGAGACCTAGCCCTGTAAGGAGCTGAATATTACATTAGTACATTTCCCTTTTAAAGGAATAAAAAACCCTGTTAAAGGTATAGACTAAGCTCTCTACTCATATAATCAGAAATATGTCTCTGTTATAATGTATATAAAAAATGAACATAAACACGAATCTTCTATGCTTAGGTAGTTCCAGTTGTAGGTCACATCATCATCTATCTGATTTTGACATCATAATGCATCCATTCATTTTTTTGCATCTATTCTATATATTCCTTTAATCATCTCATCTTGACTTCTCAAAATGCTCTTCATATATATACATTTTACATATCTAGTCGGCTTCCAAATATATGATAAAATAGAATCAACACTTGTACAAAAAGTAAATGCAAAGTTGGTGACTTTACATTACCAAAATATAGGTAATACACAATCCAAATCCAACTTAGCATGTTTGGATTCCGCTTCATACTTCCTCAATCATCACAAACTTTCATTTGTCATGTATCACTGCTACTCTATCTTTGCATGCCGTAAACATACTATAACTTACTACAATCGAATCCAAAACATAAGTGACCTTAGGTTAAGGTCATACATATCCAAAAATATCTTTCCCTAAGCTCTCATGTCTTCATTCACCATATACTATGCTTGCTGACCAAATTTGTACTCATGTATCCTGCAAACCTGCTTTCTAGACTTAGTCAATTTGCAAGCCTTAACCCCAAAACTATGTTTCACACTAAGCGATCATCCATAACAGATTCTTTTCCATAAATGACAATCCTAACGTGTTCCTGAACACTCCTAAATGAGCCACTTGCCAACAAGATCACTCCAAGGCTTTGCTATCTTGACCACTCAATTTAAATAGAGAAAATTGTCCCTTAATTTGGGGCACCTCAAAAAACATAACTCAACCTTGTCTCTAACCATGATTTAACTCAAATCACATCAAACTCACCCCAATATCATTGGGAAATCCTATAAACAGTATGCATTCTTAGTGCAAATCATCCACACCCATCTATTCTCATCATAACATCACCATTATAGTTTAATTACATCTATAGTTTAGCACAATTAAATTCATTTGAGCATTGTAATTAAGAATTCATATCAAATTGAGTATGTAGATTATCTATCATTTATCTTAATTCATCACTCTCATTCTAAGGATTGTCACTTTAGGAGTGATTTTGTAGTTGAGAGCACAAATTTAGTCATCTTAGTTAGAGAACCATATGATGTTCTTAATCTTTTCAATTCTAAGTTGTTAAATACTATAGATATTTACAATTTTATTTTATATTTAATTAAATTAGTATTATGTCAGTATTTTACATACTAACAAAAATTTTCAAGTGCAAACATTTTTCATTATCATGACTAGGTTGACGATGATATTGGCAGAAATATTTGGTATCAAAGTATTTGGATTGAGGTTTAGATGTGTCAATGGGTTTTATAGGAGAAAGCATTAACACATTAGAATTAATTAACTTCAACATCATATTATGCAAAATATTTAGACAGATGAGTATAATTATGAGAAGGTTTAAAAATAGATGACAAAGGAGTCACACCTTTGGATGTTGTTGCCACTTGTTCATCAACAATGTTGGATAATTTGTTGATTTTGATGTAGTTGTTCATTTTCTGAAACTTGTTGAAATTGGATGTGGCATCACTCTTATCAACATGAATATGATCCATTTAAGTGGTTCTCTCAAATTGAATCACTTGAAATTGATAATGATGAAGTACTACACACAATTGAGGAAAATAAGAGAATTTAGAAAGAAGTATCTTATCTCTAATGTTACTTTGTAAATTAGCAATAAAATGCATTACACATCAGTATCTGACACAAGATAAGAAACCTGAGAATGCAAATGCTTAAATCTACCAATGAAATCAATAAATTTTTCTTTGACACCTTGTTTACACTGCATTAAATCAGTTAGAGATATTTTAGGACCAATGTTGTTTTCAAATTGTTTAATGAAAGCATTAGCAAATTTATAGAAGGAATCAATTAAATAAGGAGGCAAGGAACAATATCATTGCAAGGCTTTGTCTCAAAAGGTTCTATTAAATAAAATTTCCATGAACCTATGGTCAGGAGAGAAATCACTACACAAGGTTTGGAAATTTTTAACACGAGTCATTGGATCACCTTTACCATTATAAGTGTCAAGAGGAGGAATCTCAATGCATTGTGGGATAATGACATGGATAATGTCCATAGACAAGGGACTAGCAATATCATAAGTAGGAATGTTGAACTTGGATTGAGTCATGGAAACAATTTGTTGTTGCAAAGAAGACAAAATTTGAGCCAAACTATTAATGGTAAAATTGGTAGAACGAATGGTAGGAGGAGAAATATTAGAAATGTTAGGAGATTTGTTGGAAATTGAAGGAATGGTTAAATATGAAAAAGGAAAACTATGGTAAGTGGGAATGGATGATGGAAATGAAATACATGTCACACTTGAGGGGATAAAAGGAGAAATAAGATTAGGAAGACTCACATGTGTAGGATTGAGATTTTGATTTGAATTTGTGCTGATAGGAGAAGCATAAGTGGACACACTAGAAATGGGAGTAGATATGGGAAAATAGGTCTCAACACTTGTAGTGGGTGGAGTAAAGCCTAAATCTTGACTACAATACCTAATGGGTTTAACATTGGCCTAAAAAAGATGATAAATGATATTGAAGATTTTAATACCATGTTCATCACTGTAAATTAGTTTCCTTAAGCATTCTACGATGGAAAGAGCTTCAGGATTATAGTTTTCTTGACCTAGCCATTGTTCAAAATTCTCAAGGTCATGGGAAAGTTTTTGGACTTGAATAGGAGGAACCCTTAATTCTTCTTCATCGTGATAAGAATGAGAATGTATAATCTACATGATAGGATTGGGATCACTAAGTTGCATGTTGGTCTCATCAAGATTCCTAGGAAAGGAGGGTTCAGGATCAAAGGAACCCATAAGTATATGGCGTATTCTAACCAAAATACTATAGGTTGGACTCAAAATGATAAAGCTCATGCACAAGGGAATGAAAGGAAAGATAATTTCAATGCAATTCAAAAGAAAAATGCAATAAAAGAAAATTCAACTATCAAATTTAAGCATGTAATGTAATATTGACTTAAAAAGTGCATACATGGTAGATCAAAAAATGTAATGACAATGAAAGATATAATCTAACACCAAAACATAGAATGGAATCTATAAGCATGCAAAGGAAATCTAACACGAAAGATCAAAAGAGGAAATGTCATAAGTTTGGTTTGCCAAAATATATCATATGAAATGGTGAGCAATGCAATGGAGGAAGATCACTCACCAAATCAAATATATGGATGGGATATGATAAATTAGGAATACCCCCAAAGGCTCACCCTCAAACCCAAATTAGATTAGCGCATCTCAAAAGGGTGAATGGGTGCTAATGCAAGATCTAGATTTGAGGATGGAGTGTGATTTGGGGATAGGTTCCTTTAATGTCAAAGTGTATTTGATATGTTAAAATGATATACAAATCTCTGAAAGGAATTAATGTTATGACAAAGAAAAAGATAATTAACAAGATGTGATATCAGATTTGATGCATAAAAGTAAGTGCGTGCGATGAAAAGAGAAGGATTGAACTCACCTTGAAGCTAGGAGAAGAGGAGTAAACTTTATATCTGGTTTTGACTATTGCAGAACTGTCGGAGTTAGAAATGGTTCTAGATCTAGAACTCTAACACCTGTAAATTCTGACAGTGAAAATTCTAGATCCAAAGGATGATGCCAACCTTGTCCAAAAAAGTGACCTTGTCTTGGAGACTCTGAATCTCATGAAATCTATGAAGGATCTACCATTGGTTCTCTAACTCCTAAAATCTGGATCTGAAACTTCAAAAACCTATTGTTGCACACAAGAAGGGGAAAATGGTTGTTGAAAGGGGATTTCCTTGGTCAAGCCCCTGTATAGGAATCAACCTTGAAATGGAATAGAAATTTCATAAGGAAAGTAATGTAAACAAGATAAATATCAGATTTACCTTCCATGAAAAACCCTCATGGATGGGTGTAGAAATCAGTCAAATCTATGAAGATGAGTGGAATGTATGTTTAGAATGTGTTATAGAATTAAGGATTCCTAAAAAATACATGGATCTACACTTTCCAATCTTAGGTCTTGAATGAGTGTATGCTTTAAATCTTGGAGAAGATGAATGCATCTTCTTGTTTTCTTGAGAATTCCTCTACTTGGCCATCATGAGAGAGAAATTTGCATCAATGAGAGAATATTGCCTTTTCGTGAATGGATAGAGACTTAGAGATCTTGAATTAGATGTTTGGCTTCAAATCTGGAATCCAAATCCATGATTGACTTGATTGCACATGCCCTTGAAATCGCTAATAATAATGGATTGGTTGCATATAAAATGGATAGTCCTAGATGTCAAAGTGAGAGGCCTTGATGCCCTTTTATACTCATTTTGAGGTTCAATATTGTCGGGCCAGTGCAAATAAAGATCAAGAAGAAAAACCTCCACATTGGGCCCGAAGCCCACTTGAATTCAATGCCCGAGGACAAGGCTGACTTGGGTCAACCTTGTCCAGGACAAGGACGACCTAGTTTGACCTACTCCTGACATTGTGAATTTCATAGTAGATCCGAGTCTTGGGGAGTGTAAAAAGTTTTGGGGAGATAAAATGGAAGATGTGGGAAATCAAGCATAAAGACATTCGAATCTTGAAATTACTAAAATGAGGTCTAATAGGTTCTAAAGCCACCAATAATGGGTGCTAACTTTTTAGGAAGGTACGCTATGGATTTGCAAACTCTATTAAATTTAATAAGTAAATGCATATCAAACCTCACGAAATATAGAAATGGATAATCAATTAGAGTTATGTTAGATATTAAAATCTTAATAGTGACTAGAATCCTTAGAAATGGACTAATGATATTTAAATATACCTTCAAAGCATTGTGATCTTACTAAGGGACATGTTCTCTTAGTTTGACCCCAAAAATATGCGTAAAAGATCAAAGATGATAGGTCTTGTCCATGTAAATCCTTCTCGGATGAATGTGCAAATGGAGATATATTTTAAAGTGTCCAAGCAAAGCATTTCCTTTTTGAAATGTGAATGATGATCCTTAAAATGATAGAGTAGATAAATATTTGAGTATGTAAAGTGAACACGATAAAATGTTTTTAATTACTAACATGTATAATTAAATTATTCAAATTTGAGTTTACTCAAGTTTTGGAAAGAATAGAATAGGTGGGAGTCAACAAAATTTTAAATTTGAATTTAAACATTGTGAAGATCAAGTCTATGGGTTCCAAATTGATTCAAGGAATATGAAAATGTTTCCAAACATAAGTTGATCACATTAAAATGACTAATAGATACAAATGTAAGCCACATAAATGTGAAATATACCGATACTATATATAAAGAGAGAGATTATATACAAAAGTATAATATTTACCATGATTAAGACACTGAAATTAAAATGTGAGTATGCAAATTCAGTATTACAATATATCCAAACTACACCAATAAATTTTGGTCAACCTTTTATTATTGTAGATAATTTGGCCATTGAATGTTGAAGCCAATGAGGATGGGATCTCACGAAGCATACTGCACCTTTTGTTTTTGCATGTCCAACTCCACTTTAGGATTTCAACGTTGTTGAAGAAATAAAAGGAATCTTCGCTATAAAATGTGGGGCGAGCAAATTTCAGTAAGCTGAAGTTTTTAGTGGTCGTTATAACAAGTGGATGCTTTCTTTTGAGAAGAGATTACTTGGAAGACTAAAATAAACAACAATATATATCATGGGTCTATTTTTGTACAGGGTTTTATCATACGTTATTCTATTTCCATGGGACCACTCCATAAATATCACCCAGACATTTCACTGCTTATTCAGAGTCACCATCTTATCCCAGCATTTGCATCGGAAAACAAATTAATATCTATGGGAATGTTTGGAAGGCCGTATTTTATGTCACATTGACATGCTACCAGTCCATTAAAAGCCAAGCTCAGATTGCAGATAGAGACCTAAAATTATTAAAAGTAAAGAAAAACAACTTACAGGCTGCAATATCAGTGATAAGTTTATATAATATTATCTCTTTTAAAGACACAAATCAGTAACTTGCATTGTTCGTTCCACGTCCAGTTGCTTGGCTCGTGCTTCAATTAATTAATGACAACGAATGCCTGTCAATCAGCCAAAGAAATGAATTAGCAAGTTACTATAACAAATAATAAAAAAGATTAATAGAATACTTTCTTCCATAAATGGTAAGAGTTGTGTAGAATTTGTTTTTTTGGAAGAAAGAGCCGTCTCTCTGCTACCCTAATTTTTTTTTCGGAAGAACAAAGGCCCTGTCTTGTGTCCCTATTGTTGAGTCCATGCTTTTGAGTGTCTCCATATATTTGCTATTAGGAGTATCTCTAATAATTAAAGATATATGAATTAATGAGTTTGATTTAAAAGTTAGATACTTATTAATAAATAATCAATTATAAAATAAACAAATAATAAAGAAATGATAATAAAAATATGTTTATAAATTAATTTTTATTTTGAAAAGGTTAAAATTTTGCCTAGAAAAATATAGAATCTAAGGTCTAAATTTGATGGATGAAGATTAGGAAGACTGTATGTAATGAATGAGACCTTTTTGGACATCTTGTTAAATCTTACATATATGGCAATAATTTTTTTTCATAAATATAGTTTAATAAAATAAACAATTAATAATTATAAAATTGACTTGAATTTTAATCAACAATATTTTATTCGTAATAATAATAAATGAATATGATAATCAAATGAGAAGAATTAGGTGCTTCACTTTAACAATAATAATGGAGAATTACTAACTTAGTTGAATACAAACTCTTAAATAACTACTTCCCCTTCATTTTTAGTATTTAAATGTATGTAACAAATATATAAACCCCTTAATTTTATTTGTTATTAATTAATAATATTTGGTTGATAAATAGACAATAATAAGTAAATGTGATAATCAAACTTGAGGAATTAGGTACTTTGTTTTGACAACAATAATGGTAAATTAATATTAACATCACATAGAATCCAATTATGTGGGTATATTAAGGAATGTTCCTAGTTAGTTGAATGTCTTCATTTCTTAATAATCTTATAAATCTCTATGTTAGACTTGAGATCTTGGGCATTGATCCCAAGTTTCATAGAGTCAAAATTAATTTTAAATGTATAAATGATTTGTAACGTATGCGGTCAACCTAGTTGAATACAAACTCTTGAACAACTACTTTACCTTCATCTTTGATATCTAATTGTATGTAACAATGGTAAAACGCCACCCAATTTTATTTGTCATTAATTCTTGGATATGCTTCATCAGTTCAAATTCTATTTTTGTTTTAGGGGAAAAGCTATTTTTATTCAAGAAGCATAAATATCATATAAATAAAAAATGTTTACATATATCCATTTCCAAAATAACATACAACATACAAGTAATTCACCAAGGAAGGACCTAAAACTACCAATAAATACTCATGGAGGGATGGAGATTCGCTTGACAGTTAGACCTCACCAAATTGTTACCATCCTTCATGATCCTCATGAATAAGATTAAAAAATTCTAAGATTTCTCATGATCTAAATCTCTCCAATTGTCAAAATTTTAGCTTTGAATTCCTTTAGAATTTCACTAGAAAGAAAATAAAGCACACTATTATATTCTATTGGGATATGCACAAAGGAAAAATCACCTCAAAATTTATGATTTTAAGCATATGATCTGTTTAGACACTAAAATCAATTTCCAAGAGACCTCTTGAAACTTCTTATAGCTTAGAATTGATATGCAAATGAGTTGAATATATTTCACATAGGACATTCTTTCATCCCATAGCATAAGATCTTTCTAAAGCCTTAAGAATTTCATTGTATTCCATTTTATTATTAGAATGAGATTTCACAAAAACAAAGAAAATAAAATGGATCATGCCTTCACTATCCTAATCTATGCTCTTAATTTTCACATTTACTAAATTGTATTTAGAAGAACCATCAGTATTAATTGAAAGATCTCCGCTATGCCTAAGACTTTATTTTAAATATCGATCAACCTTCCAAGAAATTTGATTCCTATCAATAGATCTATGTTGAATAGATGAAGAAAGATAAATCTCCATGGTCTTGACAATCTAATAGTCTAAGAAAGTGAGAGAATTATCTAGGTCCTATTTAGCTTTATTTTTCTCCTTAATCATCTTTCTAACTTTAAACCATACCTATAAGACTCTACACTATTCAATCCTAAAATATTCTATAATTTCACTCTTACCAAATCTACCAAAAGATGAAAGAAGGGCCAATGTCCCAAGCAAGAATAGAAAGAGGATATGACAAGACGGTGACACAAGCTATCCAAAACTCTAGACACAAAAGTGGTATGAATAGAAAGTATTTTCCAAACACTTTCACCAAAGATCCTATATTTCCTTAGAAAATGGGCATTGAAAGAAATTATAAGGAATGCATTCCTCAATTTTACCATATAGAAAGCATATAAAAAATCCTTGGAAACCTCCTTTCTAAATATTTCACTTAAGTGAGGCTATTCTTACTTAGACCATTCAAATTGGTTCAAAAAAATCCTCCACTAAGGAAACAAACATATACCATCACCTACCTAATACCACTCACTTCCATTTATACTTTTTTCAGTCAAAGTCAATAACATCATAAAATAATGCTTGAGTTTCACAATATCCAAGGATATATACACATAACAAAATTCAAAAATTAAGTAAAAAGAAAAAAATTAGTATTTAAAAGACACAAGAATTAATTATATGAAAATTTGATTTAGAATGAATTGCAAGAAAGTATAATTTAGCGAGAGATTATTTATATTTATTTTTATGTATTCTCTTTAAGATGAGCATTGATAATCATGGAACTTCACAAATCCCTCCATCTTCCATTTCTCTTGTAACATTTCATTACACGTTCACAAAAATATAGGTAACATGTATACAAAAATTTTAATTGGGAGAAAATAAGGTTAAAAGTACAAACCTGTGTCGCAGTAGAGGACAATCGATAGGTTCTGACCGAAACTAGTTTCGGCCGAATAGTGTCCGACCAAAATATATTCGGTCAGACACATGTGGCGCACACGTGGAGCCATGTGGCAGAAGGGTTCTGTTTGAAACTATTTTGGTTGGACCTGTTCCAGCCAAAACGGTTTCGGCCAGAACCCCTAAATCAATATATACCCCAAAATCACCTTAAGCAACTCATTTGAACGAGGAGCCTTCTGAGATTTGAGGATAGGGTTTTTGGATCTTCCGCTGAAATAGGTTAGTTTTTTTTTTCTTTATATGTTTATAGTTTTGTTTGTTAATTTTATGTAGTTGTTGTATTATTTAATACTTTTTGTGATAATTTAGTTAATTGTATAAAATAAATACTATGGTTTTATGTAGATTTAGTTATTTAGTTAATATTTAACTTTTTTCCAGTTAAGAAAATATGTTAGTTAGTTAGTTTTTGATTGCACAAAAAATAGGTTTTTAAATGGGGACCCAAAACCCCTTACATGCTAGAAATAGAGATAAGACAATAAAGCACCCCAAAAAGAGACAGGACTAGAAACCAGTACGCAAAAAAACTAACAACAAAAAATAGGACAGAAACCAAAAACCAAAAACCCGCAAAAAGGACCAACCACAAAACCCAGAAACCAGAGCACTAAACCAGCCCTTACAAGCCTCAGTGGCTTCCTGCTTCACTTCAGATATCTTCTTTATCACAGCATTAAACTCAGAGAGTTCCTGGATTCTGTCATGAATTTTCTTCTTTCGAGCTGATCTCATGCATTTTCCAGGGCCTTCATCTTCCAAGTTCTTAGTAGTGTCCTGTGGTTTGTTACCTGGTGACCCAGTATCCAGCTCAGCCTTTATGGTTAAGAAACAATCCATGGCCGAACCCATAAATTTGTTGTAATCTAGCATATGTTTTTTCATAGTACTCTCCATGGTTTCCATTCTTTCTTGTAACTGCTGGACATTATTGTCCTCATCATTGGTAACCTTGTCCTCCTTGGTGTTAGGGCTAGACTCCATATGAGTCTGCAGAGTATCCACCTTAGCAGAAATGGAGCGATACTTAAGGTGTAAATTCTTGATCTCCTGGAACACCCATTTCATTAACCGAAAGGAGTACATAGAGGCAGCTTTGGCAGTTTGGAGAACCCCAAAAGGAGGATCAATCTTATCGTCCATGTCATCCTTAAGTAATTGAACATTTCTTTCTTATAGGTCCATAGTCTTGATAAAAGGAATGTTCCAAGAGTTACCAGGGACATTGTCTATCTACTTCTCAGGTGAAGTCGACTCCTTGATAGGGGAAATATTCTCCACCTCTGTAGCTTCTTTCTGAGTATCTTGATCACAACCCATAACCACTTCAAGCTTCGGTGAGATTGGTACATCATGGTATTCAAAACTATCATACTCAACCAAAATAGGCACTTTCTGACCTTCCTCATCCCCCTTCTTATCCTCTCTATTTTTCCTACAATCCAAACTTTTATCTTTGTCCATAGAGCCCATCACTTCCTCATCCGTGTTATCATCCTCCTCTGAAATAGAGTTCAAAACCAGGGAAGCAGAGTAACTATCTTTCTCTGTAGAATCATCCATGTTGTCATAGCCTTCCACACTATCTACAGAGGTATCCGTATCCATGGTAGTCTCCTTCTCCTTCTTAAGTTTTTTTCTTGTGGAACTCTTGTCTTTCTCATTCCCATCCCTAATTCTCTTTTTGCCTGAACCAAATTTGGATGGGGTTAAGACAGGGCTAGCCCTAGCCCTCTTCTTAATATGTTCTACAATTAAAAGGATCAACCCTTCATGTAGAATGATTTTCTTCTCCTTTTTCTTGTACTAGACAATGCTAGAGCAGAGAGATTGTAAAATAAAGAAAGGTAGAGAGACCCTAATTTTATGTCGAAAATGACAAAGCAAAATAAAGTGGTAAGAATGGGCTCTTTTAAACCTACCGTCTAGGGTAATATACTCCATGATCGCCACCATAAAAGTAGCCCAAATGTCTTTGAATGAATCCACATCATAGCATCCCCTAGACTCTTTAACAAGGCTTTTTTTCTCCTCCTTACTCTTGGGAAAGTGTTGAATTGCCTTTTGAGAAACCTTACTATCCTGAAAGAGCTTTATGCCCTTCGTGCTAAGCCCAGAGATCTCTGCTATAAAATCCTCCATGATATTAACAGTAATTCCCGCTATGGTCACTGCCCCATTTTTCTGGAATCCACAAATAATTTAGTAGCACTGTCTTCAGCCCCATGCAATCTTTCCATGTAAGTAGTAATACCACCCTTCTCAAGAATTTCCCAGGCTTCCAGAATTTTTTTCCATTTTATGCAGTCTTTCAGCTCTTTGCGGTTAAGCCCTCCTCTCATGATCACACAATTCTCAGAAAAGGAAGAAAATGCAGAGAGAATACAGTAATTCCAAAAACTAGAAACTTTGAAGTTAACAAGGGTTAACTCGTGTCTATAATTAGTGTTCTTGGGAAAGACACCACTTTCCATCCTCATTTCCCTCTGATTTTTTAAAATGTTTCTAATCATCATAGCTTCTCAAGGTGCACCCAATTCATGCTTCAGAATCTATCAAAGGCCAACTTGGCTTTGATATCAACAGTCAGATTTGTATAATCATGCCAAATCACGATGTCCCTGGCATTAACCGCAAAGTTGGGGCCAAATTGTCAGCAGTACCATTCACCTCCCTATAGGTGTGAGAAATTATTACTTGATTAAAGGAATTAATTATGATTCTGGCGTCCTCGATGATTTCCTTGATTGTCCATGATGGTTTTGTCTTGTAACTAATACACTTTAAGATATTGAGTGAATCACCCTCGATCCACACTTTCTGTGCCATGTGTTTCTTGACAAGTTTTAGCATCTGAAGAAGGGCCATTGCCTCCGCCACATGGTGGGTTTGAACCCCAATAGGTAAGGCCACCATAGCCATGCAATTAGCCATGCCATCACGGATAATGCCACCATAGCCCACTGGGCCCGGGTTACCCTTAGCAGTGCCATCAAAATTAAGTTTTATCCACCCGGGCGGAGGAGAAAGCCAGATGGCATTATTCCTAGGATCATGTTTATGGATAATGGTTTTCAAAACCATGTCACCAGCTTTGTAATCCAGCATTCTTCCAAACGACACCTTGAATTTTTCCTTTATACTTCTCTTTATCTTCTCAGCTACCACTTTTGGAGGAAGTTCAATGTTTCTGAAGACTCTGTCATTGTGTTCTCTCCATAATCTCCATATAACATGAGGAGGAATGATATTCCATAGATGTTGATCAATGGGGGAAACAGTTTTACGCCATTGAATATAATTTTTTTCCATTTTATTGGGGAAAACCCATTTGATCTCCTAGCATTGTAATAATTCATTCCAAACCTCCCAAGCATAACTACAGTCAATGGAAAGATGATATATAGTTTCCTTGGATTTTTTACATAGAAAGCACCTATTAGTCAGCACCATTCCCATTTTATGGAGGTTATCAATTGTGAGAATTTTGTTCTGCAAAGCCAGCCAGAAAAAGATGTTAATTTTAGGAATTAAAGAATTGTCCCACACCTGAGCCCAAAAGGGGAGAGGGTTCAGTTTCTTTAATAAGAGCTCCGAGAAAGAGGCCACCGTGAAGGTTCCAGAAGGAAGAATTCCCCAAAGGAGCATGTCTTCACTAGAACTCTTAACCTTCCAAATTGCAAGATCCAGCATTAAGGGTTTTAACAACTCATCATAACGGGACAAATCAATCCATGAACCATTCCTCCAGTAGTTCCTGACCACAGCTACATGTCTCTGAATACACTGATTGATGAAAGGTTGAAAATCAGTAATAGAGTTTAGAGGATAATCTTTCATCCAGCAGTCCTCCCAGAAATGAATTTTTCTGCCATTACCTAAAAACCACCTAGCCCCCTTAAAAGCCACATCCTTAGCATTTTGAATACTATTCTAGATAAAATATCCTTGCACTTTCAGATCAGTTTTCCAAAATTCTAAAATATGGGAGAAGGAGAAGAGGTATTTTTTATGAATAATGTCATTCCATTCTCTTCTATCACCAAAAATTCTCCAAATCTGTTTAGCCAGCAAGGCCAAGTTGGTAGCTCTTATAGGGTGTAATCCCAGCCCTCCCCATTTTTTGGGAGTACAGACCTTGTCCCAAGCTACTAAAGCTAATCTCTTTTTCTCCTCCACACCCAACCACAGAAAATTTCTCTGAATTTTCTCAATGATATCTGCAAATTTACCAGGGATCTTGAAAAGACTGAGACCATAGATAGGGAGGCTTTGTAAAGATGCCTTGAGTAGTTGAAGTTTTGCAGCTTGACTCAGGATGGCTCCTTTCCAACCAGCCAACTTCCTGTTAAATCTATCAGCAATACCTCCCCAGAAAGAGTCAGGAGGTTTAAGACCAAGAGGGAGACCAGGATAGGTAGCAGGAAGGGACTCAATTCTGCAACCAATAATTCTAGCAATTCTATGCTACCTTTCTGCAGGAGTATTAATAAAATATAAGGAGCTCTTATCCCAGTTGATGTTTTGACCCAAGCCAAGGGAATAGGTAGAAAAATCAGATTTGATAGTCCTGGCTTCCTGAATAGAAGAGAAACCCATGATGATAGTGTCATCCAAAAATTGTTCATGCGAGAAAGGTCTAGAATTTGAGGGGGAGAGACCCTTAAAAGACCCATTATCAGCAAGCTTCTGAAAAAGGTGCCCCAGACATTCAGCTAAGATAGAGAAAAGGATTGGAGAAAGAGGATTGCCTTGCCTTAAGCCCCTGGTAGGTTTGAAAAACCTCAAAGGAGAACCATTGATCAGGATGACAGCAGTGGAAGTATTAATGAGCTGATAAATCAACTGAAGGAAAATTTCTCCAAAACCAAAGGATCTAAGAACTTTGATAAAAAAATCCCAATCCACCTGGTCATAGGCATTCAAAAGATCCAACTTAAGAAAGAAACCATAATTAAGAGAGACCTAGGTGGAGTGGATAACCTCATGAACCTTCAAAATAGAATCAAGAATCTGCCTGCCAGGCATAAAGCAACTTTGTTGAGGGGAAAAAATCTGGGGTAGAAGAGATAGAAGACACGAGGTAAGAACTTTGGAAATGATTTTGTACACTGAGTTGCAAAGGCTGATAGGTCGAAAAGCATCCACCGAATCAACACCAGGCTTCTTAGGGATCAAGGCCAGGAAGGTCGCATTGATTTCTTTAAGCAAAGATTTAGAGCCAAATAATTCTTTAACCGCATTACAGATGTCCACTTCAAAAATATGCCAAAATTTATGGAAAAAAAACATAGGAAACCCATCCAGGCCAGGGGATTTGTCACCTTCAAAAGAGAAGACCACCACCTTGATTTCAACCTGAGAGGGAATAGCCACAAGAGCATGATTAGTAGCATCATTGATAATGGAAGGAATGTTATCGAGAAGAGCATTTTGATTCTCCATATCAAGATTAGGATCTTTGGAAAGTAAGGACAAGAAGAAATTAATCATAGCCTCAAAAATTTCTTTATCAATGGTAATTTCCTTATCCTCCACTTTGAGATTTGAAATTATGTTAGAAGCTCTGTGTTTAGAGGCAGATAAATGGAAGAATCTAGTTTTCTTATCTCCAGCTTTGAGCCAAATAGATCTAGATCTCTGCCTCCAGTAATCTTCTTCTTTGGAAATAATATTATGATTCTTAGCCAGGATGCTTTCCTCCTTATCCCTAAGTTCCACCGTTAGTCCCGTTTGTTGTATAGTTTCCTGTATAATATCTAGATCTTTTTTAAGCTGACTTTTGGCCTTAAAAATATCACCAAAATAGTTTTGCTCCAAATCTTAACATTTTGTTTTACACTGAGAAGTTTCTAAACCATTCTGAAAATAGTAGTGCCATGGATTTTAACCTTCCACCAGTCTTTAATATTCTGTTCCATCTCCGGATGGTCCACCCACATTTTTTCAAACCTGAAGGGCGGGCAACCATGTTTAGTGATTGGATCCGCATTGAAGCAAATAGGGAAGTGATCCGATCCAATCTTCAAGAGAGAAGACAATGTACATCCAAACTTGTTGAACCAGTAGCCACTGATCAAAGCCCGATCTAATCTAACTTGAATGAGGTCTTGGCCAATCCTTCTATTAGATCAGGTAAAGTTGACACCCTGGAGCTCCATATTAAAAAGAGCTTGTTTATTAATAAATTCCATAAGATCCATTCTTCCTTCCAAAATTTTCTGGTTACCCACTCCACTAGAATTCTCATTGTCTCTTAAAGGACAATTGAAATCCCCAATAATCAGCCATGGCAAATCCGAAAAAACTCTTCTATGGTTATCAATTTTCCTCCAAAAAATAAATCTACCAGTTTTAGAATTGGAGGCATAAATGGTAGTAGCAACCCATTCAAAATCCATCTTAAAATGGAAGAAGTTTAAACTGAGGTAGTTTAAATCTTCTAAAACCACAGAACCTCTTACATTATTCAAGTTCCAGAAGACTGCAACCCCACCCGAGGCCCCTTTAGAGCTTATGCCAGCCACCCCATTATTTTTAAAAATTCTAATTTTTTCCACCTTCTCTTTACTCATTTTAGTTTCTTGAACAAAAATAATATCAGGTTTGTGATCTCTTACTAGATTCCTGAGAATGTCTTGTTTATGAGGGGCATTCAACCCTCTTATATTCCATGATATGTACTTCATTTTTTACCTGGAGTACAGATACCCTGAATAGTAAGCTGCTTACCATCCGCTACATCCTTTTTGCTTTCTCTCTCTCTGACTTCTCTGTTGGAATATCTACCTTGGTTCTTTTTGTGGGATCCAACATCCACTTTTAGCTTGTGTCCTCCATCAGCTTTACTTCGATTAGTGACTCCCTTGGATCCTGGAGTGGAAAAATCCTTATTCTTCTCTCTCCTATTCTGCTTCTTCCCTTTTTGAACTATCCAGGGTCCTATCCCATCAATAGGTTCTTCACTTGCATTTATTTCTTCATCACCAGAACCTGACAGAGTATCAAGCACAGCGGATGAATCCTCTTCTTTAGATTTAAGATCTTCAACAGGAATTTTATCCTCTAGTTTTCTCAGACTAGAAACCTCTTCTTGAAAAGGAACCAACACCACCATTTGAGCTGATTCCTCATTAGAAAGACCCAAACCAACCAAGTTTTCAGGGTTTTCTAAGGGGACAAGGGTCTTCTAGATTTTCTCATTAAGTTCAGCCGCCTTTTCTGAGACTTCAGCAGAGGTCGACACATGTGACACAGGTTTAGTAATTTCACCTTCCTCCAAAATACGAGTCATGTTAGACTCCATTTTCTCCTTCGAAGCCTCATTGTTACTACTATTGTCACCTTTAACCTCCTTCCAAACTTGTCTTTTTGGTTCCGCCACAGCTGGCAGGGAGACCTTAGGAGTTTTTTTTGGGCAATGTTTTGCCCAGTGCCCCATTTTGTGACAAACAAAACAAGAAAACGGAAGCAATTCAAAGGTTACCTCCTATTTACACTGACCCAATTTAGAGTTAATGTTAATAGTCGAAGGAGGATTTTCAAACTGGGTAAGATTGACACATATTCTTGCAAAGACAAGTCTGGACTTGGCCATCGTCATGTGGTCAACTGAAATGAGTTCTCCCCCAAAAGATGAGGCTAATCCTTTAAAGACTCCCTCATTTCAATATTCCAGAGGTAAGCCAGGAAACCTAACCCAGACGAGAATATCCTTAAAAAAATCTTCAGAGTAATTCCAGTTAGGAGTCCATTTATGAAAACCAATAGCTGTCCGACCAAACATCCAGGGACTACCACACAAAACATAATCCTGGTCTTCCTTATTAGTAAAGGAGAAAGATAGAAAGCCTTTAGGCAGGGCCGCAATATCCACATGACCTTTCAATGCCCATTTTACTTGAAACAAAAGTTCTGATAGCTTCAATATTTGGTCTAGGGCCTAGAAACTTACTAACCAGCGTAAATTCCATGGCAGAAATAGATCGATCAACCATAGTTTCTGTAACAAAAGTGGCAACTTATCGCTCCTAAAGAAAAGCTTTAACCGGTTCTTCAGAGGAAGAAGAATCAACCTCCTTTCTTGCTCCCACAAGGTCCGACCACTTTTTGGAATTTGAGGGTTGAATTTGGCATCTACAGCTTCTGAAATACTTTTTGATCCCACTAGTGGGTTCTAAGAAGGAATATCCTCATTATTCATCACCTTAGGAGTCGGACTGGGCCCTTCTCCTAAAGTATCCACATTAACAGGCTGAGCCCCATTTAACGCTGCCTTCAAGGGAGTACCCATGATACCCCTACCTAGGGAAGGAAAAAATTGTCCCGCCACCAAAGTGACTGACACCCTGTCCAGTACTAGGAAAGAAAGCGTCCCCAGAACCAAAGGCACTTGACCAAGACTACTGCCCGAACCAGCACCAGGAACCATTTGGCCAGAATCCTGCTCGCAGTTTGAATCTCCATATTTCTCGCTTGAAACCTCTCCTCTCCCACTCGAATACTCTCCCATCACTTAACCTCTATGTTAGTTAGTTAGTTAGTTAATTAACTTAGTTTTATAAGATATTTTTCAAAACATTAGGAAAACATTACAAAAAACACCTACAAAATCTAACAAATAAGATCATTAGAAACATTAGAAAAATATAAAGAAAACTTTACATAGAAACATCCATAACCATATATTATGAAACATATATAAAAATGTTACATTGTAAACATTAGATAAACCCTAAAAATATTATTATATAAGGATTAGGGTTTGATATGCTTTAAACTTAAATGAACCCTAATTGTAAATATAAACTAGTCATGATCATAAACCAAATTAAATTATAACCTCATACTTCAATTAAAATGAATCCTAAACCCAACAACAAATAAAATACAACTTTAACTCTTAAACAAATTATAAATACTAAATCTAATAGTAAACCAAATAAAATCCTAACAATAATAATAAATTGAATTGAACTCTAACTCAAAACCAAATCAAACCTGATTGAATAATAAATGAAATTGAAGAAAGATCCTAATGCTATATGTAATCCTTACCCTAACACTAAACCAACATGAACTCTAACCAAGAAGATCAAGGACAATGATAATGACATGGCGCTGGATTTCCAAAAGATTAAGGAGTTAGTGGCCAACATGGAAATGCTCGAAGCCAAGGCGGCTACTTTGATGGTGGATTTGTCATGAGGGTCCCTGGTTTTTTCTGCTGACCCTATTTTTTTGCTTTCGTAGAAGCTGTTTGTTTTTGCTCTGGCCTTTCCCTGGCATGCTCTGTCTTTTCTGTTTTCCTTCATTTTAACTGTGCTTCATGATAATTATTTTTTGTTTCGAGTTTCAGGAACCCTGTAAAATCTATTTTACTTAATCAAAAATATGAACTCTAACCATAAACCTAATTTAAAAATAGATCCCTAAACTAAATTGAGAAGTAAACCATAACATGAAACCAACATGAACCTAACATGAAACGAACATGAACCTAACATGAAGCCAACATCAAACCAACATGAACCAACATAAACCCTAACATTAAACCAACATGAACCCTAACCATGAACATTACCCCTAAACCTAATTGAGAAATAAGCGAAGTTGTAAACATGAGCCTAATTGTAAACTCAAAACCTGTACAAAATCAAAACCATATTGAACAATGTTAACCTTAATGCTAATCATATTACATCTTCTTTTCATTAGAAAATACATGTATGATCTTAAATCATTTTTATTTTAGACATATTGATAAATATGAATTGAACAAGCTATTTTTATTTATTTTTTATTTTATCTATTTACACATGTGTAAATATGCTTAAATTAGAATTTTCATATTTCTTAAATTTGTACATATATATTTCATTTAAACTAGATGATTATAATGTACATGTGCTTGAGATTTGTCTTTAAAATATTACATACATATATGTATGTGTGTGCAGAGATCTATATATATCCATGTTTACACTTTTGCATATATTTATTTTATCTATCACATGGCATCGTCTAGAGGGGCATCATCTATAGATTCAGGAGAGGCTAGTATTCAGGGGGGTGCTACTAACCGCTCTTCACATAGATATTTTGATTCTAGAGAGGGAAGGGAGGAGATATTTTCTAGTACCATTGCTAGGTTGATATGACCTATAGAGGTTCTCGATTAGAGAATTCAGTCATCCACCACCCTTCCTAATAGGGACAGGGTGAAGATTATTAGAGAGGACTTGGTTTGTATGATTGACACAGTTAAATCATACAACCCTTATGATAGAATTTCTATTGATACATAATATATTTCTCTCTCCCGCATCGTTACTGGCGCTATGAAGTATAGATAGGTTGACTCAAAGGTTTCCACTGCTATGGTGAAGACCATGTTTCCTCATTATTGGGACATGCCTTAGGTGTGAGGATATATGGATACTAGGTGTGAGGATGACCTTGTTATACCATTTATATATCTTCAATGGTTGTCTACTCATCATAGATGGCCCAAGAAGGATGAACTTCCATTAGATTTTTGCAAACTGTTGTTTGTAGAATTTCATTTACAATGCGACATTGATTATACATATTTTACGGGTCATGTTGGGTAGGGCAGGGGGAGATAATCTGATAGATTCAGAGGGCCTAATTACCTAGTGCCCACTAATAAGTGGGACAAGGTGGGTCCAAACCTTTTGGTCATACCAAAAGGTTTGGAAATGATAACCACATGATAGAGTGTACTAGATGACATGATTAGGAGGGATGTATTTTCTAGTATTGTGAGTATCATGACATAGGTTCAAGAGATGTCATCTGATCATTTGGGGAGATACATGTTGCATTCTAATTATAGCATTCCTCCACCTGCATAGGATGCATCCTCCAGTGATGATCCATACCAGATAGTAGACATACCATCTCCCCTAGAGGTTGCAGCTTTATCAGATTGGGACCATTTGCATTGTATGGGTGCATGTTTATCTAGTGATCTACTTTGTGCATATTAGGCTTTACATATAGTTGGTGGGGTTCCTCTCAGGGAGGTCCCATCATTTTTCACAGCCATTCTTAACAAATATACTGGATCATGTTCTCGGGGTGCACAAAGACAAGAGGATATTCCTGCACCACATACAACTCCTCTGCAAATTATAGTCAAGGAGAATGCACCTCCCCAGCCTACTCAACCCACTTCATCACGTCCAGCTCATCAAATTTTTACCACCTTGCTTACAGATGACCAGATTGATCTTGCACACATGTCCTTACATGATTCATACTTGAGCGATATTGGGAGAGCATTAGACGTTGTTGTGGTACATATTT
>MU224257.1:2936571-2964789 GCA_018584345.1 Thuja plicata | reverse complement strand
TGTACATATTAAATTTTTTTCTATGATCAAAAGTATCTAATTTATTGTACATGTGTATGCATGACACATATATTTCTTTTATTGCACACAGAGATCAGGAGGAGGTGGACCATCATCAGGTCACGGATCTTGACATGGCCCTAGTTGAGCACACATGTCATTTTAGATATTTCACCTACCACATGTTATTCTAGACATTTCATATATGTATGTTATTTCAGACACATGCTATGTCTATTGTGAGACATTACATATACATATTCATGTTTTAGACATTACATATATACATGTTCATTTTAGACATTACATATATGCATGAACTATGTTCATTTTAGCCATAAATCATATATTTATGTTATATGTTCATGTTATTTCATGTTTTACACTTATTTTTATACATGTTATGTCATGTACACGTTTGTGTTATTGATGTTCATGTGTTCATTAAATAGACTTATTTTTATGCATGCTATGTATGTTCATGTCATATTATATTTTTCATTCATGTCAACTTTAAAATACAATTAATGTAACTAATTTGTCATATGTATCTTTTTCAACATGTAAACTCTAAAATACAATTTAATGTAACTAATTTTTCATATGTAAACTTTAAAATACATTTAATGTAACTAATTTTTCATATGTATCTTTTTCATACATGTAAACTTTAAAATACAATTAATGTAACTAATTTGTCATATGTAAGCTTTAAAATACATGTAAGTTTTAAAATACATTTAATGTAACTAATTTGCCATATGTATGTTTTTCATACTTGTAAACTAATATATTAAGGGGAGGTCATAAGTAATCTAGAACTAATGTATTAAGGGGAGGTCATAAGTAATCTAGAACTAATGTATTAAGGGGAGGTCATAAGTAATCTTACTAATGTCTTCAAGGGAGGTCATAATTACTATAACTAATGTCTTAAGGGGAGGTCATAAGTAATCTTACTAATGCCTTAAGGGGACGTAATAAGTAATCATAAAAGCATACATAACAACATATACATCAAAGCATACATAGCTATATATATTAAAACTATTGAACCATAAAATTATATACATAAAAAGCATACTTAACAACATATACATAAAAGCATACATCAAAGTATACATAGCTATATATATTAAAACCATTGAACCATTAAAGCATGTACATAAAAGCATACATAACAACATATACATAAAAGCATAAATCAAAGTATACATAACTATATATATTAAAACCATTGAACCATCAAAGAATTTACATAAAAGCATACATCAAAGTATACATATCTATATATATTAAAACCATTGAAGCATCAAAACATGTACATAAAAGCATACATAACAACATATACGTAAAAACATGCATGAAAGCATAAATAACAACATAAAAGTATACATAATTTACCAAGAATGCATAGCTATATATACATATCAAAGCATACATGTAACAATATACATAAAAGCATTTATCCAATATCCAATACATTAAATAAGATTTCAAATTCTAGAGTTCAAATATGAAAGTACAAGAGCTACAAAAACAAGTTTAGCCTAAAGCTCCTGATACATATAGTTTGGATCCTCTCTATATTTTATTATCTCGAAAAAAAATCATATTCTTCAATAGGAAACCTCCACTTTTGGTTGTCACGTCCTCTTTTTTGCAATGTCTCAAATTGAAACTTTGTTTCTATAACCAAGTGACTGTAATGTAGAATTTTTTGATCAGGCATGTATTCAATAAATTGAACACCATTTTCGTCTATATTGGTTTTTTCATAATAGGTTCCTTCAATAACAACTAAACCAGTTGGATATGACTGTCCATCACCATCTACAATTTCTTCTGGAAACTTTTATTTTATTTTCATGCATCTTAGTAGATAATAATCTAGACTTTCTGCATTGTCAGGATCCACAACCACAAAAAAAATATCACCTATACAAATGGATTCTATTTAAATTAAAATCAAAAGTTAAAGATAATGAAAGAACATGTATGCGCACGCACCTATAATAACCAAATCAGAAACACGTTCATAATCAGATGAATATATAGGATCATGAATTTTTATGTCAATGTCACCATCTTCATAAGGAGGCATTATGATTAACTCATTCATATCCCATCGTGAAACATATCTATTTGCAATATTCTAACATTGAATCATTGGATTTTCCTCAACGCAGTCAACACAAAAACATGATCTTTCTCTTACTTGAATCAATGGAGGCTTGTGTTAACCTATATCCATCACTTGATGTAAACTTCTAATACCAAAAATTCTTTGACAATTGTAAGGATTAGATCGGTCTATATCTATTACAAATATGAAATGATAGTTGCATATTTTTAGATCAACAATTATGATAAAAGTGATGAACACAAAATGAAATTTAAAAATAATTTTTTAACAAAATATTTTACCTTTCACTTCCCAAAAATAGTGTTTGTTGTATTTGGTGTCCCAACTAGCAAAATGAATTTGACACCATTCAATAATTTTCTTTGAATTCTCTATCATGTTACTTGTATATTTTTGAACTATCAGTTTAAAGCTGAAATTATATTATTTGAATATATACTGAATGTCATTTGTACCTACAAGTTCAAGTTGGTGAAGTCCACACTTCACACATGATCTTGCTCCATCGTGCTCTCCTTTTTCATGTCCACTTTCAAAGAAGTTCCATAGAAACTCAACATTGCATCTAGCATGTTGCATGGCTAGCCAACTAAAGACTTTTGCAGATTTAAATTGTCCTGCAAGATAAAGTTGTACGTGCATACATACAAATAATTATATAATATATATACGATTAAAGGTACAACTAATTGTACTTCATTAAATGAGATTGAAAATGAATTGAAGTACATGTACTTACCTGCACAACCATCAGACCAAATCCACTGTTGTGAAGCCTTTATCCTATGATTCAAAATATCTTCAAAATACATTGCAAAACAATGAGCCACATAGCTCCTATCATCAACCTTATCATTTCTGATATAGAAATGAACCTCCTTGATGATAATGTGTTCATTTGGATCAATAATTTCTACCTCATCTAAATCAAATTGTGTGTGTGTCTATAGGTCACTTGCACAAATATTGCAACTTGCTCATAATAATAATATTGATCTTGAATCTTGAATTGAGGGGGAAATGTATAGTTCTCAGAGAAATATACAATTGAAAGAATACAACCATGTGGAAAAAAATCTTTGGAATCATGAAACTATTTAGCTTGCCATCATGCACCATGAAAATGTTGGATATGTGGATAATTATAGTACAAAATCTGGTCATAAACTCAAGGTAGGGAAATTCACTCTCCTTCAACACAATTTCTTTTGGATTATGTCCGGTCTTAGTTTGATATGTCTCATATTCAAATCTCTTCCACAAAAATGGCATTGAAACATTAATATTCTTAGTTTGCAATGTAAAATTATGCAAATCTCCATAATCATTGCATGCACTTTTTATACATTGTACTTTGAACTCATCTGAATCTTCTAATTTATCACATAAAATAGACTTCACAAATTGTGTCCTACTGCTAGGGATGCCCATATTTGGATTAAGTACTTCCATAGTTTTTTTTATATGATTGCAAGTATAGATTAAACTCAACATGATTTCTACAACAAGTTTCACGTAACTTATCTATGCATACAAAGCAAGGGTAAAACCTCTCAAACATTCTTAGACATATTTTCACATCTGAAAATTATTTCTTGAATGTTTCAAACAATTCACTTTGTGTTGTATCTATAAAATGTTTTGAATGTGCAATTTTCATACCGGTCTCTTCATCTTTCATCTATATAGTATCCCTTCTGTTAGAAGAATCATGGGAGTGAGCGGTCCAATAGTCAATGACCTATCCTTTTACATCTTCAGAAATTCTATCTTTTCGAGGAAGTCTACAAATATTTACCCAATTATTTTCAATGTTTTTATCTAACATATTTCTCTTCATGATATATCTTTGAATAGTTCTTCTAGATACACTCAGTAAATTAGAAATTGCTTGTACATGTTTTCTTTGTGTCAACCTCCTACTAGATAAAATAGTCATTAATGCTCTACGTGAAACACTTAAATATGCTCCTCGACTTGAGTTTTTAATGTCATTCAATGCATCTTGCAAATTTTCAACAATTTTTTGATTTACACCATTTGTTGATCTTTTCTTGTTATCAACACCCAAAAACTCCAAAACATGAGTCATTTCTTTTTTCCTGAATAGCCTAGCAAATAATTGTTTTTCCAATCATACTTTTATTTTTTAAGTATTCATCCCAATTTTTTTTACATTACAATTTAATTGTACTTTCAGATACCTTGTTTTTAGATGAAATTTGACTAAAAAGTGAATCCCCATTCATCTCCATCAAAGAGCCCATGCCATAAGATGTATTTCCACCTTGAGAACTACCAATTCATTCCCCTACTTGAATTGCATCTTCTTGAATATCAATAGGTTCTTCTTGAACTTCAACATGTTTATCTTGATTACGTTTTGTATAACCTTTCATTTTATCATCCCTTATTCAATCATATTTTCTTATTTCCCATTGTACAAATTGTTCAAATTGAGAGCTTCAATTCACCTGCATACAGACAATCATATACCCAATAAAAAAATTAAAAATAATATTGATAAGCTCATAATTCAAGTACTAATTGAACAATGCTTTAATTAAAAATACCAAAAAGAAAGAAAAAACACTAAAGTAAAAAATTAACTTGCAAAAAAAACCTCCTCGGTAATATTTATTCATGGTTTCCCTTTAACGCAAAAAATACGACTTTGAAACTCTAAAAAAATAATCTTATTTAAAATATCATTTACTAATTCGCATTAAATCATTTTATTTAATTTTTATTTCAACAAAAAAACCTCTAATATATGAGGCTTAAGGGGTGTGGTCATCCACGTGACCGTGTTTGGTCAGCCATAGTTTTGGCCAAACTAGTTCTGGCCAAAAGTACCTATGTGACATCCTATGTGGCAGCCAAACAAGAAAAATTTGCAGAATTGTCCACTTCTACAGCTGATTTCCCCATGAAAACTCAAATGTTTTTAAAAACTAAAAATACGGTTTTGTAGACCTTGGAGTCAAGAATTTGGTCATATAGATTTTATAGTGTTTTGATTACATCTAATATATTATAATTTGAAAGTACTACAAGTATGTATTTTAACATTCGAGAACACGCTGGTTCGAAAAAAGAAAAAAAAAATCATTTTAGAAAAATTTAAAACTTATATTAACACTAGAGGATAGAATCATCTTCAAGAATATATAATTTTTTTTCTGAATGGTGTAGATTTGCTAGGGAAAATTAGGCAGGAGACAAAAACCGTTGATTTCGGGTAACTGCAACTTTGAATAGTTAAATAGAGAAAATATACATCGAAAACCAATCTTTATTTTTTCTTTCACTATCTATACATGTCATATAAAACATATTTTGAAATCAGAGGAAAAAAAAATTATTTTCATAAATGTTTTTTCGCGGGAACTAGACCCCCTGATTTTCAGCATTTTTTAACAATTGAAAAATGGACTTTAAAATTTAAAAAAACTACATCGATTCTTATTCCATTCTTTTAAAAATATAATAGGCATAAACTTCATCAATTTTTACATATTTCATCACTTTACATCATCTTCAAATTCCAGACAGAAATGTCACTTTCATGTCGTTGAAGTTGAATACTTTTGGTGTTGTTACCCTTTTCCTTTATAAAAGTGTGACACGGGTTTGTACTTTTACCAACCAAGATAAAAATATAAATACTCATGTATAAAGTAGATTATATACAATATGAGACAATTTGAAGTTAGGGCCTAAATTGTACATTCACATAACTTTATCTATATTTTTTAATCCTTAAATACAATCAAAATTTTATGAAGATTACGTCACATATACTCTCAAATTTTTTGTAGGATTGTTCTTGTAGATGCACTTTTTCATTAAAATGAACTAGACATGGAGAAATAAGTTATGAAATGTGGGTCTAACTTTTTTCTAAAGAAACTAATAATGTATTAATTATAAAATATTTAATAAAATAATTTAATAAATTCTACATACTAGAGAAAGATTTAATTTTAAGATATTGTGAAAATATAACATTTTTATTTAAAGTTATGCAATACAACTCTAGTTATCTATCTACATATCCATCTATTTATCTATCTACCAAAAAGTTATAAACTGATTCTAGGAAAAAATGACACAAATAATTAGCTTACAACATCTTTAAATTTTTTATACTTTATTCAGTATAACTATAAAATACATTAAATGTTGATAATTATTTATTTTTATGACACAATAAGATTGAAAAACAAAATGAACTATTATGCTTTCATCCCATTTCATTATTACTCATGAGAACATTTATAAACAACGATATAAAATTAAATTTAATTATCAAATTGTAGTAGAAATAAGCTACACTTATTGTAAAGAATTGATATAAAAACTAGATTGGTAGTTTAGTAATAGGGCATCTTAAAAACATATGGTAGGTCAAGTAGATTTGATTTTAAGGTAATCCATACTTTTTGTTTCATATAGTACAAAGTCAAAAGCTAGTCTCGAGAACTCTTCATGTGATTAAGTGGAGGTGTTTAAGAAATGAACTATGCATAGACCATAGCATTGAAAAATCATAAATTGATTTTAGAAAGAAATGAAATTCATATTTAAATTCTTCATAATTGGTTTGGTATAACTATAAAATACATTGAATGTTGAAAATTATTAATTTTTGTAACGCCTTGCCAGGGAACCCAAGAGGACAACATATAAATGCTAAAGAACATGGCATAATCTCCTTCTATCTAAAACAATAATAAAATTTTTACTTAACATAATGATACACGTAATGCAACATATTAACATCATGCATAAGTGCTAAACGTACATTAAACTATTACACTACATCCTCTTAGGTTCCCAAATGTCACTACTAAGCAACATAAATTCACATGATCTAATCAAATAAAACATAATGAGATATTGCACAAGATTAACATTGTTAAGTTATATTCATTAAAAACCTCAAGTACACAAGTTAATAATCCATAACCAAATAGCATAAAAATGCATAGTGATAGTCGATACCCATATTGATCTGTCTAACTTAAGTATACAACAAATAATCATTAATAAATGATACAATTACATTTGTATCCATCTCTACAGAGAATATACAATTACAATGCAATTAATCTATGATACATATCATGATACAAATGCACATATAAGTCATTCGACCACATGAGACGTGAAGTGTGAAACTACAATAAAGAATAATGAAGATGCAGAATCCTTCCAATATTCTCATGAACCAATAAATAAAACTTGATGGAGAAAAACATTTTTCACCCAACCACTGGAACCCTGAGGCCCACCCCTCTGAGATATGAGATAGACATAAGGCCCCAAACCATACAAGAAAGCCATGACAAGGCTAAAATATATAACAAGAACATCAAAAATAATACCAAAACATAGTGTTGGTTGTTTTTTATGCTACAATGACTGAATAGCAACATTTTCACCATTTGATAGATTTTAAAGAGTAGCCAACTCCCAGTATTTAGCCAATAATTAAAAGGACCAACTAACAAGGATGCAAATCCATCCTTCTGCGCTTTAAGTTTTGTAAAACCAAGGGGGAACCATTTAACGACTTCAATATTTTGTTTGGCATTAATCAAGCAGTGATCTCACATAGGCTCAACACAACCGGGAGATACTAGGTGAATGGTTAACCACCCATTGAACCTCGACCTTAAAGTGGAGCGTGAGATTGGTACAACACCAAAAACCACATAAAACACCAGATACATTGGAATTTGTATTTAATTTTTAGAATATAGCCAAAAACCCACTAGACATGCATCACTATGGAAATACTAATCCTAGATCAGTGCCTTGTCCATTGGGAAATACCTCAAAGCAAACAATATATACATGAATTAACTTCTGTCAAAGATTCCAAGCCATAAACATAATCACTCCAGACCAATACTACTTATAAGATCCTCCTGTAGACAACCAAATGAAACTATGTCACATCTACAACATTATTTAATCTGATCCTAGATCAGAACTAAAGAATGGTAACACATACATGGATAAACTGTATGCAAAGAATTAGAAAATTCAGACTTCACAAGACTAACACCAAGGAGAAATTTGAATCTGGAACTCTCATATTAAGTATGAAGAATCACATTCTTGGATACAATCTACTTCAAAATACACCTTTTTAACAATATGGAAAAGATCTGAGGTTTTCTATTTCAATCTGATAACAAAAGTAATATAATACATGAACTATATCCCTAATTGGAACCAAGGAAATAATGGAACCTCCTAGAGTTAAGCATAGCTAAAACACTCTGTGGAGACCGAGAAATTGGAAGCCTGTACCAATGGAAAAATTCTAAATATAAAGCCAAAGAAGAAGGTTTCCAAATATTTTTGTGAAACACCACCTATCCTCTTTGTTTCAACAAATTTTGAGCTAATTCATTCTTTCTTCATTATGTTCAAACCAATTTGATTCTGCATTCAAATGGATTGCAAAAATTAAATCCTCATCCTGAGGCCTTTCCAACGGTATTGTCACTTGCTATTTCTGAGAAGATTTGCCCACTAAATCATTAAATAAAACTTTTCCTTCCCGTGCATACCCAGTTGAAATTTTTAATTGTGCAGATTATATAGTTTGAGTCATTGAATTATGCTTATATCCTTTATCTTCTAATTTTAATTTTTTCACTGCATCTGCAATTAATCCTCTATTTCAACCTAGAGTGCACCAGAATGAGCCACATGTCACCCTCTAACTAGCTTTGTGAAACCACCTGGGTGCCTATGTCATCTACTCTGCTTAGACCCACCATCTGTCTGGGTTCCACACGTCACTCTCTGATTCGAGTGCAATGGTTTGAAGATTAATCTCATTGTATATTTCCTTTGAGGCAGCACGCGAGCTGCTGATTTCATCATTCTTAGGATCTACGCCACCCTAGAGGCCCTTCTTATGCCACACGCCCACCATGTCACTACCACCTAGACTTCCCTTTTGTTGCCCGTGCCACATGTCGTACAGGAGCAATGCCTTTATGATAACCTCTACACATCTCTGGGGTCCAAGCCATTACGCCAGCCGTAGATCTTTCTTTGTGATCAGTGCTTGCCATCAAATTTATATACCTCGGGATGTGTGCATTATCTATTTCCTCTATCGACATGTCACCTACCATTTTATTCATGCAGCCCCACGTAAACTTGTTATTTTTCTACCTGAAGTCATCCACTTGCCGAATACAGATATCAAGGAGCTCACCCAAGCACGTCGCCAAGAGCCTCTAGACTCTTCTTAAAATTACCTACTATGGCCTTTACCTTTTAAACATTATAAAGTTTCTCCACCCCACCAATGTGGGATAATGTTTCACAATTTTTTTAAAGTTATCTGTTCCCATGCTCCAAATTTTTTTTTCTGTCGACCAAGTTCAAGCATTCACGCTAACGTCCAAGCATCCCGCTGGCCAAGAGCTTCTCTAACTCTTACTTCACAATCATCCTATGCATTGTTGGTTATAAACACCAAAGATCTCCATTCCATAATGAATGTGGGACTAACAAGTTTTAAATTTTAAAGATTTCTCTTTCTACATGCTCAAAACATTTGTTCCCACCACTGAGCCAAGAGAAAACCCCATGACCACAAGCAGGCATGCTCAAAGGCTCCCTTTCCCTTCAATTCATCATGCAATGTGAGCACTTTACTATAAAAATAGTGAAATACTTCACTGTACAATGCATGTGGGATTAATCCCCTTAACCTACACCCACAAAGAAACTGTCAGCATGCGCAACTATAGCTTTTGAAATGTTTTGTCAGGAAGTTCACGTGCCTTGTCTAAGACTCCACCGTGCAATCTTTCCTTTGGACTTGCATAGGTCCCTTGATATACTGTGCAACCTCCTTTGGGAAGATCCTATGCAACCCTATTTTAAACATGTGTAGCCTCCACTTATCCACTTGGCACACGTAGGGAGGATATTACATAGGTTGTGGAATTTTGCATTCACCTACACTTTGCATTTGAAGTTTCTGAAGGTCTTCATTTTCACCCTTGCATAGCCATTCAAACACCATTCAAAACCTTTCAAAACTCCTGTGCAACCTTCTGACCATTGTTTACACTATATTTTGGTAGCTTGTTGGTTGGCGTAGACAGGGAGATGTTGGCTAAGGTTGTGGGATTTGGATTGACACCTGACAATTTCATTTGCATGATATTTTTGAAAGCCTTTTCTACATTTTATGTGCTATTTTGCAGTCCAAGCACAGGGTGGATATTGACAATGGTTGTGGAAATTAGTGTTACACCTGCCAATTTGCTTGGATATTTCAAAAGAAACAAAAAAAAGCTCAACATCCTGTGAAGCTTTCTCCCCTTTACTAAGCATTCCACCTTAACACCATTCCTTTTTTTTAGACACCATGCGTTTCTATGCATAGGCTCTATGCAGTTTACACTTGCTAATGGCATTGGTTTGAATTGCCAATTACATTTTCATGAAAGTTTTTTACCATGCGCAAGCCTTGGGAGATTCACACTTTGTAAGACAAGAACCATGGGCCTTGCAAGGTAGTTAGAAAATATTAACTATCAATCAACTCTATAAAGATAGTATGCCTTTATAATCTCAAGACCTCTACTGAACAAGGTAATGGAGTCATTGTAATCCTTTCTCCCATATTCCAAATATAATGCTTAAGAGCATCTTGAATTTACCCATTTGTAGCACATGATCCAACTGGATCATAAAATTATTGATGGGCGGCCACAACTACCAGCCTTTGAAACCTTTGCATCTGAATGAAAAACATAGTAAGTAACCTCTGGAATTATTCTGGAAAACTGATCAAATGACCCCGCAATGACTTCAGAAAATGGCAAGCATATAACTTGACATACCAATATTCACTCTATAAAATAGATCTGCACTATCATGCCAGGGACAAGAGCTTTTGATCTGTAAAGTTGGGTATTTTCCTATTTCTACAAATTGGCACACTGAAACTCTTCTGGAAGCCCACTTTGAATCCCTTATAAAAATATCAAGCTCTGCATTGGGAGATCGGCACTAGGGTTGAAAACTCACTTAAGTATAAAGATCAAGTGTCTAAAAGGATTTAGCCTTATTTCAAATCAGGCGCAAGTCATTATTGACTGAAACTTAATCATTCTGAAACACCGACAAACGTAGATGTACAAACATAATAAACCGCCTTTGAAATCATCTTGTGAAACATAGAAAATCAATGGATGGACCCTTGAAACTTTCCAAGATAATACATCTTCATGCATAGACAATAGGAAACCCACTTACTCATAATGATCGTCAAGAAACATCAAGATATTGATATGCAAAGTTGGCCTCCTGGATAACTGGTCATTCAACTCACAGATTACTGAATAAAATATCTTTGGTTTTGATTTCACAAAGACATCAAATGAAGCTCTTATAATCTGAATACCTGGATATGGATTCACTTTCATATAGAGAAAAAAAAAATTCAATTATCTTGTTCTAATCATCAACTGATAAATCAAAATGAATCCCTAAAGTCAGCCTCTTACCAACTTTCTAATTTCAAAATCAGTAAAATTGCATAAACTTGATTTGGGATTGAATGAGAAAAATAATTAGATGGATTGGCACATGTCTAAAAATATTCATGGGGGAACCTTTTCATGATTAAAATATAAGGTAGCATTTAATTTTCCATGAAATTCAACCGAGTACACATTGTGGAACCTCAAAGTAGGGTACTTCGCTGTTTTACATTTTACACTCTAAGAATCAGAATTAATTATAAATATAAATGCTTTTGAAAACTTATCATTTGCACTCACAGGGATCTGAAAATGGAAATGGATATTCTCTCTCATTCCTAGAATACCTCTAAATAATCCTTATATCATGAAAATTAATTTGGCCAAAGATACAAGCATGCAAAGTAGGTCATTTGATAAAATCGGGAAATGTGTAAAATGCAGATTTAAGTAAACACCTCCAAAATGATACCTTCAAAATACATCAAATCTGACATCTGAAAGTTGTAACCCACTATATTTACTCTATTAAAGGTGTTGCACATGTTCCCCAAGTGGTTTCACATAACAATCATCAGGTCTCATTTTACTTGCACTCCAAGTAGGCCTCTTCAAAAGTTTTTTAGGGGTACTCACCCTGCCTTAGAGAAATTTTTTAATTGGTCACTCCAAATTTTGGTCAAATTTGAGAGTACCAACACATAGCATAAAGGATAAATAAGGAATAGGATACGAGAGGAAACTCACAATGCGAAACTCGAGGGGATTGTAAGTCACATGCCCCATATCATACAAGCAATCCATGAAAAGGCTAAAACATATAACAAGAACATAAAAAAAACAAAAAAAAACGGATGGGATACCATAGGAAAATGACAAAGATAAACTAGAGGGGATTCTAAGCCACATGTAGGAGAGTGTCATCACATAGTATCCCTCTAACTTGAGTTACCTTGGTAGTCTCTCTAGACGTCGACACCCAAGTGGAACTTGTAGATATTTTCTACTAAAACCATTGGATGATGAAGTTCATAATGGAAAATGCACCATACTCCTCATTCAAAACAACTTTTATCCTCAACAAGTTCATACATCAGGTTGCCATGTGTCAACACCATGCATCTCTCAACTAGCTTTGGTGATATATTTTCAAGAAATCCCACCTATTCCACATGTGTCCTGATTTCAATAATGGGTTGGAAGTACTCCTTCACTCTAAAATGCTCTTCAAGGCCCTTTTTAAATTCTAAAAAGGTGTACCACCTTTTTTAGTCTACCATTAATTTTACAGATGGATTTTTAGGAGTACATCCTTTGTACACATTGAATCGACAAAAGAATTTTACAGTCACACTTATGAGGACCAAATCTAGGATTTTTCTTTATAAATCTTGAGGGCACATGATAATAGACAACTCTTTAGCTTTAGAGCTCTACCAGAACCTCTTTAGAGAGGAACTATTGTAAGAGTCAGTGATTTTCTGATCCTGAGGAACCCTCGAAAATAGTTAATGTATCATTCTTCAACCTTAGCCAGTATTTCGATAATCAAAGGAGAAGATATGTTAAACTATTCCTTGCATTCTTTTTCTCTATGTCTCTCTCTAATTTTTGTGAGTAATATCTATCTCTTTGTAATTCCAGGGGACATAGCTATCATCTGTTACTTTTCATGTCTAGTACTCTTTCAACCTTTGTGATCTAAGTTATACTATGTCATCTTAATGAGAAACATTCACTTGAGTAGCTATTTTCAATGGACTTATGAATAAATATTGTGGGCTTTAAATTGTGGCATTCTTATATGGGGGTTTGGGTATGTTGCACTATACAAATATAAATTTTGCATTTTTGCAGTATGTCCTCCTGACTTATGCATCCTATCACTCCTTCCTTAAGAGGATTCTATATTTTTCATGTCCAAGGTTTTCATGTTCAAGGGTGAGGGGTTCCTAGTTTTCTCTTGCCTCTGGGAAACAGTCAAGGAAGTCAAGGAATCTCTGGTGAAATGCCTACAAGAAACTATTTCCTTTTCTCCTCTCTACCATCCAAGAGATAAATAGGAAGAGATAACTTCTAAAATCCTAGAGGTCACTTTGCATAGAATAGTGTGTCCCCCATATGAAAGGCTTCCTGACTAGCCTTCAGTAGGGCTGGGCCTAGTGAGGAGATCAACAGTTTTTATGGAACACCCAATGAGACCCATTTATGAAGCTGAGCCAGACCTGGTGCAGTCCTTAGTTGTTCAACCTTAAAGAGGCAGTTTCAAAGCACCATGTGACTCAACAGTTTAAGAATTTCTGGTGTCTCTACTGACATGATCTGGGTCCTCCATCCTTGGGATGCATTATGTTTGTGCCTAAAGTATCATCTGGAGATACTACATCTCTACTCACTACTTCAACATGGATAAATTTTTCGTCCACCACATCTTTCCTTGTTAGTTCCATGAAAGAGGAAACCCTTCACCTCATCTTCTATACCAGGTTGCAGATGCCCAAAATTTTCCTTCATATCAGTTCCTTTTATAGTTGGTTATGAGTATTTCTACTCTGCTCAACCCCCATCCAACCCTGTCCATCTATTGGCAACCTGTGAATGCTTAGTAGGAACTACAATTGGCTTATCATGTTCCTCGCCATCAAGTCCATCTCCTACCCAAGTATCAAAATAAAAGAGGCTTGGAAAAAAATACTCTTTGAGACATAATGTTGAATTTCCAATAGCACTTGAGGGCTATAGAAGAAGATCATGAGGAAAAATGTGTTAAGATGGAATAGATTTCTTACCAGGTGTTTTTCCATAGGTATCATCAGAAAAAGGTCTAGAATAAAAAGATAGAGTAGCTCCTTGAAATGTAGGTAGCTTCTGCAAAAGGGGACAAGAGAAAATACGATGAAGAAGTGGATAGTGAAGTAGAGCTCGAACACCAAGGAGAAATGCAAGAGGATATTGAGAAGGTTATATTCCATGAAACCTCTCTATAGGCGAAAAAAAATGCAAAGGACTTATTCCTTCCATTAGCCACACTCCCCTTGTTTGTTGTTGCTGAGGAGAAGAAGGAATATTTTGAATGCACTTCTACCTTTGATGATGAGAAAACTAGCACGTATTTGGAAGCTCTTCATGCACTACTAACCTTTCACATAGAGGAGCTTATAGAAAATATCAATGAGGAGGATAGATTCTTAGATGAGTTCAATGCCATCTTCTCGTACGTGAAGATCGAATTAGCAACCCATTAGCTCACAGGTTTTAATTAGGTCCTCCATTCATATGAGATTTTGTCACCAACCCCCTCAGGTTAGTAGAGCACTAGGTCCATGGAGCCATCAAAATGATGCCCCATAAGGCATCTATCCTAGAACTGCAATTTCCCCTGGTCATTCTTATCTCCGAGAATGAAGGTGAACACAAAGGAAGGCAAGGAAATTCTATCCAAAAAAGCACTATCAAAAGGTGGGGAAACTTTTGGGTCCCCTAATTTGGGAAGCATGCCAACAACCAATAACATGCCTTTCTTTCTTTCTCTCCTCACTATCTCTACGCAAGCATGAAGAGCATTAAAAGATGGTAAAGAAAGAAAGCTATTTCAATAACCCACTCAATGGTTTTGTTTAGTGTTCTCATTGGCTGGTTAGTTTAGGAGTAGAGTAGGGTAGGGTAGCTATAGTTTCTTTCAAAAAGTGCCTTTGCACATGCTGCATTCCTCTTAAGAGGATGCATGTTGTAATTTCCTTTCAAGCTACTTTTTCTAGTTCATGTCTCTTCTCATATTATAAGGTGAGCTTTCCTCACTCTATAAACTCTATTTCCCAATGGATAAGGTCTTGGTCTAGAAAATTGGAGATTCAAAGGTTCCATCCCAGTAGGCTAAGATCCCCTATGAGCCACTATTTTTTGTAGATATTTTCTACCCCATCCATTGGATGATGAATTTCATAATGGTAGAAACACCACACTCCTCATTTGCAACAAATTATCTCCCTGATAGTTTCATACATTGGGTCTCCACATGTGAAACCACACATCTATCAAAAGGATTTGGTGCCAAATTTTCAAGAACTCTTACTGATTCAACACGTGTCCTACTTTCAATCATGGGAAGAGAATACTCGTACACTCTATAGAGCTCTTTGAGGAACTTTATCAATTATAAAAAGGCATGCAAAAATACAACCTTTTCGATTTGACATCACTTTTGTAGATATATTTTCAGGAGTATATCCTTTGTACACACCAAATCGTCAAAATAGTTTTCTAGTCACGCTTATGAGGACCAGTTCTATGATTTTTCTATATACAGTCTGAGGGCATGTTATAATATACAATTTGTTAGCTTTAGATTTCTACCAGAGGATCTTTAGAGATGATTTATTGTAAGATTCAATGGTTCACTAATCCTAAGGAACCCTCAAAATTAACTATTGTAACATTCTTTGACCCTAGTTGGTATTCAGATAATGAAAGCACAAGATATGTTAGACTATACTTTACTTTATTTTTCTATGCATCTTTCTCTATCAATTACCTTTTGGGATTTTATAATTTCATCATATATTACAATCGGTTGAACCATGTATGATACTCTTTCAACCTTTGTGATCTGAATTACACTATGTCATCTTAGTGAGCAACATTCTCTTGAGTAGTTATTTTCAGGGGACATAGGAACAACTCTTGTGGGTCTTAAATTGTGGCATTCTTATAAGGGGGGTTTGGGTGTGTTTCACTATGTATATCTAACTTTTTCATTTTTTCAGTATGTCCTCCTGACTTTTGCATCCTGTCACTCCCTTAGTATGTGGATTTTACAATTTTTGTGTCTAGGGTGAGAGGTTCCTAGATTTCTATTTCCTTTGGAAAAGAATCGGGGAAGTTAAGGAAGTTTTGGTGAAATGCCTGCAAGCAAAAAATTTCTTTTTCTCTTCTCTCTACCCTACAAGAGAAAAATAAGGAGAGCGTTCTTCTAAAATCCTAGAGGTCACTTTGCATAGCACATAGGGTCCCCCATAGGCAAGGATTCTTGATTTCCCTTCAATAGGCCCATGCCTATTGGGGGTTGAACAAAACTCATGTAAAAAAAACAACCTTTCATGAGGAAACAACTTTTGATTTTCCAAATCAATTCCCAATGAACCACCAGGCATTCTCCAACCCATCCTTAGTCTATACAAGCACTCAAGGCCATGGGCAAGGAAACAAATTTATCTTGATTAATTTTATCCCTATTTTATTATATTAATTTATCACTTGATTATAACTCGTCAATGGGTTACCCTGGACTGACCACTTTAGGGTCCTAGACCCTATTGAGAGCCACTCTCCCATCAATTCTCATGTAAACCCACCCGTATGCTCCAAACTAAAGCCAAAAGGACATAGCCAATGAAATAATCACCAAATAATCCAGCATTGATACATCAAAACCAATGAAACCACAAAAGGGGAATTTGGCTCACATAATGAATAGAATCTCAAAATCAATCTAAATATACACACCTATCTAATGTCTGTACGGAAGTCAATAAAGTCAGTGTACACACAACATGATAGAATTCGCAATCAAAACTTTTCTAGGTTCCATATCATAAAAATATCATAACTCATGCATATATCCTCCTTTGGATCCATTCCATTAAATCAAAATCATCATAAATTCATATTACATCAATGACATTATACTACTATGAGACATGATACATCAACACAAAATATCAAATAACCATAAAGTATTAACATTCAATGACCTCCTAATTGACCCCTAATTCACTGAACAAACAAGAATCATCATACAAACTCAATGGCAATAAAAACAATATCATCAATCTTAAAGACCATGACAATAAAATATGACAACCCCCAAGCCTCTGGTAATCAACTTGAAATCCCTAGACGATAAGATGTAGAGACAATTCCTTCCACAACCCCAAATGAAAACTAACATGCACAACTTAACATCACATATTTTTAATGAATTTGTCTTATAATATATTAATTTTTCCTATGAAAACAACTTCATAAATAATGCATATTACTCATATTAATTGTTAATTTATATATAACATCTGAACTAAATATTAACTATAAATCATAAAAATAGAGTATTAACTTACTCATTCACAAGCTCTAAATTGATATTAAAACTATTATAAAAATCTCATTTTAATCACTTAGCTAAATAAAACTCTTTTAGAACTATAATAACAGACCTAAAGTATGGCATTTAAACTCTTTTAGCAAGGTCCCAGGTATGGCCTTTAAACTGGATATCTCTAAAGCTTATGACAAAGTTAACTGGTCTTTTCTGCTTAAAATCCTTGCTAAAATGGGCTTTAATGAAAAGGTTATCCAAATTATACAAGAATGTACTCAAACTGTTAGCTTTTCTATTCTAACCAATGGCTCCCCTAGAGGCCATTTTACTCCAGAGAAAGGTCTTAGACAGGGAGACCCTCTCTCCCCCTACCTCTTTATCATGTTGGCTGATGTGCTTAGCAGGAATCTTGGTATGTTGTCCACTACCGAAAGGATAAAAGGTATCAAACCAGCTTCCACACACCCTCAAGTGGTATTAGAACAGTTCATGGATGACACTTTCCTCTTTGGGTATTCTTCTGTAATTGAGGCCAGACAATGGAAACAAATTCTGAAAAGTTATGCTTGGGCTTCGGGTCAATGTATTAACTATCAAAAAAGCCGACTATTCTTCTTCAATACTCCAATGGATTTACAAAATAAGGTGCTTCAAATTTTGGGGTGTCTGGTGGCCTCACTCCCTTCTACCTACCTTGGCCTTCCCCTTAGGTGAAAGAGGTATCCCAAGAATTCTGGAATTCTATTATTGAAAGAACCCAGAGGAAACTCGCTGGCTAGAAAGGAATGATATTAAGCAATGGTGGAAAACTTCAGCTGGTAGCCTCCACCCTCCAGGGGATCCCTATCTACTTCCTATCCCTCTTCAAAATTAGAAGCAACATGGCCGATAAACTTGAAAAAATTTAGAGAACCTTTCTGTGCGCGGGGTCTGAAGACAAAAGGAGGATTTCTCTTGTCAATTGGGACATTGTCTGCCTCCCGAAAAGATTGGGAGGCCTTGGTCTTAGAAAAATTGGTCTGATGAATACGGCCCTTACTACGAAGGTGGCTTGGAAGCTCACTGAGGGAAAAGTGGATTGGTACAAAATAATGGAAACTAAATACCTCCAAGGCCACCCCTATGGAAAGATGTTCCACAACAGTGACCTCCCTAGTGGATCCAAACTCTGGATAAACATTTGCAAGTGTAAGACCCTTCTGACCAAAGGTGCTTTTTGGCAAATTGGTAATGGCAGGTCCATCAGATTCTGGAATGACCATTGGATTGTGAACCAAACTCACTTGGGCCATAGATTCAAACCACTCATGGATTATCTCAGACCTAGCCTGGGCATTAGAGCTTCCAACTACATCAACGAAAGAGATTGGGCTGATTTACCTAATCGATTAAGGGACAGACCGGACCTGCAACACATGGCCAATGATCTTATGGATAACCTGACTAATATCAGAATTTCTGGGTTTGATGACTCTATTATCTGGGCTCCCACCCAGACTGGTGCTTTCATGGTTAATTTTTCTTACAACCTGCTTCTTAAGGAGGAGAGTAACCCAGGAGACTAGAAGAAGGTGTGGATCCCCCAGCTCACGCCTAAAATAAACTTTTTCTAGTGAACCCTAATGCACGGTAAGATCCTAACCCAAGATAATCTTACAAAAAGAGTCTTCTCCATGGAAAACAGATATGTCCTATGTGAGAAGGTGGAAGAAACGACAAAGCACCTCTTCATCCACTGCGACTATGCTACCTGCATGTGGCAAGGAATTTTTGACAAGTTGGGTATCTCGTGGGCCTTGGACTGTGAGGTGCACCAATTCAACAACTGGAGATCCCCTTCAAATCACCCCCTACTACAACTCCTGTGGCGTATGCTTCCCCCGCACATATGCTGGACCATTTGGAAGGAAAGAAACAACAGGATTTTCAGGGAGAATGGTATCCAACCTGAAACCTGTTTCCTTATCGGAACTAAGCTCCTGAGAAAGAATGCCAGGATGGATAAATGGAAGATCCCCTAGAGTCTGCCTGCTGCCTAGAAAGTTAAGATTGCTGAACGCTGGAACCTCCTGAATAGATTCTCCAGGTTTGACGATGCAAAAAAGGTAGCTAGAAAAGCTACCAAATGGATCGCCCCTCCCAAAGGTAGGATAAAATTAAAATTTGATGGGGCAGTTAATAATATTGGGCATGGAGGGGGAGGAGTACTGAGAGATCACAATGGTACTTTCCTACTGGCTTATGCGGGACCGATCAATAATTATACTGTAACCCAGGTGAAAGGAACTGCCCTTCTCTGGGGGATTAAATTTGTGAAACAGATGAACTTTAGACAGCTGGAAATTGAGGGGGATTCTAAAGTGATTGTCGAGGCAGTCAAGAGTGGAGCTGGTGCGGGGTGGCGGGCTAGACCTATCATTATGGAGATCTATGAGCTTCTCAATAACTTCCAACACACGACGATAGGTCATACGTATAGAGAAGGGAACTTGGCTGCTGACTCAATGGCAACAATTGGCCTAAAACAAACCAAACTAAATAGTTGGATGTTAATTGGTGACTTACCTCCGATGACTCAGCAACTCATCATGGGAGAAATGAATACTACAGTTTAAATGTGCCAGGCTGGCTTATTCATTACGAATCCCTGCTCGATCACGTGTTGGCGTGTTCGGGTGATTTGTGTGTTTATGAAAAGGAAAACTCAAATTCCCATAAAGTTCTATCATTACCTTTTGAACGTGTGGAGTGATCGCTGTCAGTTTCAAAAGGTTTTTTTGGCTATTGATGGTATTAATGCTATTATTACTATTAATGACACCTAGAGATCCGTTAGATTTGGCGGTACGGAGCCCGTTCTCCAAAATTCTCAAAACCAGCAGGTTATGTATAAGCTTTATTTGAAATGGATTTTTGAAAATGAGTGGTTTTATATGGCCTGCATTAACACTCAGCTCTCAGACTCTAAGGATATTCTGACACTTGAAGAGCAGACCTCTGATATGGGGGGTAATATTCTCTGAATTGAGCCTGATAATATTGATGAAGCCTTCACTTCCGATCCGCTGGTCACACATTATTGCAAAGAAACTGGCATTTGGGGGTTCATGGAAAGAATGAAAGGTGGACATGACAAGAGAATATCCAAATAGTTCATCTCTTCCTGGAACAACAGAAGTGTCTCGGTTGGGGGCATCCACTTCTAGCTCAATGAAGAGGTCATTGCTGAGGCAACGAGGCTCTCTATGGTGGGGAGAAAATACAAAAAGACCAGTCGGACTGCCGACCCTACTAGCCTAAAATAATTTTTCAAAGACGGTGAGCTGCCGGTGAGAAAACATGGGGGTTTCAATAGGGAGGAGCTGCCGGACTTCTGGCTGAAAATCTGTCTCATTATAATGAAGTATTTCACGCTTGAAGGAAAAGCTGGCGGGTGGCAGGTTGGAAGTGGACGAGGACAACAAGGATTTGTTCCTGTTTCTTCAAGAGGAGTGGGAAAGAACCCTATTGTCTAAACAGCTGGGAGGGAAGAACTAACTCTACTATCTATGGTTCGAGTAATTTTGGCTGGGCTTGACCCTCGGATCCCCTGTTTCGCGATTGGGGTTAATTTTGGTTTTTATATGTTTTGGTGTAGCCCTGCGAGGCTTATTGCTGATACTTTTTATGCTACTGATGGTAGCAATTACTCTGGTTTAATCCTTTGGAGTAGTACTGTCATTTATATTTTTGATAGAGGCAGAACTAGAGTTGGTGATTTAGATTATACTGCTAAAATGCTTTACAACTTAGACTAGTTCCATTAATATGCTGTTAATGTGCTACTAGTCCTCTGTTCCACGGGCCAGCACCCTCTTGCTGCTTTTTCTATCAAAAACAGACCTAAAGTATGTATTTTATTTTGACCGTATTAAGAAAACTAAAAAATTCTATAAACAATTCCAAAATGAAATCTATTAATCCAAACTTAACATTCTAAGCTTGATTATAACACTCCCTCTAATAAACTTGTAATAGAATATGTTATTTGTTAGAATTTTAAACAACTTCATACACATTACTAACCTTAACAATTATGAGGCTAATCTCGCAGTAAGTTGATGAAGATATGTTTTTTAATAAAACACCAAAATAATATAGACTCCCAAGTATATTTGCAGATAACGAACACAAGTACAACCAATTTCAAGCCACCCAATCCAACATAATATATTTTATTTTTTTTCAAAGGAACGTGATAGATTTGCAATAAACACATATAATCCTAAACAACTCGACAATAATATAAAAATCTCGATACAAAAAAACAAAGCTTTTAATCTTGCAAAGACAAAAATTTCAGTCACATATACCCGACGTCAAGATTTGCTATCAAGTCTTGAACCAATTGAAGATACACAAATATTGACAACTACGTATGTGGCTTAAAATAGTGGATAAACGTATGATTTTATGTAGAATCCCTTTGCTTTAATCAAACAAGTATATTACACCCCTAGTCTGCAAATGACTCCCCAAAGCATGAAAAAAACATTTGAGCTCAAAAGAAATAAGAAAATGACCCCATTCCAAGCTTGACAAAGAAATAGATGATACCAACCATAGAGAAGAATAGACAACCTCTAACACATGGTACATTGCAGACTTAACTAGCAATGAAGAAAATGACTCACTCTCTAACTCCTACGCTAAACATCATAGGTGATAGCCTTGACATGAACTACATAAATGATACGCTTAATGGCTCATTTGATGTTAAAAAAAAAGACGCCACTAATGAAGGTGTTAGCAATGCACAGATCACAAGTAGCTAATACCCAAAATCAGCTAGATAGAAAATGTCAAGAGTTTAAAATGTATATGCACAAAATGAATACGTGAGAGCCCAAATAATGAACCAACATCAATAACTAGAGAAATCTTATTTCAACATGTTATCAAAAGGTAGAGATAACATTCTACAAGAATTAGTTTAATGAGCTGGCACGCAAGGTTTTTGTGAAAGGATTGCCAAAGGAAAGAGTCATGGAATCTAAAATAAAGCATATATCTATATAAGTCAACACATAAGTGTAAAGTAATGTAGATAAGTTGCGACACAATCACAGATGGAATTCATAAATCAGTATTATGGAATTCATAAATCAGTATTAAGGAATTTGATATGCATCTCCATAGAACATTTACACAACGTGATCATGAAAAGTATCGCACAAGGACAAAAAGAATAAAACACAGACATATATAACCCAACCAGACAATCCATTCTTCCAAGTCAGGTCTCGAGCAATCAATTTCTCATTAACTCTAACAACGTAAAATGCATAAAGAGGTAAACTAGAAATGACAACATCTTAATAGGAGAAAAGGCAACCCAAGGGAAAGATGTAGAAGCAAAATAATACCAGATTTAAATGTGAAATAAATAAATCGAGCAACCAAAAGAGAATAAATAATGTACTTAGAATAAGACCGACATAGCCAAAGGCATGTCACATTTTATTTGAAAATAATGCACAGAATATAACATTACCAATCAATATGCATTTGGAACAAAACAAAGGTTGAATTCCATACTTTAGATCTATGAAACAAACTAGAGGACAAGCTGGATAAACCATCGCAAACCAATTCCCAAAAGCAAATTTGATTCTCAGAATTAATCCACCATTAATTTGGCTTAATATAATAGCCAAAATGTCATAAAAAAATTGGCTTAATACCTCCACACCAAGATTCTCAAGACTCACTATCCAAAGAATAGCCAAAATGTCATAAAAATAGACCCTAAAGAGAAACTCATCATCTCTGACACAACCAATAAAGAGACAAGGTCAAACTATTCAATTCCCCATCAGAAAGCCAATGAAAAGCCATCGCAAACAACCGAAAGCCATTATATATTTTAGGCTTATTAATTATTATAAAATGGGTATTAATTAACATAATCCCAATCAATCGAACTAATGATATTTCAATAATAATTAATATGATTTTAACAAATTTTAGGTTATATTAAAATAACATTAATATTACTTATGATATGTTGTGTTATATTTAATTCTATTTTAACCATCATGGAATTATTTTAAACAATTAAATAATTAATTATATCATATTAGAAGTAGACGACAACATGCATACAAAACCAAAATGTCATAAACAAAGGAAGGGTATTACATCCTCCCCCTTTAAACTTGACTTACTCTTGGAATTCACATATCACACATTATTTATGTTCGAATAATAATAATAATAATAATAATAATAACTCATTTTTAATTAATAAAAATACATGGCTATGTTGTTTACTGATTAAAAAAAGTTATAATAATAATTCGTTGGGGTTTTCTGTTGTACATATCAGCTTTAGTTTTTGAGCTGCATGGATTCCAGTTTAGTTTAGGTGTTGGTTTCTTTTGTTCTTGGTTGTATCGATGGCCATAATGGGATTTTTTTGTAAAAGTTTGTATTTCAGGTTCATGGGCTGGGATGGGGGGTTTTCTTCCCTGCTTCTTTCCTCCTGGAGCCCCACTGAAGCAGTGTAAAAAGTTATATAAATTAAATATAATGGCTCCCATTTTTGCCCAAAAAAAAATTTAGATTCTTTTAATAGCTAATAAAATCCTATTATATTAAGCAATATATCAAGAAGAAAATATCATTTTTAAGAGATCAAAGATGACAAGAATGCATCTAAATAAAACAAAAGCACAAAGAACCATACTAACCACAACAAGAATGAACACAAACTCAAACCGACCCCAAGTGGAAGGACCAAAGAGAATTTAGAGTTGTCTTCCCAACAATCTTAAAACATAACACAAGGCTTAATCCTCTCGATGTGGAATGATGGCTGGGATAGATCTAAAACATTGGGCCTCAATGCTATGTCCATTACAACTTATATTAAGCATATAAAGGCATGCTCCTACATGCCAATTTAGGTGTAGTCGATGCCTAGTACCTACAAACTTGCATCACAAAGATGAAGCATATACATATACATGTATATCATATCAAGCAATGCCAGGAAATGAAGGGGATTGAGACATTATGTGGGCCTCACAAGTCAAGAACACAACTTCATCCTTCCACATACAAACACATCAAATAGGATCAACATAAAGTAATAGCATAACAATAGTAGTAATAAAAACATCAGTAGGGTTACTACATTTGTAAATCATAAACATTTAAATAAACATCTTCATAGAACATAAAGAAAACATAAGCACTTCTCTCATATCATAAAAATGTTCAATGCATCATAAGCAGTAGCAATGATAATAATTATTCTTAGAATCTATCCATCAATACAAAATAATCAACAACTAATGAATGAGAAGAATAAATTTGCATATCCATCTCATAAACACATTTTTATTACTATCAAAATTTTACCCTTATACTACAATAATGCATAAAGAAATTCCTCTTTCTAAGCAAACAAAACTAGGCAATTCAACATTTTGAATAGTGTAAAACCAATTCTTCAAGAAGGTTAGCCATCAATGTACTAAAACCAATCGTCTTTCTCAAATTAAGATAATAACATACCTATAATTTTACTTTACTTACCTTTCAAGATCACACAATTCAATCATGAACAGTGAAACACATCTTTATTTACACAACTGCCTTTATGGTAAATACACCAAATTGTAGAATAACATAAAAGTATGCCCTCATTTTATTAAATTTTAAACAAAGTAACACTTATAACACTTAGTTTTTCTTACAATATCTCTATTAAAAATTTTACTTTCAAAAAACATTTATTCATAAAAAAATATCCATTTTCATAACATAATACACAACCATTAAAGACATAACAATTTCTACTTTAATAAAATGACATCTATATTAACCAAGTACGATAATTCTTTATATCTGTAATATGTAAAAATAAACATATCTAGACATGCATCACATGCCCAACCACAACATCAAGATAACACATTACAAGTCTTGGGAGTCGATAGCCACATGGACTTACGATTCTCTTCATTTTTTTCCTTGTATACACTCACGAAGCCTGCCTTATATTTCCTTAGTGAGGAAACACATCAGAACACAAGACCAACTTTCAAAAATACCAAAGAGAAATTAATCTAACCACCAAAGTTCAAAATAGGAGAAATCAAGTTATCAATTTCAATAATAAAATAACATTTAAATCAAATAAAATTCATAACAATAAATTTAAATGTAAGATAAGTTCTCACAATTTATGGATAAACCACCATAGACAAGGGTAAAAAATTTGATGGTCCACATAATCAAAGATAAAAATCATCATGAAATAGCACATTATATCACTATGCGACTAGAAACTAGTCACCCAATGAGGAAGAGGGAAAATTTGTCTGGTAGCCATAAATAACTGGTTGCACTATACTCAGGACTGATAGAGACCATATAACAACAAAATTCTATAAGGAATAAGGAAAAAAATAAGAAATACTTAATTCATCTATACATACTTCATAGAACACACCTAGAGAATCAACGCAATCAAACATATATCTAATAGTTTTAAACATCTAGGATATAACTATGTCAAAGTAGTATCAAGTTAATATTTGCTAACAATCATTAATGCATTGAAAAAAGGAATACACTTTCAATCAAATCTATGGTTACTATGATACAAAACAATATTAAACGTTAGGTCAAGGGTAAGAAAGATACCTCCAACTATTTATTGCAAACATACAATAAGGGGTTATTCACTCAAAGGAAAAGATACAAAAATAAGTGAGTACTTAGTGAAACACCTAATGGAAGCATCAAGCCCCTAGTATAGAACTCACACTCTGATACCAAATGTAATGTCTCACCAGGGATCTCAAGAGGAAAACATATAAAGGCTAAAGAATATGGCACAATTTTTTTTTAAAGGGGAATAAGAATGATTTTACTTAACATAATGATACGCATGATGCAACATATTAATTTATCATGCATAAGTGTGAAATATTTAAAAATTACACTACATCCTTTTAGGTTCCTTCACATTGCTGCTAGGCAATGTAAAATAACATGATCCAATTAAATAAACATAATGAGATATTGCACAAGGTTAACATCGTTAAGTTATATTCATTAAAAACCTTGAATGCACAAGTTATGAAACCATAACCACATAGTATATAAATGCATCTAGTAATAGTCAATGCCCACATTGATTTGTCTAACTTAAGTATACAACAAATAATCATTAATACATGTTATAGTTATATTTACATTCATCTCTATAGAGAATATACAATTACAATACCAATAATCCATGATACATAACATGATACAAATGTACATATAAGTCATTTGTCCACATGAATCAAGAAGCATGAAACTACAATAAATAACAATGAAGATGGAAAATCCTTCCAATATTCTCATGAACTAATCAGAAAACCTTATCCAACTCATCCTTAGTCTATACGAGCACTCAAGGCCATGAGAGAGAAAACCCAATTATCTTGATTAATATTATCTTGGACTAGCCATGTTAGTGCCCTGACCCCCACTGAGAGCCACTCTCCCAACAATGCTCCTCAAAACCCGCTCGTGTGCTCCAAGCTAAAACCAAAGTGACATAACCAATCAAATAATCAACTAAGAACCTCCTTGATACATCAAAATAATGAAACCACAAAAGCAGAGTTTGGAGCATAATATATAGAATCTCAAAATATATCTAAAGATCCACATCTGTCCAACCTCTAAATGGACATCAATAAAGTCATTGTATACACATGATGATGAAATTCACTTCGAAACTTTTCTAGGTTCCATATCATAAATATATCAGAGCTCATGCATATATCCTCTTTTGAATCCATTCTATCATATCTAAAACATAAAAAATTCATATTCCATCAATGACATCATAGTACCATGAGACTTGATACATCAACACAAAAGCTCAAATTTAATAATAAAGTATTAACATTCAATGAGTATTAACATTCAATGACATCATAATTGACCCCCAATTCACTAAATAAACAAGAATCATTATACAGACTCAATGGAACTAGAACCAATATCATCAATAATAAAGACCACGACAATACATTATGACAACCCCCAAGCCTCTGGCAATCAACATGAAATCCCCAGACCATAAGATGCAAATACAATTCCTTCCACAACCCCAAATGAAAACGAACATGCACAACTTAAAATCACATATTTTCAATAAATTTGTGTTATAATATATTGATTTTTACTATGAAAAAAACTCTATAAATTATACATATTGCCCAAATTAATTGTTGATATGTGTATGTGTGTATTAGTTTATATGTGTGTGTATGTGTGTGTGTGTGTGTGTGTGTGTGTGTGTGTATGTGTGTGTGTGTGTGTATGTATATATATATGTATGTATATATATGTATATATACATACATACATATATATATACATACATATAT
>MU224257.1:2924902-2935806 GCA_018584345.1 Thuja plicata | reverse complement strand
AATGTGTGTGTGTGTTCACACGCGCGCGCACACACACACACACGCACATACACACATCTTAACTAAATATTTAAACAATTTCATAATAATAGAGTATTAATTTACTCATTTACAAGCTCTAAATTTATATTAAAGCTATTATAACAATCTAATTTTAATCACTTAACTAAAAAACCCTCTTTTAAATTATAATAAAGTACATAACTTACGTATTCCATTTTGATCATATTGAGAAAACTAAAACTTTCTATAAACAATTCCTAAATTTGAAATCTATCAATCCAAACTTTACATTCTAGACTTAATTATAGCGTGCCCTCTAATAAATTTATAATAGAATACATTATTTATTAGAATTTTAAACAACTTCATTCGCATTACCAACCTTTACAATTATGAGCCTAATTACTAACCTTTACAATTATGAGCCTAATCTCACAACATGTTTGAAAAAGGTACGTTCTTTTATAAAACACCAAAATAATATAGACTCCAAGTATATTTGTAGAGAAAAAAAATACAAGCACAACCAATTTCAAGCCACGCCAATCCAATACAATATATTATTTTTTCTACAAAGCAACGTGATAGATTTGCAACAAATAAATATAATCTTAAACAATTCAACAAGAATATAGAATTCTCTATAAAAAAAAGCTTTTAATATTACAAAGACAAAACTTTCAATCACATATACATGACATCACGATTTGTTATCAAGTCTTGAACCAATTGAAGACACACACATATTGACAACTATGTCTATGGCTACAAACAGTGGATAAACCTCTAATTTATTCCAGCGTCCCTTTGCTTTAATCAAACAAGTATATTACACCCTAGTCTGCATTTGACTTCCCAAAGCATGAACAAAACATTCGAGCTCAAAAGAAATAAGAAAACGACCCTCTGCCATGAAGCTTGAGAAAGAAATGGATGATGTGCCCTATGGGTTGCATGCAGGAGGTGAAAGGCTAGAATACGCCAACCATAGAGAAGAATATACAACTTCTAACACATGTTACATTGCCGACTTAACTATTAATGGACAAAACGACTCACTCTCTCACTCCTACACAAAACATCATATACGTGATATCCTTGACATGAAGCAGCGAAATGAGGCGCTTACTGACTCATTCACTGGTCATGATAAAGGGACAAAAAAAGAAAAGACAAGACACCACTAATGAAGGTATTAGCAGTGTAGAGATCACAGGCAGCTAATACCCTAAATCTAAACGGAAAATATCAAGAGTTAATGTATATGCACAAAACAAATATGTGAGAGCCCAAACAGCGAACCAAAATCAATAGAAATATAACTGATTTCAACATGCTATCAAAAGGCAGAGCTAACATTCTACAAGAATCGATTTAATGAGCTAGCACACAAGGTCTTGTGTGAAAGGATCGTCAAAGGAAAGAGTTATGCAAATATATATATATATATATATAGAATGCAGATAAGATGCAAGGCAACCACAGATTCATAAATCAGTATTGTAGAATTTGAAACACATCGTCATAGAACATTTCACAAGGTGATTGTTAAGAGTATTACATGGTCAAAACAATAAAACACAAATATATATAACCCAAGTAGACAATCCATTCTTCCAAGTCGGGTCTTGAGAAATCAATTTCTCATAAACTCTAATGGCGTAAAATGCATAAAGAGGTAAATCAGAAATGACAACATCTTAATAGGAGATAAGGCGACCCAAGAGAAAGTTGTAGCAAAAAAATAATACTAGATTTACATGTTAAATAAACAAACCGAGAAACCAAAAGTGAATAAATAATGTACTTAGAATAAGACTGACATAGCCAAAGGCATGTCTCATTTTATTTCAAAACAATGCATAGAATATAACATTACCAATCAATATGTATTTGGAACAAAATAATGGCTGAATTATATACCCCACAACTATGAAACAAACCAAAGGACAAGATGGATAAACATTCACAAACCAATTCCCAAAACCAAATTTGATTTCCAGAATTAATCTGCCATTAATTTGGCATAATAACTGTACACCTAGATTCTCAAATACTCTCTCTCTCCAAAGAGTGCCCAAAACCTACGAAAATAGACTCTACAAAAGAAACTCCTCATTTTTGACATGACCGATGAAGAGACAAGGTCAAACTATTCAATTCCCTATCAAAAAGCCAATGAAATGCCACCTATGATGTGTAAAATATTTGTACACAACACTCAATAACCCATTACATCAATTGATTAATCAAATCAAATCAATTGAAAACACATAAAATCAGTTGAAATAGAATTGTCGCTACCTAATCATGAAGATTGTAATCTAATTCTTAGTGCTCTCGGAATTAGCATATTAGATCATTGAATGGACAATCATGAAATTGAAGATTCAATTAAGAATGCATCTACATTAATGCAAATTTGAGATAGAATGGAGGATGAGAGATGAATAAATGATCTAGCTATGAAACCCAATTTGACAATACTTCCTTACAAAAGATCTAGATAGAAATGACTTGACGAGAAGTTGATTTTATAGATTTTCCCTTGGAGGGAAAGCAATTCAAACTCAAATTTTAATTAGATGGTTGAGATTGATCCACAATGAGTGGTTGAGATTAGGACCTTGAGTGATCCATGTGATTCAAGCTCATTGGTTGGATTTAAGTGCTTTGTCCTTTTGTGGGTTGAGTAGATAATAGGACATTTATCTAATTCACTTTAATTAATATCACTAGCCATGGGATTTTTTAGTGTGAATTTGATTAAATAGCTAGGAGTATTAATCAATGCTTGATCCTTGATGAATGATCATTGATGTATTATGTAATTAAATTGATCTAACTTAATTACACAATTATGTTTAGGATTAGCTTGATTTTATCATGATTAGGATATTGGATCTTTTGATTTAGCATAAATAGGGCAATTAATTTGGATAGACCAATTTTAGGTGATTACACCACCGAAAACAACCAAAAGGCATTATACATTTTAGGTTTATTAATTAATATAAAAGAGGCATAAATTAACATGATCGTAATCAATTGTTAATGGTACTATGTAATAATAATGAATATGAGTTAAGCAGTAATTAAATTATATTGAAATAACATTAATATTAGTTAGTGATATCTGGTGTTATCTATAACTCCATTTTAACCATCGTGGAACTATATTAAGATAATTAAGCTAATTAATTATATCATATCATAATTAGATGACAACATGCTCACGAAACTAAAATGTTGTAAAAAATGAAAGGTATTACAATTTTGACATAGTAAGATTGGAAAAGGGAATGAACCATTGTGCTTTTGTCCCATTACAATATAATTTGAGAAGATTTAAAAACAATAATATAAAAATAAATTATATTATATTTTTATGCTCAAATTTTTTAAAAATAAGCCACATTCAAATTGTAAAAGAATTGATAAAAAATGGGTTGGTAGCTTCTAGGGTAGAGACCCATTCAACATTTTAGCTAATTTTGGCTAGCATGCTTAATTTTATTAAGATTAATTTGTGGAGCTGGTAGCCCCATGTAGCTACTAATTTCTCTACCTATTTTCAAGCGGTCATTCCAATATTATTATTTTTTCACATGAAATTTGGTTGTAAGGGAAAGAGAGAAAATCTAGTGACAAATAAAAGACAAAAAAACTTATGAAGAGACGTGACATTTTTCTCAATAAGCATCTACTACTTATTCTAAGCTCCCCTTTCTTCCCACATCCTATTTTTGTTTCCTAAACAATAGCCTCTCCTCAAAAATAGGAGAATAATTCTATAGTATCCCTTTTTCCATAATTTTAATTTTCCATGGGAACACTATAAGCAGAAAATACACTTAAGAAACAACATGAAAACATGAGGCTAGTAATAGGACACCTTAGAAATGCATGGGAGGTCAATTAGATTAGAGTATGAGCTAATCCACAGTTTTTCTCTATGTGGTATCAAAGTCAAAAACTAGAAACCTCAAACACTCATAATGTGATTCAAGTAGAGGAGTTTAAGAAATGAACTATACCGCCAATAGCGACATGTTGTGATGGTTAAGTCATCGTGTTGTTGTTCTTGTCATCAAGGTTCAAATCCCATTAGGGATGAGTTCCCCCATTTGTGGGCTCACTGGTTCATAGCTCTAGGTCAAAGCGTTTACCCTACTTTCAAAAAAAAAAATGAACTATACCTAAACCATAAAAAGATCAATCAATAACTACATAATAAAATATCTTCTCAATTCCATACTTTCTATTTTATATGGTATCAATTCAAAAGTTGGGAATCTTGAACACTCTTAATATGATTCAAGTGAAGGTGTTTAAGAAATGAATTATACCTAAACCTTCAAAGAGCCAATTGCAAAATAAACGAGCATAATTAAAAAGGTAAATCTATAGTTATAACTATATTGAACAATTATCATTTTTTATGAATCGGAAGATTAGAGAAGGGAATGAACTATTGCGCTTTCATCCCATTATATTATTATTTACGAGAAAATTCATAAAAAATAATGTAAGAATAAATAAATTATAATTTCTATTCTCAATTTGTAGCAGATATAGGCCATAGTCGAATTGTAAAAGAATTGATCAAAAAGTAGATTGGTAGGATATTAATAGGGCGCCTTAAAAATACGTGGGAGGTCAAATAGATTGAATTTTGAGTTAATCCTTACTTTTTGTTTTATATGATATCAAAGTCACAAGCTAGGCGAGCCTTGAGCACTCATAATGTGAAGTTGAGGTGTTTAAGAAATGAACTACACCTAAACCATAACATTGAAAAGTTATAAAGTGATTCTAGAAGAAAATGAGACATCGTCTTTAAATTCTTCATAATTTGTTTGGTATAACTATAAAATGTATCAAATGTTGAAAATTATTGATTTTGACACATTAAGATTGAAAAGCATAATGAACTATTGTGCTTTCATCCTATTACAATATTTTTTATTAGAATATTTAAAAACACATAAGTAATTTACAACCTAAGTAAATTTTTAATTCTTCATAATTACAATAAAATAAACTAATATGAAAGTATTTTTGATAAGGTAGACACAAATCTTGTGATTGTAAATAAACTCTTCAAAAATATGACTAAGCATATCACTTAAGAATAAAATTTTCACTTTAAAATATAATAAATTGATGTGAAAGCATTTTTAATAGGGCAGACAATAAATCTTAACTTCAAATAATTAGGCTGAAAAAATAATATCAAATTTCAAATGATGACAAAGCACATAAATTATGAATAATTTCTCTTTTTCATATTTAAATAAAATAAATTGATGTGAGAGCATATTTGATAGGGCTGGCAATAAATCTTAACTTCAAATAATTAGCCTGAAAAAATAGTATCAAATTTCTAGTCATTGAAAAAATAATATTAATCAGATTATTATAACACAAAATTAATCTCAACAACTAATTAGTTTATTAGTATTTATAACATAAGCTATTAAAATAGAATACGTTGAATTGTAGACTACAAGAGGTGGTCGGTCGGGTCATTTTCATGCGTTAACTAGTGTTTTTAGTTTTCTGGTTTGCCAGCTGGGCAGTGGGGAACACATGTCGTCCAGAAAACATAGCTGGAGTCATGTGATGGTGACAAGTCGTGGCATGCGCCGCGCTTTCGTATACTGCAAGTTGGGTTAATAATGAAATAACAATGCCACGTCGCTCTCAGTGGGCCCTACATTTCTCCACTATCATCTCTAATGTCTTCATGCTTTTAAGCCACTTCAAATCTGACGTTTCGATTATATTTGCTGTTTTTTAAAATATGCTTGTTAAAATGCAAAATTTGTGCACCACATCTCTGTACAGCGACCGCCCACCCAACCAGGCGTTAATTGGTGAAAGGAACTACCCTTGGGAAGATACTACCCGCTTCATAGAATAAAGCAGATATTTGTTTTTCTATAATAACCACATCCTCACTTTGCTTCCTGCTTTTAAATCCGAATGTTTTTTTATTGGATTGACAACTTCAGCATTATATACGTCAATTTAAGTTAATGGGAATTACAGGCTATGCCTTTTCATTTTTCCATTATTAGATCACTTTTTATTATTTTACACAATTCAATTCATCATTTTCTCTGTTTTCCAATTATGGATCATTGTCTGTGATTAAAATGTCGCGTAAATTAATGGGAATTATAGAATTAGGTCTTTTTTATTGTCCAGTCATCGTATCATTTTTTATTGTCCAGTCATCACTCTTTTTTAATCATAGATGGTTGAGTTTGATCAAAATAGATTGCTGAGTGTCGTGGAAATGAATTCTTTGAATGTTCTTTTTTTCCTAGTCATGATATCACTTCTTGTACACAATTAAATTTATCACTGAAAATAAATTTATCACTGAATCACTCAGTGTGATCAAAATGTGATTGGTTTGAAAAATATACACAATTAAATTACTAGGAGTTATAGAGTTAGACATCTCGTTTTCTTTTACATAGTTCAATTTATCACTTATTTTTAATGATAGGTCACTATGTATGATTCAAATGTGGTTTGGAAAATATTCACAATTTCAATTAGTGGGAAATATAGGATTAGGCCTTTCTTTTCATTCTATCACTGTGTTTTACACACTTTAATTTATCACTTCTTTTTTATGATGGATGATTCAAATATGGTTTGAATGGATAATCCAAATATGGCTTGAAAAATATTCAGAATTTAAATTAGTGAAATCATAAGATTATGATTCTTTTACTTTTACAGATCGTTGTACCACTTCTTGTACACAATTAAATTCATCACTCTTTTTTAAATGATAGATCATTAAGTGTAATTTAATTTAATGAAAATTAAAATTAGATTTTCTTTTCTTTTTTCCATAACACACAATTCAATCCACCACTCCCATCTTCTTACAAATGAAATAAATATTATCAATATGTTGATTGGAAACTATACATATTAAATTAGAATCTATCATACCTATCAAATTAATTTGACCCACTTTAACTCTGTTGACGTAAGAAGCATTTGTACATATTATTGACCGAGGAATGTAAGGTGTAGATTCATTTCAGATGTTGTTGAGCAGGGAATGTAAGGTCTAGATTCATTCCAAAGAACTTCAAGTGCATGTACAGCGTCCAGTTATGTGAGGAATTCCTACTTTTGCAAAGACAAGTGGGCAGAATGATTGTATGATTTAAAAAGTGTCAGATGATGGTATAGAAGAAAAAACAAGCAGTATTTAAACTGTTCACGTAGCGAGTTCTCCATCAAGAATACATTTGAGAGGTGAATCCAATAATGGATAAGAGTAGCGTTTCAATGTATTGCAAAATAATATTCTCTGCTACTATTTGCCATCCTCCCATGTCAGGAGTAGTGCTACCCGTTTGAAATAAACTTTTCATTTCTACTTTTTATGTTATCAAGTAGATAGGTAATAATAATGCCGTGGACAGCCAAAAAGTTGGGATCGTTTCTCTTTTTGTGTATTGTATTCATTTAAAAATTTAAAACAGTTGATGCTCCATTCCACTGGGAGCCACAGATTCTCCCAAATCCAGAGATTCCTTATCAACGCCTAAAAGTAACTACGCTGGCCATAAGCATCCAAGCTTTACAGCTCCAAGTCACTATAAATACAAGCATTTTCTAAAGCTTCAAATGCCCTTTTAGGTCATGATTTATGGGACTGATTCTGCCAAATGTCCAACCAATGTCAAGGAAAGTGATGAAATTTAAAGTTTAAACTAATAATAAATTCTTTAAGATCATATTGTATATTATTTGTATAGTGAAATTCAACGGGGGTTTTAAAATAGTCAATTTTTAATAGTAGAGTGAATAGTAGATTGATGGGTAGTCAGTGATGAAATTTAAAGTTTAAACTAATAATAATTCTTTAAGATCATATTGTATATTATTTGTATAGTGAAATTCAATGGGGATTTTAAAATAGTCAATTTTTAAAAGGGACAGTGAATAGTAGATTGATGGGTAGTCATTGCGTGCTTGTCAGTTAAGATCTATAGTTTGAATTTTGTAACTTTTTTTTGGAATTTTATGTTAATGTAAGTCTCTTTTGTTTTAAGTTTAAAAGATATTACAAGATGTTGATAGATGAAAGTCTTGATTATCATAATAAAAAATTCTAATTTAAATAAGAATAAAAAAGATATTATAATATATTGAAAAGAAACTCAATTAATGACATTTCTGCAATCTGTAAATTTTTTTATTTTCAGTTTATGAATTCAATTGTATTATTATTTTTTCGAACACAATTTTTAAACCACACTCACTGAATCTTAATACCTAAAAACAAAAACTTCACTATCTGAATGATAAATTCTGATTGATAAAACAGTGAAAATAGTAATTACCAAATTGAACATCAGTACCAATTTCCTTGTTTAAAAGAAAATAAAAAACTAGAAGAATACGGAAAGTAATTAAAAGGGCGGTTTGACCGGCTGACGCAGAACATGCACCGAATCAATCCAGTGTTTACCGGCAAGATAGAATGATGTAATAAACTTGGTATACCTAAGATGAAAAATTTAGAATGTTTTTTTTGCCTTTAAGGAATGTAGTGATTAATAATTCAATGACTTGACGTGACGCACACCACCCCGTAAACCGTACTCCTGACTAAACGACATGGCTAGCATGACGTCGATAAAATAATCATATATTTTAAAGACAAAGATAATCAAATCTATTTTTTTTAAAATTCAATACCTCATTTTCTTTGTCTTAATACCTAAAGGAAGGTACAAAGAAAAGTCGTTTGTCTGCCTGCCTTTTATATAGATAATTCGACTAAAAGGCAATCTATGCAAAGATTAAAAATAATAAAAAAATAAGCTTAAAACATTCTTTATGACCAGGTATTAGAGATTCCAAGGCATAAACCTTTTTAGGTGATGTTTAAATCTTTTAAATAAGTTTATATATATAAAAGAATCATTCTCGTAAAATATAGATATTAAAAAAGAGTGTTTCTATAGTTTATGATAGTGTTTATGAGTGTTTTAGTTTAAACAATATAATAGTTTTTAATATTAATGGTTTGGATCAAATTGTGATTACATTTGGACAAGGAAAAGCTTTGATGTCATTTTTTTGTTTCCTTATCTTAATGATGGATTTCAATGTATGATTTGAAAATTTGATCACGCTCAAACTACTAAATAGTTTAATTTAGAAGCACTCCTACAACCTAGAAAGACCTTAATGAACTTTAAGAAAGATAGGGTTTCACAAGCTCTTCTTCTAAGACTAAATCTATGCCTTTTCAAAAGCATAAATTTTGTTGTGATGTCCCAAATTTAATAAAGTGACTTAATTTAATTAATTAATCAAGTGGTTCTAAAATTTAAAAAATATTATAAAAGGACCTTGGTGCAGGGGCACCTCTGCAAACTCCAAGGGTCAACATGAGACCTACTGAAGACAAAGGAGAAAGGGCATCTCTCCAAGCCAAATGGGATATTTTGAAGCCAATCATGGCAAAATGTAGTGAACAATTTGATTTGAATGTAATAAGTCCTAGAAGTCCTGGTGAAGGACTTAGGTCGAAAAAATGATGTAAGGGTGGCCAATAGTGCCAACAAGGGATCTAAGTTGACTAATAGGGTCAATTTGGTCTTAGAATCAATAAGAAATTGATTGGGATAGATTTTAATATGTCTTTAATAATAAAATGTTATATTTTGTAAGTTGGAAATTCAAATATTTGAATTACAACGGTTAGATGCATTTAGGTGGGAAAATGAGTTTAGGGGCTTAAAATACTTTATAACCACTTGGGTTCGGTTGTGGAAGTTTCCAACCATCTTATAAACACCCTTGAATTCTTGGGAGATGGTATGATACATACTGGTGAAGGATTGTACGGACTGTTACTCAGAAATACAATAAAATTCAGAATTTCATAAATGCCTTTGCATGTTTTGATCTCTAAGTCATTCCATTGGATTTTTTGATTCTTGGAGGACATATTTAAGTTTGTGTAAGACATTTATAGATGATTTTAAGTCTTTTTTGTTGCCATTCCAATCATTAATATTGAGTGTCGTCTCTAAATCATTGTTTTCCATAGTAGTTTTGACAAATCCCTTAATGTAAGAGCATCATTCCATGAATGTGATTGATGTTTCTCATGGAATGATGCACACTTGACATGTAATTTTTTTTACTAACATAATGTGTTGCAGAAGAGTTGAATTGGATAGGTGATCACTGAATTTGTATGTTGAAACTTGAAGGAATTGCTTGGAACAGAGGAGCAGCGAGAAATTGGCCTTAAGAAGGACCACATCTGATGTTGTGGGTTGTCTTAGTATGGGGTATGATTGGTGAATCCACCATTGGTTAAGCATAGAATTGTTTGGAGGTCATACATTGAGGAAGCCCTAGTCTTGGGGGCTTATGAGAGACCTATTTCAGATTTTTGTACTTGCAAGGGTCAAGGGAAAAAATTTATTGGATTTTCTTTGGTTTGGACTCATTGCATGTGTCTTTTGAGAGTTTCATAGTGTTTGGGTGCATTTTGGGTATACTTGCTTTGTAAATGCACTCAATTAGCCCTCTTGGAAGCAGAGAACAGTCAGCTTTTGGGACAATAGGTCCAAAGTACTGTATGAGTTAATTTTGGCCTTCTAAATCAACCACACACTTCAACATAGTCCTTCTTCACCAGGTACAGCCAAGACTGAATATGAGTTATTCATCCTGACTGTCTGCGTGATTCGACCTATTGCCTTCTATCTAGATGGAGTTTTGAAATTTGCTCTCAGGACGAGGGCCTCACAACTATGGACCATCTAAGAACGAAGGATTTTTAACCATGATGAACAATGCAATGCAAAGATTATGCAAGATTATACTAATGAATT
>MU224257.1:2838372-2924802 GCA_018584345.1 Thuja plicata | reverse complement strand
AGGTCGAGTAGAGTCAGTTAAAACTCAGAATTGCCTAGTACAATAGGACTTTGATGATTTAGAAGAACGACAAATGCAACAAAATTGGTTATAGTTGCAAGATGCCAATTTTGGGGTGTTACAAGTACCAACACAAATGTTTTTGACATGTTTGTATAAGGATAATGGGTGTTTGAATCTATAATTTGATTTGGAAGTGTATTGGGAAAATAAAAAGTCATGTTGGTTTTACTTGTTGATTAGGGCTACAAGGATTTAGAGCCTAAAGTGAGGATTAGGGGTAAGATCTTGAAGTGGAACTTCAAGAACCTTTTGAACCTTGTTAAAACAATATTTTGAGCCATGTTGAATCCATATAATAGTAAGGGATTTGAAAGAAGTTAGATTGATAGGCTAGAAGGATATTGGTACTTGGGGTCACTTGATTGAAGAATACCCTGAGAAGACCAAAAATAACTTGACAAAATCTATACCCCCATCTACCTATCACCTCTACATCAAGTGGTATTAGAGCCTAGGAGCATCCTAGGTGAAGGGTTGAGAAGAATCCTTTGGGGTATTTGTTGGATTGATCCTTTGTAGAAGCCTTGGAGTGTTCATTCCTCTTAGAGTGTTCCAGAGTTGATCCATACATCAAAGATGTTAGAAGGAGATGTTCAAATAAGATCCTTTATAGGGTCACAAATGCTGAACTTTCTAAGTTGGTAAGAGAGAAGATGGAAGAAAATAGAAGGTTAAGAGAAGAAGTTGGATGGTTGACCAACCTTGTGAACAAACAAGGATATGGAGAAGATCATGAAGATGAAGAAATGTGTGCAACAACAAGAGAGGAACCTATTGATCCCGAGGATGCAAGATTGGAAAGAATCCTGAAGGCAGTAAAGCTTGGAGACTCGAAGGTAAAATTTGAAATTCCTATGTATGATGGAAGGATGGATGATGAAATTTTATTGGATTGGTTAAGTGCCCTTGAAAATTGCTTTGATTGTGATGATGTTGAGGATAGAATGAAAATTAAGATTGCCAATTCTAGAATGAAAGGACATGCATTATTATGGTGGGATAAATTGTAGGCTAATAGGATGAAGAAGGGTTGGTCTAAGATCACATCATGGACAAGAATGGTGGAGAAGATGAAAGAAAATTTCCTTCATGAATACTACAAAGTATAGTTGTACAAGAGGATGCAAGGACTGAGACAAAAGGACAAGGATGTCTCAAGGTATATTGACAAATTTTACAAGTCGGATATAAGAGTAGCATATGATGAATATATAGAAGAGAAGTAGTACGGTACCTTGGAGGATTATGGTACAACATTCAAGATGAAATGTCTATGGCTACACCTAGAACATTGGAGGAGTGCTTCAAGTTGGCCATGAAGGCCGAGGACAAGTTGAGAAGGAGACAAGATAGACAAGGAAGTGGAAGAGGTCAAGCAACTTGAGGAAGAGGTAGTAGGTCTAATGAAAGACAAGTGCAAAATAACAATGACAAGGGAAAAGAGGTAGTTGTTGATACAAGGAAAAGATGAGGCAATAGATATGGTAGGGATGGTGTTGTATTCATTGATACATGCTTTACATGTGGAGCAGTAGGGCATCAATCCTAAAAGTGTCCTGAGAAAGGAATAGACTTCAAGTAGGTGGAGAGAATAGTCACCTTGACACAAGATGAAGCAGAAGAGAAGAAGGAAGAAAGGGTATCACTTGCAGTAGATTCAATCTTGGAAGGAAACTTCTTGATGGTAAGAAGAAGACAACACATGCCAAACGAAACAAAGGTATCAAATTTCAGAACTAATTGTGAAAGTCATGGTAATATTTGTAGAATGATCATTGATTCAGGTTCATTTGAAAATTTGGTATCTTATGAGATGGTAAAAAAAACTCAATTTGAAATATTTTCCCATTTCTAAAGCTGCATACAAGGTATCATGGGTGAGTGATGAAAAAAATATTGTTGTTAGGGAACAAGTCTTTGTTAATTTTTCAATTGGAGCATATAGTGATAGGGTTTTGTGTGATATAATCCCTATGACCTATTGTCATATTATTCTTGGAAGGCCATGGAAAGCCACGAGGAATACAGTGCATTTTGGTTTATCAAATGTGTATGTTGTGCATAAGGATGGTAAGAAATTTACACTAACTTCTTTACTGAGTGATGACATTGAAGAAGAGAGAATTGTATGTTTTGGTGCCAAGAAGTATGTTACTTTGCAGGGGTAGATGAGGAATGGTTTGATGGATTTAGATATGAAGCATGAGAATTTATTGGTGATGATGAAAAGTGCATTCGATTCTAAGGAATTCAAGAGCTCCAATTTGCAGCAAAGATTGAGAGAAAGAGGAGTGTTCATAGGAACATTTTGGTGCCCTATTATGTCACCAAGGAAGGGAAATGTTGGTATGTCGATGAAGGGTAGTCACAGGGGTCTCTTTGACCCTAAGAAGCAGATGAAAGGGAATATTGAGAGGACACAAGTAGACTGTCGTAAAATACTGAGGAACAAGCTCATCATTGGTGGTGACAAAGATAATTTTTTGTTTTGTGTTTATAATACTTTGAATGTAGGTTGCAGACATGAGAAAGGTGATAAGATGTAGTTGAGAGGTTTTAGGTCTCCATCTAGGAGAATGGGTGGCAAGAAGACTATATTTCTTCACTCACGGGACAAGAGTTGCTTTGAAGGTGGGGTGTATGGTGAAGGGGCACCTCTCCAAACTCCAAGGGTCAACATGAGACCTACTAAAGAAAAAGGAGAAAGGGAATCTCTCCAATTCAATTGGGAGATTTTGAAGCCAATCATGGAAAAATGTAATGAACAATTTGATTTGAATGTAATAAGTCCTAGAAGTCCTGGTGAAGGACTTAGGACCAAAAATGATGTAAGGGTGGCAAATAGTGCCAACAAGGGATCTAATTTGATTAATAGGGTTAATTAGGTCTTAGAAGAAATAATAATTTGATTGGGATAGATTTTAATATGTTTTTAATAATAAAATCTTATAGTTTGTAAGTTAGAAATTCAAATATTTGAATTCCAACGGTTAGATGCATTTAGGTGGGAAAATGAGTGTAGGGGCTTAAAGCACTTTGTAACCACTTGGGTTTGGTTGTGGAACTTTTAGACCACCTTATAAACACTCTTGAATTCTTGGGAGATGGTATGGTACGAACTGATTGTACAAACTGTTACTCAGAAATGCAATAAAATTTAGAATTTCATAAATTCCTTTGCATGTTTTGATCTCTAAGTAATTACATTGGGTTTTTTGATTCCTGGAGGACATATGTAAGGTTATGTAAGATATTTATGGATTCTTTGAAGGATTTTTTGTTTCCATTTCAATCATTTATATTGACTGTCCTCTCTAAATCACTATTTTCCATAGTATTTTTGACAAATCCCTTAATGTAAGAGCATCATTCCTTGAATTTGATTGTTGTTTCTCATGGAATGATGCATAACTGACATGTAAAACATTGTACTAACATAATATGTTTCATAAGAGTTGAATTGGATAGGTGTTCATTGAATTTGTATGTTGAAACTTGAAGGAATTGCTTGGACTAGAGAAGCAACAAGAAATTGGCCTTCAGAAGGACCACATCTGATGTTGTGGGTTGACTTAGGATGGAGTATGAATGGTTAATCCACCATTCGATAAGCCTAGAAGTGTTTGGAAGTCATACATTGAGGAAGCCATAGTTTTGGGGGCTTGTGGGAGACCTATTTGGAATTTTTGTACTTGCAGGGGTCAAGGAACCAAATTGATTTTCCTTGGTTTGGAGTCATTTCATGAGTTTTTTGAGAGTTTCATAGTGTTTGGGTGTGTTTTGGGTATACTTGCTTTGTAAATGCACTCAATTAACCCTCTTTAAAGTAGGGAATAGTAAGCTTTTGGGACAATTAGTCCAAAGTACCAACGCAAAATCTTTTGATATGTTTTGTATAAGGATAATGGGTGTTTAAATCTATAATTTTATTTGGAAGTATTTTTTGAAAACAAAAAGTTATGTGGGTTTTACTCGCTGATTAGGGCTACACAGATTGAGAGCCTAAAATGAGGATTGGGGGTAAGATCTTGAAGTGGAACTTCAAGAAGCTTTTGAACCTTGTTAAAAAAAAATTTGAGCCATGTTGAATCCCTAGAATAGTAAGGGAGTTGAAATAAGTCAGAGTGATAGATTCGAAGCATATTGGTACTTGGGGTCACTTGATTGAATAATACCCTCAGAAGACCATTTAAACATCTTGACCAAATCTATACCCACATCTACCTATCACCTCTGCATCAGACCTTTATTTAATTAAAAAAAGGGGGATCAAATAATAAAATAATAAATAAAGTATGTTGGCCTATTTGTAACCCTTCGAAAAACTTCCTAGAGCTCTTTATAAAGTCATGGTTGGCATTTTAGGAAGGAGCTGTGGATTTTGTATTTCTTGTTTATTTTTTATTCCAATTAGAATTCAACATTGTTTTCTATTCCGAGGTGGAATACCCTCCCGATTCTGTATTTGCAGTTTCGGTGGGAGTCATTCCTCACCCTAGTCTGTCGTTGGAGATATCACTTCAGATATTTCACTATGTACTTCATTGTCAAATTTTTGAAGTCATCTTGCGAATAAAAATTTGTGCATCTTGATATAATCTAAAAATATAAGTCTCCAATTGATAACATTTCATTTTATGTGTTTTTTTGTGTTACCTTGGATTAAAATAATAGTCATTCTTATTTGATGCAGGAGTATCTTGGATTTTCTCGATGACTACTTTGGAGTTCTTGGAGGGGTGCTTGTTAGTTTCATTGGAGAGTACTTGGAGTGTTGTTTCTTAGTTGTAGTGTTGGCTGAGGGGCTCGGTCGTTGAAGGAGCTCGGACGCTGAAGGGCTCGACACATATTATTTCTTGGCTTTGGTATTGCTCAACAGGTGTGGTGGTTCAGTGATGCTTGAGGGAGCTCAGTATGCATGCATGTTCGGTGATGTTTGTTGGTTTGTTGATGCTTAGCTGGTGGTTGCTGGCACTCGGCAAGTTGTCTTGTCGAGTAGTGTTTTGGTGGATTTGGGAGTTTGACTTGATTAATTTAATCTGTGAATCATGTGATCATGAAGTTGATCGATCATGGGGATGTGTGTGTGGGCCTATTTGGGTCTTGGATATTTATCCTATGTGCATTTAATGGATTGGAATAGCTGAATGGGTCATTTAATATTTATTTGCAAGCCGACTTCTGGCTTGAATATGTATTTAATGTAAGATTTTATTTGCACTAGGCCAACTTGTGGTCGTGCTAGTATTTAAGGAGGTTTAGGGTAGAGTGTTAGGGGGAGATAGTGATAAGAAGGTAGAGGAGAGCAGATCTAAGGATGTGAGTATTGGATCTGAATTTGGTGGAAGAAACCTTGGTGGGCTAGTAGCATGTTGGCTTAGGAACAAGGAGATTTCTTGGGGCCTGTGTGCACAAGTTTAGATCTTGCTGGAGGGTGCCTACCAGGTTGCTATATAATGGGTCACATATATGGACTAGTTAAAGAGGTGATATGAAGCTTGTAGAAGATCTATGCTAGATCTTAGATTTATATCTTTTTAATTGGTCGTAACCGGGAAGGCCTTACAACTTGGCATGTTGAATGTGATTTCTATTTTATGGAAATAGATCTCATATGTTGATTGTATTTCTATATTGTTGGTTGTCTCCACTATGTTGTTACTTTGGGTTGCATCAGGGTTTGGAATGTCCATTCTTGGATCCTCCATGTTTGACTGTGTCAGGTGGTATCAGATATTGAATTTCATAAGTGTGTGGATAGATCGCTGAAGGTGAGGTAGTTTGCACCAGGACCTTGGGTTGGAAAGTTGGTGATTTGTTACAGAGGATTTGCAAAGATCTTGAAGATGCCTCTGAAGAAAACTGTGAGATCATAGAAGAATATTTCTGAGCTTTGCAGAGACAAGTGCAAGATCTTTAGGATGAGTTTTGTTCTTGTGGTAAACATATCACTGATTTGAGGCAAATTACGAAGGTTGTCAATAGATCATCAAAGTGAGGAAGTTGACCCAAGAAGAGATACAAGTTGGTATGCTTGAGTTGAAGGAACAAATGAAGGAAATAGAGATAGAGATCTAAAGAATATTTCTTGAACCTAAGGTTGATAAAATCATGGGAAGTGTTTCTGGTGTGAATGTTGTAGGGGAATGAAGTGTTGGTGAAGGCTTGGAGCATCTTGTTGATTCTGAGGAGGAGATTGTTGAGAACCATCTATGCATGTAGTTGTTAAAGAGGTGATTAGTTTTCATACTCAGATAGATGGATCTGATGTGGATATTTTAGATCATCCCGTTGTGGATGATGATATTTCTAGTGAGATGGAAGAGACACCTTTGACTGTGTGTATTCCTGAGGAGTATGAGGTTATGGATGAGACTGGTGAATATGGTGGACATATTATTGTTGTGGGTGATGATTTACATGTTGTAGAGCATCTTGTTGTGAGCAATGAGATCACTCATTTCATCTTTCTCTTGATGTAGATTTGGTTGTTTCATCTTGTTTTTGATGTGGATTTGGCTTTGGATCTGCATGTTGTTATTGCAGATGGATCTGAATTGGCTACTCTTATTGCTGAGATGGGTTGTGGTGATAAGTTGCATGCTGATTGGTTAGTGGTGATACAGATGCTTCTGGTGTTTGGATAGATGAAGCAAATGTGAATGATTTATAGATTGGTTCTCTTTTCCTTGATGGAGTAGAAGCCTTTAGTGAGGATGAAGCTAGTTCGAGAGATTTCTTTTGGTGTCAAAGTGTGGGACACACTTTTCTATTTACCTAGGGAGTCTGATGCAGGAACATCTTGGATTTTCTTAGTGACTACTTTGGATTTCATGGTGGGGTGCTCGGTAGTTTCTTTGGTGAGTACTTGGAGTGTTGTTGCTTGGTTGCAGTGTTGGATGAGGGTCTCGGTTGTTGAAGGAGCTCGGTCACCGAAGGGCTCAACACATACTATTGCTCGACTTTGATATTGCTTGACATGTGTTGGTTTCTCGACAGGTGTGGTGGCTTGATGATGCTTAAGGGAGCTTGGTCGACACACATGTTCGACAATGCTTTTTGGTTTGCTAATATTTGGTTGGTGGTTGTTGGCACTCGACAGTTTGGCTTGCCGACTGGTGTTCTAGAGGATCTGGGAGGCTGACTTGATGGATTTAATTTGTGAAGCGTGTGATCATAACGTGGATCGATTGTGGGGATGTGTCTATGGACCTATTTGAGTTTTGGATCTTTATCCTATGTGCATTTAGTGGATTGGAATGGATTATTGAGTCATTTAATATTTGTTTGCAGGATGACTTGCGGCTTGAATATGTATTTAGTGTAAGGGTTTATTTGCAACAAGCTAACTTGTGTCTGTGCTAGTATTTAAGGAGGTTTAGGGTAGAGTGCTAGGGGGAGATAGTGGTAACTAGGTAGAGGAGATCAGATCTGAGGATATAGTTTTCGATCTAAATTTGGTGGAAGATACCTTGCTGGGCTAGTAGCATGTTGGCTTAGGAACAAGGAGATTTCTTGGGGCTTGTGTGCACAAGTTTAGATCTAGCTGAAGGGTTCCTACCAGGTTTCTGTGTAATGGGTCATAGATTTAGACTAGTTGAAGAGGTGATTTAAATCTTGTAGAAGATCTGTGCTAGATCTTAGATTTATATCTTTGTAACTGGCCATAACCGGGAAGGCCTTATAGCCCAACATGTTGAATGTAATTGTTGTTTTATAGAAATAGATCTCAAATGTTGATTTTATTTCTATGTTGTTGGTTGTTTCCATTGTGTTGTTGCTTTGGGTTGCATCAAGGTTTGAATTGTCCATTCTTGGATCCTCCATCTTTGACTGCATTAGGTGGTATTAGAGCCTTAAGTTCCTAAGTGTGTGGACAGATCGCCGAAGGTGAGGCAGTTTGCACCCAGACCTTGGGTTGGAAATTTGGTGATTTGTTGTAGAGGGTTTGCAAATATCTTGAAGATGACTCCAAAGAAGAACCACGAGATCATAGAAGAATATTTTTGAGCTTTGCAGAGACAAGTGGCGCAAGATCTTCAGGATGAGTTTCATTCTTGTGGTAACCAAATCACCAATTCGAGGCTGATTACGAAGGTTGTTAATAGATCATCGATGGAGAGAGCATTGAAATATTACAATCAGATCGTCGAAGTGAGGTAGTTGACCCAACAAGAGATACAAGTTAGTATGCTTGAGTTGAAGGAACAAGTGAAGGATATAGAGATAGAGACCCAGAGAATATTTCCCAAACCTAAGGTTGATAAAGGCATGGGAAGTGTTGCTGGTGTGAATGTTGTAGGGGAAAGAAGTCTTGGTGAAGGCTTGGAGGATCTTGCTAATTTTGAGGAGGAGATTTTTGAGAATAGATCATCTGTGCATGTTGTTGTTCAAGAGGTGAATAGTTTTTATAGTCAGATAGATGGATCCGATGTGGAGATTGTAGATCATCCCATTGTGGATGATGAGATTTATGGTAAGATGGAAGAGACACCTTTGACTGTGTGTATTAGTGAGGAGTATGAGGTTATGGATGAGACTGGTGAAGATGGTGGACATATTTTTGTTGTGCGTGATGATTTACATGTTGCAGAGCATCTTGTTGTGAGCAATGAGATCGCTGGTTTTATATTGTTGTTGATGTGGATTTGGTTATTTCATCTTGTTGTTGATGTGGATTTGGATATGTATGTTGTTTTTGCGAATGGATCTGAGTTGGCTACTCTTATTTCTGAGATGGGTTGTGGTGATAATTTACATGTTGATTGGTTAGTGGTGATACAAATGCTTCTGGTGTTTGAATAGCTAAAGTAAATGTGAATGATTTGTAGATTGGTTCTCTTTTCCTTGATGGAGTGGAAGCCTTTGGTGAGGATGAAGTTGGTTGTAGAGATTTGTTTTGGCATCAAAGTGTGACACACACTTTTCTATTTACCTGGGGATTCTTATGTAGGAGCATCTTGGATTTTCTCAATGACTACTTTGGAGTTCTTGGAGGGGTGATCGGTAGTTTCTTTGGTGAGTACTTGGAGTGTTGTTGCTCAGTTGTAGTGTTGGCCGAGGGGCTCAGTCATTGAAGGAGCTCAGTCATTGAAGGGCTTGGCACATACTATTGCTCGGCTTTGATTTTTATCAGCAAGTTTGGTGCCTCGACCATGCTTGAGGGAGCTTTATTGAAACACGTGTTTAGTGATGCTTATTGGTTTTCTAATGCTCTGTTGGTGGTTGCTGGCACTTAGTAGTTTGGCTTGCTGAATGGTGTTTTGGTGGATCTGGGAGGTTGACTTGATAGATTTAATTTTTGAAGCATGTGATTGTGACATGGATCGATCATGGAGATATTAGTGTAGACCTATTTGGGTCTTGTATCTTTATCCTATGTACATTTAGTGGATTGGAATGGCTGACTGGGTCATTTAATATCTATTTGCAGGCTGACTTTTGGCTTGAATATGTATTTAATGTAAGGGTTTATTTGCAATAGGCCGACTTGTGTCTGTGCTAGTATTTAAGGAGGTTTAGGGTAGAGTGTTAGGGGGAGAGAGTGGTAAGTAGGTAGAGGAGATCAAATCTAAGGATCGAGTATTAGATCTGAATTTGGTGGAAGATACCTTGGTGGGCTAGTAGCATATTGGCTTAGGAACACAGAGATTTCTTGGGGCATGTGTTCACAAGTTTAGATCTTGTTGGAAGGTTCCTACCAGGTTTCTTTGTAATGGGTCACATATTTGGATTAGTTGAGGAGGTGATCTGAAGCTTGCAGATGATCTGTGTTATATCTTAGAATTATATCTTTGTAATTGGCTATAACCGGGAAGGCCTTACAACCTGAGATGTTGAATGTAATTGTTGTTTTATGGAAATAGATCTCATATGTTGATTGTATTTTTGAGTTGTTGGTTATTTCCATTGTTTTTTTTTGTTTTGGGCTATATCAAGGTTTGGACTATCCATTCTTGGATCCTCCATCTTTGACTACATCATTATTTCTAAGTATATCGAGTATAATATTAAATCATCAGGTACCAAGTGTTGAAGGGTGTCGACTGCCTAATGTCGGCTGCCAAGTTCCATGTACCGAGTGTCAAATTCCAAGTGCTAAGTGTCGACTGTTGACTATCGACTATCGACTGTCAAGTGCCAAGTGCCAAGTGCCAAATTTTGATTGTCGAATGTTGAGTATCAACTTTTGAAACCATGTGCCAAGTGCCAAGAGCCAAGTGTCGAGTGCCAAGTGCCAAGTGTTGAGTGTCGAGTGTCGAGTGCCAAGTGCCAAGTGCCAAGTGCTAAGTGCCAAGTGTTGAGTGTTGAGTGTCGAGTGTCGAGTGTTGGTGTTGGGTGTCTAGTGTCAAGTGTCAAGTATCAAGTTCCAAGTGTCGAGTGCCAAGTGCTAACTACCAACTGTAAACTGCCAAGTTTCAAGTGTTGACTACCAACTACCAACTGCCAACTGCCAATTGCTAACTACCAAATACCAACTGTCAAGTGCCAACTGCCAAATTCCAAGTGCTAACTCCCAAGTAGCAAGTGCCAAGTCCAAAATTCCAACTGCCAAGTTTTGTACGGTGTGACTCGTACGTGTGGAGTGGAGTTGTACAGGAGTGAGTGGTAGTTCCATATATGTAGATTTTTTTTACTGTCCATATGCATGGAGTGTGACATCATGCAGTGGAAGTGAAGGGTTGTACAATGGAATTTTTGTGGGGTGAAGGTGCACGATATGGTAGAATTCAAGCTTGTGAGGTGCCAAATCTAAAATAAATCATTAGAGTGGTATCATAGATAGGTATCCTACTAGTCTGTTGGGAGAAACATGGCACCAAGTGATATAATGGAAGAAATGGAAGAAAGGGATGATAAAGTTTTGGCCACAAAAATTGCCAACTGGTATAATAAATATCAAAAGGGGAAGAATCTTCTAACATTCCAAGAATATCGAGTTCTGATAGGAAAAACTATACATGTACATGAGGAGGTTTTTAGAATCTTTGATGAATATTCAAGTGAAACTAAGGAGATTAAGGATATCAAATCCTTTTATAGGTAAGTTGTGTAAGGAAAAGAAAAGAAGAGTTGGTCCTAAATTAGGAACTCCATCAAAATCAAAGGAAGATGAAGACAAGCTCACACGTTCACCCCATGAGGATATAAATAAGAAAGAGACAATAATTAACTCGTAAAATGGAGAAAACTTAAATCTTAAAGGAAACCAAAAAGGTGAAGAAGATGCTTTAAAAATTTTCATCTAGCCAACACTCGTCGATCAACTTGATAGAAATGTTGGCTCTATCAATGAGAAGGTGCTACCAGTGGTTGATCAACCTCTTGGAGATGTAGACTGTACTGATGATCCCTTGCAGGAGAAATCTCTATAGCTGGTTGAATATGGAGTTTACCCTTGGGTTGGGAATGAGTCATGCATAATTACCATCTCTACATGTGAGTGGCTTCTAGACAATCATTTTTTGCAAGAGATTGATTGGCATGATAGCATCAATGTTTATGATGATTGGCTTCAGTGGGATCTTGATGACTCCAAGCATGGAAACATTTATATGAGAGTAGAGCACTAGAATATTTATGAAGAGTTACCCTTCTCCCCTAAATCTAGGTGTATCCATGTCATCATACTACAAAATGGAGATTCAGTGGATATGGTTATCCATATCTAGTGTAGGGCACCTAGGGCTTATCCAGTTGATACTTGATTTACATTGTAATAATGATTGATCCTGGTGATCATACAACTTGTGTCTTGATCCATTCATGTGGTCAAGGGTCCCTAAGGTGCATCTTTAAACCTTAGGACACCTTAGTCCACTTGGGTTCTTTGTTGAATTTGATAGGTGTCAATAGGTGTTTTAGGGATGTGAAGGGTTTAGGTATTATATCCAAGGAATTTGGATGATTTTGGTCATTCTTGGATCATTTTGTGGTCATAGGAATCCCATGGATGTCATTATGGGTTCACAATGTGTAAAATGCAACAATGATATAATGTTGCTAAAAAGCTATCAAAGTTGCTCGAGCAACTTTTCAAAAAGTTACTCGAGAAGTTAAAAATGTGGTTACCAACAATAATAACCATTCCTAATCGGTTGGAACTAGTTATTGAAGATATTTAATCATATCCAAGCCTCTTCAATGGAGGTTGGAAGTGTTGGAAATTATAGAAGCAACTTTGATGCAAGTATGAATAAATGGAACTAGATTTATTGAGAAATTTCTGTGTGTACAGATGTGTATGGATTAGGAGAGTGAATTTAATGCCATGATTTTATATCCCTATGAGTCAAGTATTCAAAGCATTTGATTTTATTTCAATTAGAGTTATATATTAAAAGTTATATACAATTTGGTGAAAGCGGTTTTGTAGGGCATCATTTCTCGACCTGTCATACAAATGGAACCCGAACTTGTCATTTCTCTAGTGGAAATCCATGGCCTCTTGGGAAATTTAGGCTAATGATGTATTATTAATTATTCCTAAAGCTCTGCTCGAGATCTAGTGCTCTGGTTCTTTTACCATTAAGCCCTAGGCTAAATATCTTAATGTATTTAGCTAGTCTGATAGGAACCGTCATGAGAAGATGAAGTGTTTGATTGAAGGGATCAATTGGAAGGTTGGTTTAGGTAATTTGGAGTTATTAGAAGGTTTCCAAACCCCTGAATTCATTTTTTGTACCCATCATAAACCACTTTCTTTGTAAACTAAGCCTAATTTGGCCAATTAGGTCTGTGTGCTTTGTGAGGGTTTAGTGGTACTAGAGTAGAGTGGGTCTATGGGTCTTTCAGGATTATAATAACTTCATAATGGGTGTCTGAAAATAACCACCTTTTGTTTTGTTCCCTTCATAGTTAAAATATGTGCAAGGAAAACCCCGTGGATAGGGCTACAAGTAATTAGATGATAATGTGAGTTTAGGTGTTTATGAGTGTGTATGAACTGATTTGTTGGATGGTTTTCTGTCCATAGGACCCTAGTATGGTGTAGAAATCATTGGATTGATTGGTTGAAGCCACTGGTGAAGAGTTTCACACTTTGGTTGGAGTTTAGGGAAAGTGTCCTTGAGACATAATTTGAAGAGATTTGTTTCATAACCTTGGGTGTTGATTTGGGGTAAGAAGAGTGTCTAGACCTTATAGGCAAGTAGATATCCATCCTATTGAAAGGAGTGTGGAGTTGGAATGTACCTAGACCAAGGTTGAAGGATTGTGAAAGAGAGTGAATATATCTTAGCTAGTAAGTGTTGAGTTTTGGTTATTTCCAAGCACCAGTAAGTGTTGAGTTGAAGTTATTTTTGAGTGCCAGTAAGTGTTGGGTGGTCCAGTGTTGGCCAAGTGTTCCTGTTTGTGCCGAGTGAACTAGAGGTTTACTGATACTCGGTAGCTTCCCATTGTGCACTTTAAATCAAGTGGTATAAGAGTACTAGGATTGGTTTTGGGAAGACATGTGAACCATAGAAGAACATTGTGAAGAGGAATTCCCTGCAAGGATGGCCAATGTAGAATTGGAAAATTTAGTGAGATAACAAGCAGCTAGAAGCAGAAGGCTTGAAGTAGAATTGGAGAGAATGAAAAGTAAACAAGAAAAGAATGTTGTTGAGGAGTCAGAAGAAGAGGAAGAAGAGGCTCATGTTCATAACAGAGGAGAGATACTACAGATCAAAGACCCCTCCTAGAAGCCCTTGAAAGAGTTGGGAGGAAAGACAAACTGGATCTACCAATATTTTGTGCTAAGATGAATCCAGAAGAATGCATGGACTGGATAGAGGCATTAGATATTTATTTTGAATTTGAGGAGGTATCTGAACACAAGAAGGTGAAGTTGGCTAAGTCAAAGATGAAGGGTCCAACCCTTAGATGGTGGAACTTCATACAAGGTGAGAGGTTAGAAGAAGAAAGAAACCCTATTTCCACTTGGAAGAAGATTGTGAGTGAGATCTAGAAATAGTTTTTCCACAAGGACTATGAAGTATTCCTACACAAGAAACTTCAGAATCTAAGACAAAAATACCTTGATGTAAATTCTTATACAGAAAAGTTCCATAGAATGACTCTTAAAGCCAAGATCCCAGAGGGTGAGAAACAAAAGCAAGAAAGGTACTTAAATGGTCTTAAGTACAGTATCCAAGATGAGATTAGTTTTTTCAACCCTAAGACTTTCCACAAGTGCTATCAAATGGCACTAAGGGTTGAGGAGAAACAAAGAAGAAAAGGTGAATAAAATAGAAGAGGTAGAGGGATAAATTTTAGAGGTATAGGATGATTCAATGGTAGGGGATCATCTTGAAGAATCCAAGGTGAATCTAGCAATAAGGTATCCGAAGGAGAGACAAGTAACAAAGGTGCTTTCAGAGGAAGGAGATCAAACAGTAGGGGAAGATTTGGTGGGAGAGGACCTAGTGTTTTCACTGGTAATTGTTTCACTTGTAACCAGGTTGTGAAGCAATCTTTTAGATGTCCTAAGAAGCTTGGTATGAATAGAGAAGGAGGAGATAGAAGAGTGCATTTGACCCAAGAAGATGACAGTCAAAGTGTGTCTTCTTACCACACCACCACTTGAAGGCCTAGAAATCCAGAAAAAGGATAATGTCTCTTGATGCAAAGGACACTCCTAAGGGTACCTACCACTTTAGAGTCACCCTAGAGGAAGTCATTGTTCAAAAAAATTTGCAAAGTGAACAATAAGGTATGCAAAGTTATTGTAGACTCTGGATCCACTAATAATATTGCATCTAGAGAGTTGGTTGATAAATTAAAGTTACAAAGAATCCCTCATCCATTCCCTTATAGAGCCTCATGGTTGAAAAAAGAGAAACAAACTCTCATTTTTTATCAAGTTTGGGTAGAATTCAATATAGGAGAATATGTAGACAAAGTTTTGTGTGATATCTGAGATGGATGCATGTCACATATAGTTAGGAAGGCCCTAGTAGTTTGATGTGAATACCAAATATGATGGGAAAACCAATGTGTATACTATAACCAAATGAGGTGTTGAATATGTTATGAATCCATCTCATGATGATGGAAAGGAGAAGCATGTGGTTAGTAGTGTCTTATGTGTTGGGGAGAAAGAATTCATGAAGGTATTGAAGGAAAAGGATACACCTTGTTTTTATTTAGTTGTGAGACACCAAAAGACAAACCTAAAAGAACCAAAGGTCAAAGCCACTAGAAAAGATGTAGGTCCTAAGGAGGTTAAAGCACTGTTGGATTAGTATAAGGGTCTAATTGTAGAAAGTACACCAGAGACTTTATCACCTCAGAGGGAAGTGAGTCATTGCATAGAGCTCATACCAGGGCCACCCTTCCAAACAAGGTAACATAAAAAATGACCCTTGAACATAATCAAGAAATAGCGAGACATATTGAGGAATTGTTGTCTAAAGGGATTATTAGGAAGAGTGCAAGTCCCTGTGCAGTCCCAACAGTACTAGCATCTAAGAAGGAAGGTACATGGAGACTATGTATGGATTCTAGGGAAATAAATAGGATAACTATCAGATATAGGTTTCCTATGCCTAGAATAGAGGATCTAATGGATTGTTTAGGGGGTGCAATCTATTACTCCAAAGTGGATCTAGAAAGTAGTTATGATCAGCTAAGGATCAAAGGTGGAGATGAGTGGAAAATAGATTTCAAGACCAAAGACAGTCTTTATGAGTGGCTTGTAATGCCTTTTGGTCTCTCAAATGATCCAAGAACTTTTATGAGGCTTATGAATGAAGTCTTAAAGCCTTTTCTCAATAAGTTTGTTGTTGTATATCTTGATGATATTATGATTTTTACTGGGAGAAGGGATGAAAATCTCAAGTATTTGGACATGGTATTGAAGAAGCTCCATGAGGAACAATTGAAGATCAATTTAGAGAAGTGTGTGTTACTTCAAGAAGAGATTGTATTCTTGGGATTTGTAATATCCAATAATAGCCTCAAGATGGATCTTTCTAAGGTTGAAGCCATCCTCAATTGGCCACCTCCTACTACTTCTTCAGAGGTAAAACTTTTTCATGGTTTGTGTAGTTTCTATAGGAAATTTATCAACAATTTTAGTGGCATATGTACTCCTATCATCAATACTATTAAAGGTGGAAGAAAATGAACATTTATATGGACTAATGAGGGTAATGAGTCTTTTGAGTTTTTGAAGAAAAATATTGCAGAGAAACGCATCTTGGTTCTGCCATACTTTCACAAAGTCTTCACAGTGGAATTTGATGCAAGCAACAAGGCTATTGGTGGGGTGTTGAGCCAAGAAGGGAGACCAATTGCCTTCTTTAGTGAGAAATTGAATGAAGCTAAGTAGAAATATTCAACCTATGATCTTAAACATTATGAAATGGTGCAGTCACTAAGGAAATGGAGGCATTATTTGTTGCCCAAAGAATTCATTATTTTTTACTGACAATCATGCTCTTAGTTTTCTGAATAAAGAAGAGAAACTTAACCATAGACATGTGAAATTGATGGAATTTTTGCAATCTTACACCTTTACTATCAAACATAAGAAAGGGATTGTGAATAAGGTTGTTGATTCTCTTAGTAGGAGATATTTGGGTGCCAGCAAGAAGTTGAGTCCACTTTTTGGGCAAAAAGTGGAAGTTTTTTCTCTTTTTTTCAAATTTTCTGTCAATTTATGTCAAAATTTGAGGCACTTAGAGATTAAATCTAAAAAAACTTCACTAATAGAAAATGTAGTGCTCGGAGTCTACTTTTAAAATATGTAATTTATTTAAATACCCACATGGTAGAAAGATTTTTTAGCAGGCATGTTTAAAAAATACTTTTTCAAAATGCCTCTTTCAAGACCATACCACACGTGTACGACCACCATATTTTGACCTATATAAATGAATTTTTGTGAACCAAAGATACCTAAGACACCAAAGATTGATGAGAATATTTTTTCTTATTTTTTATTGGATATTTTTTTTAATTAATTTTTAATTAACTATAAAATATATTTTTGAAACCTCTAGTGTATGACCACCATAATTTGATGAAAAAATCACATTTTTTAATCTTCAAGGAAATTCTATGTCGATTGATGTCATATAAATTATTTTTTAAAAAAATGTAAAAACAAAAAAGTTATTGAAGTTTTAGTGAACCTTACTATTTTAAGTTTAGGTACCACTTTTGATTAATAAAAATTGTAAAAATAGTAAAATTGATCATATCACTATAAAATTTATATTTTAGAAATCTAGACAATGAGTTCTTTAATGGGTTTTCATTTCATCAAAAAATTCGATAAGGAAGACCCTCAAAAAATTATGGCAAAACATAAATCTGGTATTCAAATGCCTTAGCCATTATTTTGGAGGTCCAAGCATAGGCTTGGTCCCACCAAGCCTGTCCCGAACCGAAATCCAATGCAAAGGGTGGCCTTATAAATTCAAAATTTTAAAAATGGGCACACGTTTAAAAACGTGTACCCATTTCTTAAATATAATAAATCGACATAGAAAAATACATTTCTTAAATTTAAAAACGGGCACTTGTTTTGAAAAAAAATGGGCACCCATTTTTTGAATTTTGGATCGGGTGTCCGAGCCTAAGACGGGTGCCTGTTTTTTCAAAATGGGTGCCCGTTTCTAACGACATTGTTTCACGTCCATAAGACTTCCACCGAATTGGCACCCAACTTCTTCCACTTACCCATTTAACCATTCAACCTATTCAGTTAGAAAGTGTTGGGGTTCATGCTATGAAGGACATGTACACCACAAATGATGCCTTCAAGAAGCCTATCAAGTTTGTACTAAGATGACAGAGAGATATCATACTCATTTCTCGGAGTTGCTTACGTAGGATGGATTAATTTTCAAAGGAATTCTATTGTGTGTGGCAAAAGGATCCATTAGGGAGAACATCATCAAAGAGAAGAATTTTGGAAGTTTAGCAGGGCACTTTGGAGTGGATGAAACACTGGAACTTGTTAGGAGATTCTATCATTGGCCCAAGTTGCAAACAAATGTCAAAATATTTGTGGAGAGTTATTTGGTTTGTTAACAAGCCAAGGGTCACACATCAAATGCAGGATTGTATACTCCATTTCCTATCCCTTCAAAGTTGTGGGACTCAATAAGTATAGACTTTGTCCTAGGTCTACCTAAGAACAAATCTGGATTTGATAGTATCTATGTAATATTAGATATATTTTCTAAAATGGTGCACTTTATACCATGTAGAAGAGCTCATGATGCATCTCACATAGAAGGGTTATTTTTTAAGGAAGTTTTTAGACCTCATGGCTTACCCTTGTTAATCATATTTGATAGATACCCTAAGTTTTTGGGACATTTTTGAAGAACACTATGGAGAAAGTGGGGATCAAAAGTATCTCTATCATTTGTATATCACCCAGAGTTTGATGGTAAGACATAAGTGATCAATAGGTCTCTTGGGAACCTTTTGAGATGTTTAACTCAAGAGCCTGGAGTCACTTGGGTTTCCATACTTTCCCAAGCATAATTCCCTTACAATGATTCAGTTAATAGGAGTATTGGTTTGACTCCTTTCCAGATTGTGTATGGTGTTCACCCTAGAGGTGTGTTAGAACTCAGAGATGCAAAGGATCTGGAGAAGAGAAGTGCATTAGCAAAGGGCTTTGCAAAAGTAATGAAGAATATCCATGAACAAGTACAAACAAAGTTGCAACATACCACTGAAAAGTATAAAGAGCATGCAGACAAAAAAAGGAGGAATGTGAAATTCAAAGTGGGAGACATGGTGATTATTCACCTTAAGAAAGAAAGGATACCCAAGGTGAAATACACTAAACTCATGATGAAAAAGATTGGTCCTTTCAAAATCTTGAATAAGTGTGACAACACCACTTACAAGATTGATTTGCCATCTCATATTGGTCTATCTCCTATTTTCAATATTGCCTGCATATATGCTTATAAAGGTCATGTTAGTGATTATTGTATTGTAGGTAATCAAAATCATCCCTAGGAAAGAGCATTGAATGATCTACCCACATCAAAACCTCCTGAGATTGACAACATTCTGGCAAAAGAGTGTGCAAGCAAAGTAGGAGAACCACTTACTGCGAGTACTTGGTAAAGTGGAAACATCAACCTATGGAGGATGCTACATGGATGACCCCTAAAGATATTCCCAAAATAGGCTTTCAACTTGACTAATTTCCAACTCAAGAGACTTGAGTTCATTTTGTCTTAACGAGTATGGTGCAGGGCACCCAGGGCTTATCCAGTTGATTCAAGTTGATTTCATTTACATTTTAGTAAGGATTGATCATGGTGATCATCTCACTAGTGTCTTGATCCATTTTTGTGGTCAAGGGTCCCTAAGGTGCATCTATAAACCTTTGGACACCTTAGTCCACTTGGATCCTTTGTTGAATTTGACAGTTGTCAATACCTATTTTAGGGATGTGAAGTGTTTAGGTATTATATCCAAGGAATTTGGATTATTTTGGTCATGTTGTATCATTTTGTGGTCATAGTAATACAATGTATGTCATTGCAGGTTCAAAAAGTGTAAATTGCAATAATGATGCAATGTTGCTAAAAAGTTGTCAAGGTTGCTCGAGCAACTTTTCAAAAAGTTGCTCGAGAAGTTCAAAATGTGGTTACCAACAGTCATAACCATTCCTAATCAGTTAGAACTATGTCTTGAATATGTTTAAGCATATACAAGCCTCTTCAATGGAGGCTGGAAGTGTTGGAAATTGTAGAAGCAATTTTGATGCTAGTTTGAATAAAAGGAACCAGATTTCTTGAGCATTTTCTATGTGTACAAACATTTATAGATTGGGAGAGTGAATTTAATGACATGATTTGATATCCCTGTAAGTATAGTCTTCAAAGAATTTTATTTGAGGTTAATTGGAATTATAGATTAAAATTTATATACAATTTGGTGAAAGTGGTTTTGTAGGGCATCAATTCTTGACCTGTCATACAAATGGAACCCTAACTTGTCATTTCTCCAGTCAAAATTCACTACATCTTGGGAAATGTAATTTAGGGATGTATTATTAATGATTCTTAAGGCTCTACTCAAGATCTAGTGTTCTGGTCCTTTTAGCATCAAGACCTAGGCTAAATATCTCAGTGTATTTAGCCAGTCAGATATGAACTGTCATGAGAAGATGAAGTGTTTGATTGAAGGGATCAATTGAAAGGTTAATTTATGTCATTTGAAGTAAGTAGAAGGTTTCCAAACCCTTGAACTCATTCTGTGTACCCATCATAGACCACTTTCTTTGTAAACCAAGCCTAATTTGGCCAATTTGGTTTGTGTACTTTGTGAGGGTTTAGTAGTGCTGGAGTAGAGTGGGTTGTTAGAATGATTTAGAATAACTAAGAGGGGGGTGTGAATCCATTATCCTAGGTATAAATCTACCAATTGAACTTTCAAACACTTCAACCAACTCAGACCCACTCAGTCTCTCTAGCATATAAACAATAATGTAAACTTGCAGTTTACTGTCCTAATGTATTCAACTTGCAGAGTATAAAACACATCAAATAAAATTCACACAAGTATGACACCAAGATTTAATGTGGAAACACAATATGGGAAAAACTACCAGCAACATGCTACCAATTTTTCACTCTTCTGAAGTGAGCTCTTTGAAAAGCCAACTCAGTTAAAGGTTACAATACACACTGTTAAATGTGACCCTGTTAAAGGATTTAATCACCCTGTTAAAAGTGAGCCTTTTTAGAGGGCTTAAACCATTCCATTCAAATGTCACCTTGATTAAATTATTTAACAATATGACTGTTAGGTCAACCTTGTTTAAAAGGATTTTGCAACTGATACAATGGTTAGAAAGTAACAACAAATTGTGATCTGAAACATACAACTCACTTTGCAAATACAAATCCAATTATATCTCAAATCCTAATTCACTGACTGGCCTTCATTGTCATCTCTATCATTCAGAACTGCTCAAAAATCCTTCAAGCAATCACCATTGTGCAGTCCTGTACTTCTCTCTTCAGCCTTCTCTTCCTTCTGAGCTTAGATTTTTCCAATCAACTAAATTAACCTCAAACCACACACACATAACCTTCAATTAGGTTAATCTTATACCTCTCTAATCAAGTAGCTCAATCTTTTTCTACTTAATCATCACTGTAGATTTTAGTATTTGGTCAGATCCAATGAATCCTTCCAACATTTTGTTTCCATATACATTGTAGAATACATCCTAAAACTACTTCTTGAATCCATACATAAAAATTGTTAAACATATACTAAATGCTCATTTAATTCTCCACAACAATCATCCTTATTATAAATACACTTCACATATCCTAAGAAAATCAACTATGTTAGTTGGGATCTCAAATCTCTCAAACTATCAAAATACTGGCACTCAGTGAATAATGTGTTCTTCCACTCAGTCATCACTAGATAACTCGGTAATTCATTGATACTCAAAAAATATTGAGGCTCGGTCAAAAATAAAATTTCTCAACATGTACTGGCGCTCGGTAGACACTCACATCACTCAGGACAAACATAAATTCCTTAATGTTCTACTCTATTACTTGGTCAATACTAATCTTGTAGTAATATAAAATTTACTTATACTTAAGATAAATAATATATTACCTTGTCAAGGCGTGATCTCATCAAGTACCCATTATAGTTTCACATAACTCAATCATTTCACTAGGTCTTCTTGTTATCTCTCCTTTTCAAATCTTCTTCATCAATCAATCGATATGGCACTTTACAAGATAGCAATTGTCTTACTAGTTAAAGTTTGACATCAATGGCAATATAACAATTGCTTCAATTGTAGTTTCCAACAATCTCCCTCTTTGGCATTGATGGAAAACACGTACAAACAAACAACATATGCAAGGTTCCCAAACAATCCAAAAAGTATGTTCTGTAAAAATATTTTCATTAATGTCGTTAGCTTCATTCTGATTTTCTCCAATACAAATATTTCTCCCTCTAGGATAGATTTCTCTCTGTAGCTTATCTCCCTCAATGGTATATCTCTCTCTCTTTTTTTCCTTATTGATTTCACTAATAGTATATCTCCATCTTTGACAAAAATGCCAAAGACATACATCTTCATCATGTAGATATCTATGTGTCATGTTTCTAAATTCTATGCTCCCTCTGTCATCTTGATTATGAATAACCAACATCATTTTCTTAACACTTCACAACTTTAGGCAACTCCTAAAGTGTGACCACCTTTTGCATCAATCTGTTAGATATTATATGTAATATATTTGATGCAACCACTCCGTATGATATTAGTTAGCCTTAGATAGGTTAATGAACCCTAATCTGCCTCTTAGATACTCATGAGCATCCTTAGGTAAAGCCTTAGTAAATATATCTGCCAACTGTTCCTTTGTACTAACATATTCAAGTCTTACTTCTTTGTCTTGTACCATCTTTCTCAAGTAATGATACTTGATAGCAATATGCTTGGTCTTTGTATGCATCACATGGTTCTTTGAAATATTAAGAGCACTAGTGTTATAAAAAAAAATAACAACTAGTTCTATGATCTCTTCCTTCATACCTTTCAACAATTGCTTGATCCACACTATGTTTGAACATTTCATTGTTGCTGCAACATATTAAGCCTCTATTGTAGATTGAGAAATACAGTTATGTTTATTGATTGTCCAAGAGACTAATCTCTTTCCTAAAAATAATACACCTCCACTTGTGCTCTTTCTTTCATCAATATTACCTACCTAATCCACATATGTGTAAACTTTCAGTTCAAAATTCTCATTCTTCTTGTAATATAATCCATAATCCTCTGTTCCCTTCAAATATCTCAGAATCATTTTCACTATCATCATGTGACTATCTTTAGGATTTGTAGAAAATATTGCAACAATCCCAACTGCTAATGCAATATCTGGTCTACTATGGACAACATATTGTAGTTTTCCAATCATTGATCTATACGGGGTTTGATTCACTTCAGTTGTCTCATCACTCTTTGATAGTTTTTGTCCAGTAGCCATAAGAGTACTTACAGGTCTAGAGAACTCCATGCCAAAAAAATTTAGTATCTCCTTGATATACTTATATTGTGTAATGTAGATACCTTTCTTCATCTGATATACTTGCAAACCAACAAAGAATTTGATCTCTCCAAACATAGACATCTCAAATTCAGTTTGCATCTCTTTTGCACATAATTAGCATAAAACATCTTTTCCTCCAAATATGATATCATCAAAAAATATTTCAGCTAACAATATCCCTTTACCTTTCTCATACTTTAAGTACAAATTATTGTTTTCATTTTTCCTTGTAAGTCCAATCTTGACTAAGTAATTGTGTAATCTCACATACCATGCTCTAGGGGCTTTCTTCAATCAATACAATACTTTATGTAGCTTTTAAACCATATTCTTCTTGCTTGAATCAACAAATCCTTTAGCTTGTTTAATGTATACCTCTTCTTCTAGTATTCCATTCAAAAATGTTGATTTGACATCCATTTGATATACTTTGAATCCTTTGTAAGCTGCATAAGCCAGTAGAGTTCTAACTCCTTCCAATATTGCAAATGGGGAAAATGTCTCACCATAGTCAATGCCTTCTTCTTGTGCATAACCTTTTCATACCAGTCTATCCTTATATCTTATCACTTCTCCATGTTCATTCAGCTTATTTATAAATACCCACTTTGTTTCAATAACATTCTTGTCCTTTGGTCTAGGTACTAGTATCAAGGTTTTGTTCTTCTCAGTTTGTTCAATCTCTTCATTCATGGCCTGAATCCAATCTTCATTACCCAAAGATTATTTCACTAATTTCAGCTCAAATTCACACAATAAGCATGTCTTCATTTTCAATTTTCTTCTTGTCATGACCTCTGAATATTTATCTCCAATAATTTGATCTGGTTTATGATGTCTTCTTACATACTTTTCTAGTGTAGGCTTTGGTCTTCTTTGCTCTCTTTTTTCATCCTCGGATTCATCATCAAAGTTAATTTTAGATTCATTTTGTGTCTCTTCTTCTTCCTCAAAAGTCTCCTCCTGATGCTCGGCAATGTCTTTTGGTGACTCGACATTTTCTTTATGTTGCTCGGCAGCATCATTATGTTGTTCAGTAGCTTATTTTTCTGGCTTAGGCACATTTCTGAGCTCTCCTTCGTTCATATAAATGAAATATCCATAATCTTTAGGTCTTGCTTTCATTCCACTTCATTCTTTTCTGCATATTCATCAATTCTAATATTTTCATTTTACACAACTTTGTTAGTGTTATAATTCAAACACTTATATGCTTTTCTCTTAGTGGAATAACCTAGGAATATTTCTTCATCACTCTTAGCATCAATTTTTCCATTTCTATTGTCCTTCAGTATATAACATTTTCTCCCAAAAAATTTAAAATATTTAACATTAGGTGCATATCCATACCATAACTCATAAGGTGTAATATCAGTACATTTATTTACTTGTACTTGGTTCAAGGTATAAAATGTTGTACTTACAACTTCTCTCCAACACTTTTGTGCAACATTCTTTTCTATCATAAGTGTTCTAGCACAATCCATTATTGATCTATTCCTTCTCTTGGCTATGCCATTCTATGGGGGAGTCCTTGGAGTAGACATCTGTCTTTTAATTCATCTTTCATCGCAGAATAAGTTGAACTCATTTGATATAAACTCTCCTCCTCTATTAGATCTCAGACATCTCAAGTTCTTACCTATCTCTTTTTCAACTTTTTTGAAATACCACTTAAACAATTGAAAAGCATCAGATTTTTCTTTAAGACACATTATAGTCATCATTCTAGAGTAATCATCAACAAACAATATGAAATATTTATCACCTTGGTAGCTTTGTACACCAATAGGTCCACAAAGGTCAGTATGAACCAATTCCAAAACATTATCATAAGTATAGGTTTTTCTCTTAAAACTATACTTTGTCATTTTCCCCAAATGACATTGCTTACACATAACATTATTAGGTTTCTTCAATCTTGGTAACCCTCTTACTCTTTTCATCTTGATAATGTTTACCAAATTTTCAAAGTTCACATGACATAACCTCTTATGCCATAACCATATGTCATCATATTGTGTAAACAAACATGTCTCATCAGATAAATCTAGATAAAACAAATTACCATGTGTATGTTCTCCACTTCCAATCAGTTCACTAGTAGTATCAAATATTTTAGCTTTTGTGATGGAACTCAACTTGGTATTAAGAAGTATTCAAATGAGAAACACTCAACAAATTATAGTTTAGTCCTTCAACCTAATAGGCTTGTCACATGTGATCTTATCAGTTAGTTTTATTGATCCTTTTCCTTTCACAAGGCATGGTTTGTCATTACCAAACTTGACACTACCACCTTTTCAATAGTTTAAGGTTTCAAGTTTACTTTTATCACCAGTAATGTGATGTGAGGAACCACTATCAATTATCCATCTATAACCTTTACTCATATATGAAATAAGTGTAGTTTTCTCATCTTCATCAGAATAATCTTTCATAGAAACATAAACAACTTCTATATTTCTATCATTATATTTATTAGATTCACTATCAGTTTCTTCTTCAGCAATATAGAAGGATTTCTTACCTTTTTCCTTATAGTCCTTATACCTTCTAAAAGCTCTATCATCCCTTTTGTCTTTATACTTTCTTTCTCGTCTCCCACCCTTGTCATTCCTGTCAGGACATCTTGCAGCAATATGGCCAACTTTGTTACATGAAAATAGATTATATGAAGTTTACCTTTGAATTTTCCTCTTCCTCTCGGTAGTCTTCTAGCCATAAGTGCTTCAATTTCATCAAGGTATTCATCAGAAGTGTCACTATCACTATTCACTTGTCTTTCTTTTCCTTTCTTTCATTTTTGAAGAGTCAATTGTGATTTGGATGCAGAATAAACATGGTGAGGAGCGAAATTATCAAAAATTGACATTTCAAAAGCAGTAAGTCTAGCAACTAGACCTTCCAGAGTTAAGTTGTTACCAGGAGTACATCTTAGTTCTTGTATAGTAGATAATCTAATAGCATATATAGGAAGTAAGGTTCTTAGTACCTTGATAATAAAAGTATCATTACTAATAGTTCCATTAGCTCCTCTTATAGGATTTACAACCTCCTTAACTCAGCTAAAAAACTGAACAATATTTTCACCATCTTGGATTTTCATTTCATCAAACTTACCTCTCAAGATTTTAGATTTTGGTCTTGGTACATTTGTATAACCTGCATAGATAGTTGCCATTTGTAACACCCCAAAATTGGCATCATGCAACCCTAACAAATTTTGTTGCATTAATCATTCTTCTTAATCATCAAAGTCCTATTGTACTAGGCAATTCTAAGTTTTGACTAACTCTACTTGACCTAAGTGTCAAAATGTAGAAAACACTAAATTTGTATTAATCATACATCACATTTAATTCTTAAACATCAATTATAATTAGCTAAATAAACCCTATGATCAAATTAATTTAATTATAAAGTCCTAGCACTTTAATTAAATTAAATTCACCCCTTTAGCTAAAACACATAAAAAAGGAATTAAATAATATTTAATTATTAAATAAATATCCTCATTTCAATAATTGAATTTAATTATTCAAATAATTGAGAAAATACATTTATGAGGTCATATTCTATTTATTTAATAAAATATTCTCTCCAAAATCTTCTCTCCAGTTCAGAAATAGAAACTTTGAGTTAACTGTGATTGAAAAGAGAAACAAATCAGTTAACTGACTCACTCACTCAAAAAGGCAACAGTTGATTGTTTCTCTCAAAAGAAACTTTCTATTCCCAAATAGTTCTCAATAAGTCAATTGTTTCTCTCCAAGGAAACTTTCTAATCTCAATGGACTCTAGGCCTATAAAAGAACTCTCTCAGCTCTCATTCAAACTAGTCTTGAAGTTTGTATTCTTGTAATTCAAATTCACTAGTTTTCTAATTGAATGCTTTGATTTTAGAATTTTGCAATAAGCTTAATATCATGTTAGTTTAATATCATTTAGATTAAACATGCATAGTTAAATTATTTTCAAGCAATCTTAGTTGAATAACATTGTTCATTTTTAGATTAGCTTGTAACTTCTCATTCATAGCTTAATATCTCATTTCTAGATTAATATTGCATTCATTTCTAGAATAAACTAAGCTCTAGATTAATCTTGCATCATTTACTTACTTAAATCCTCCGTTCTAGCAATGGTATATGTTGTTGGACTCTCAATTCTGAGAGCTTGTTCAAAACCCCAACTAGATAGGAGGCAACAGGTTGAATCATACAGACATGTAAGATGGATAATTTCATATCCATTCTTGTATGTGACTGATGAACAATGACCATGTTAAAGTGCGTGGCTAGGTAACAAGGCCACATTTAGCTATCATGACCATGTTGAAGTGCATGGCAAGGTAACAAGGCCACATTTAGCTATCACATTTCTAGCGCCCATCTTCAAGGGTAACCTTTGAACATATACTATTGAGTCCTTGGAAACACCAAAAACATGGGTGCCCTCTCGAGGGTGACACTATAGTGTGAGGTGAACATATGCGCATAAGTTGTGGGGAAAGGATTTTGTCTTCTCTACCAATTTTATTTCTAGGGAAAAGCGTGTGTCTTTTTGGAAATCTTCAATATCTATAATGTTAAAAATGTTCAAAGACTCCCTCATTCTTTTGAGTTGCTTGTGTCATGACTATCTATGCTTGTCGATAACTATTTCTACAACATTGAAACAAACAAACTATCAATATAAAAATGCATATTTTTTCAAAGAACAGTCTTTAATGTGTCTTGAAATCTTTTTTTTGTCTCAAAAAACATTTCAACTGTTTGTTTCTGGACAATTTCGCTTGGTTTTCTACCAATTTTCATGCGAGAAAACACTTCTTCACGTTTGTCTATGAGAATCTTCGCGTAAGGCACTGATAATCTTTGTGCAAGTTTTATGCTAGTTTATTCTATTTTTTGTCCTATTTTATCACCAGTCGGTCTTTCTCCACACCAGGTTGCAAAAATTCATGCGGGCCTATGAGAATCTACGCACGAGAATACACTTCTTCATGTGAAACTGTCTCAAAATTGCCAAAACAATGAGTTGTTTGCTGTGTTCTGAGTTACTTTTCTTAACCTGGTTTTTTATCTAAGGTCTGTGTGACTATTTCTTGTCTATACACAGTTTGTGATTGGATGTCTTGGGTTTAGAATTACATTATTCTCGCTTAAACTGGTCTTGTCTCTTATCTATTTACTTGTTTTACTATGTTGTCATACCTAGTGACGCGATAGTCAACTCTCAGCTGTTCTAGCCTTGTTTCTGACAACTCGTGTCGGGTATCCTTCACCCTTTTTCACTCTCGTGCATTTATCTTGAGACAATTCTAAGCATTGTCCTAGTTCACTCCCCTTGTATAATATTTTTCTATGAATGTTACAACTTGAAGTAGTAGCGCATTCATTCCATGTGTCACTAAATGTAGTAGACCTCAAAATTGAGGAAGAGGTCATTCCAATCTTATCACACAGTCAGAGTGTAGTAGACGATCTTCACCCTCCACTTCATTAGCTACCTCTAGTGAGGGATAATCTTGATCTTCCTCCCTAGTTGTTCGACCTTACATCCAACGTTCATTCCAAGTAGACTTCAGTAGGGTTTGAAATCCATTGTTTGAAGAACATACAAATTCTGAAGAGTTGTTTCTTGAACTTGACACTGTTGAAACAAGAGTTCCCATATGTACAACACCTCAAGATACTCAACCTCCTCATATATAATCTTTGCACACTGAACACTTTCATTCTAGCAAGATGGAAGAACAAAGTCAATTAGGTGAACATAGCAGAGGTGATGATCACTCTAAAAGCAGGGTTAAATTCCATTATCAAGACCCCCCTAATGATGAGGAAAAAAAAAAAACCCAGGCAGATATCGCAGATGCTCATGCCAAAAAAAACTCCCACAAGATGATGGATATTCTCCTAAAGGAGGAGAAAGAGAAGTATCTTCTCGAACTAGCCAATCAAGGGGCCAAGTTGCCCTCAAACTATAATGTAGATACTCTTGTCATGCAAGAGGAAGAAACTGAAAACTCCAAGTTACAAAAACAAGTTCAAATTATGTAAGACCAAATACTTCAAATCGTGAAGGGTAAAGACAAACCTTCCACCTAGTTCACACTAGAAAGCATTTGTCCATTCCCATTTGATAAGAGTCTGTGCATGCCTCCTTTTCCTAAAGGAGTTGAACTTCCCAAGTACGACAAATACTTGGGTACCGCTGAACCTCAGGATCATCTAAGAGAGTTTGGTGCTCTCTTTATGTAGTTAATACATGATCAAATGTACCTCATGCATCTCTTCCCATGTAGTTTGGGAGGGTCATCTATGGAGTGGTTCTCTAGACTCCTAACTGGCATCAAGACCTTTGACGATATTTCCAACTTGTTCTTGCAACATTATTCACACAACATCCAGCATCCGGTCAATATCCATGACCTTTGCAAATTGAAGCAAAACCATGGGGAACCTTTCTTGACATTTCTCTAGATATGGAGACAACTTTATACAAATTATTCTCACAAAATACCTAAGTCTAAAAAGCTTGACATCTTTTTTGACAACCTTCTTCCCAAATTTGGGTATCAAGTACAAATGTAAGGTCCTTTGACCTTTGATGACATGATCAAAAAAGCTATAAGAATCAAAACATTCATGATCAAGAAAGGAGAACTGACTCTACATAAGGACAATAAGAAAGGGTCCTCCTCCTCTAGTAAAGACAAATCCAAATTTGTCAACAAGAACCAGAATGTTGTGAATGATGGAGTTGTCAATAATGTGACTCCCAAACCTCCAAAGGCTGCATTCAATCTTACTACCACTATGCAAGTGGCCAAAGCCACTGACCAGGCTATGGCACAATCTAAACAGCCTTTGAACTTTTCTAGATCAAAACCTTGGACCCCTCAGCTCAAGAATGAGTTCACTCCTCTGGGAGAACCCCTTGACGTGGTTTGCAAGACTCTCTTAGACAACCAATTACTCACTCCTTTGGATAATCCATGTCCTTTTGATTCGCAACCATGACCATCTTGGTGGAATGAATCTGCATACTGCGATTACCATTGGAACAAAAGTCACAAGATGGATACATGCATCCAATTGTGACATAAGGTCTAGGACCTTATTGATAGTGAGATTATTTTTATGGGAGGTCACAATAAGAACTCAAATCACCAGGCCTTCAAAGACCCCTTTCCTCCTCATGAGAAGGGTGAATCCTCTAAAGGAAAAAAAATTGATGCCAAGGTCAACTATACATACACTAATAACGATAATGTCATTAACATGGTTGAACTGGTAGATGAAGAATACTACAATGTCATTACCATCAAGGGAAGAGAAGATTATTCTACACATAAAAATCCCTTCATGCTGCAAGGGTCTGCACCCCAACCCTCAAAACCAAAACAATCTCAGGTTCCTGCAAATGTTGTTACTCAGTCTCGTGCAAAGATCATTCTCAAAGGCCTTGAGCCTTCCACATCTGCTCCAGTACAACCTATAGATAAATTTGTTGTTGGCACTGCCAAGAAGAACTCAAAATTGGTGCCCTTTTCTAATGTTGTTAACTACAGCATACTTGACCAATTACAATGCACCAATGCTCATATCACTATGTTTGAGGTGCTTAAAATCTCCCCTGCTCACAGGGAGATCCTTGTAAAATCCCTCAGAGAGGAAAATGTTCCAAAAGATCTAGTCCTTGACCGGTTTCAATCCATGGTGGGTCACTTGACCTCGCCAAATTATTTATCCTTCTTAGAAGAAGATGAAAAATATTTGAGCCATCCACACAATCTCCCCTTGCATATCAAAGTCATGATTCACAAACATCAGGTTAGACGAGTCTTGATAGATGGAGGCACAGGGTTAAACATCTGCGCATACATGTTAATTGAAAAACTAGACCTTTCAGAGAATGTCATTGATCCTAAAAAGAAGATTACTATCAAGGCATATGATGAACAAGCGATATCTTCTAAAGGTTTGAAAAATGCAGGAGCTACCTATCAAAGTGTAGTCATAACTATCTTCCATGATATGATGCATAAAACCATGGAAGATTATGTGGATGATACCCTTGCTAAATCAAGAAAACAATATGTACACCTCCAAGACTTAGGTCCAATCATAGATAGAATGGAAAATTTCAAGTTAAGATTGAACCCCAAGAAATGTGCATTCAGTGTTACATCTGGAAAACTATTGGGTTACATCATCTCAGCTAAAGGCATAGAAGTTGATCCTGAAAAGGTATAGTCAATACTGGAAATATTTCCTCCTAAGAATATCAGTTAGATGAGAACACTCCAAGGGAGAATCTAGTCTATTAGAAGGTTCATCTCACAGTTGGCTGATAGAGCACAACCATTTACCAAGACTCCACGCAAAGGCATTACTTATCAATGGAGTGAAGACTGTGACAAAAGTATCACTTAAATCAAAATGTACTTGGAAAACCCACCCATACTCATGCCACCTCAACAAGGAAAACCATTGATTATGTACATTTCAATTACCTCAACATCATTGGGGGCACTGCTAGCGGAGGAAGATGAAAACAAGAAAAAACATGTTATCTATTATATCAGTAGAATATTGGTATCCTATGAGATGAACTACTCTATGATCAAGAAAGCGTGCCTAGCAGTGGTCTTTACATCTCAGAGACTGCAACACTATATGTTGGCTCACTCAGTCAAAATGGGGGCTAAAATTGATCCTTTAAAGTATCTCCTAAATAAAGCTACCCTCACTGGCCGATTGGGTAAATGTATTATGATTCTTAGTGAATTTGACATAGAGTATGTTGAGTGTAAAGCAATCAAAGGGAAAGGAATTTCTGATCAACTGGCTAATGCTCCACTACAAGACAATGAACCAAAAAATGTTGAGTTCCCAGATGGATCTATTATGTACATCACTCACCAATCTTGGAAAATTTTCTTCGATGAATCCTTCACACAACAAGGATCGGGTGTAGGAGTTTTATTTTTGACTCCTCAAAACTATTCCATTCCAAAGGCGTACAAGCTTCTATTTCCTTGTACAAATAACATAGTAGAATATGAAGCACTGGTAAATGGAATCAAACTAGCTCTTGAAAATAATTTTTCTGAGTTACATGTCCATTGTGACTCTCAACTTTTAATCAACCAAATCAATGATGTATACCAGACTAAGGATGAAAAACTCATGCCTTATAAATGTATGGTTGATGACTTTAAGAAATATTTCACTTTTATCATATTTCAACAAGTACTAATGACATAGAACAGAGAAGCCAATTCCATGGCTACATTAGCATCCTCACAACACCAAGAGGAAGCTTTTCGCTATGAGTTCCTGGTGGAATAAATACACGTCCTGTCCTACAACTCTCCTGACTCCCAAATGGTGTGTTAAATCATTGAATGTGAATCCTCTTTTTATCAACATGTCTAATCTTACCTACGCCATCACATCATTCTTGGTGAACTAACTAGAAATGAAAAATGACACCTCATCTGCAATGCCTCATGGTATGTTCTCATGGCTAACAATTTGTATAGATGAGGATTAGATGGTACTTTTCTTAGGTGTCTAGAAAAAGAACAGTCTAGACATGTGTTGTTTGAAGTCCACGAAGGAATTTGTGGTTTTCATTCTAATGGTTTGACCCTGGCCTGAAAGATATTTAGAGAAGGGTATTATTGTCCATATATAGAGAAAGAAGCTATCAGGTATGCGAAATCTTGTAAGAAATGTCATCTACATGGCAATCTTATCCATGCTCCAACAAGGGAACTCATTCCCTTTGTCACACATTGGCCCTTTCAACAATGGGTGCTTGATCTAGTCAGGTAGATTCACCCCTAATCTTCTAATGGAAACAAGTTCATTATCTCAGCTCTGGAGTATTTTTCCAAGTGGGTTGAGGTGGTCCCACTTATTAAAGGAACAAGACAACAAGTCTCACTATTCATTCTGAAATACATCATTTGTTTCTATGGCATACCTTCCTCCATCGTCATTGATAATGAAGGACAATTTAAGAACAAAATCATGGATGAGTTGTGCGAAAAGTTCAGAATCACACAACACTGCTCTTCCATTTATTACCCACAAGGTAATGGATAGGCTGAGGCCTCAAATAAAAATTTGCTAAAAATCTTTCACCTTATGGTTAACAAGTCTAGAAGGGATTGGAACCTACAGATCAATCCTGCATTATGGGCTTATGGAACAAGCATCAGAACACCTACAGGGGCAACCCCATTTGCACTAGTATATGGGGCAGAAGCAATTTTACCCCTAGAGGTCAAAATCCCATCTCTTTAGGTTTCTTTGCATAGGCTCATACTAGATGAAGAGTACAGATTTTTGAGACTCCAAGAATTGGAACTACTGGATGAATGCTGGAGAGTGGCGTTCAGTCACCTCAGAGCATATCATAAAAGAATGTCTCAGAGCTACAACAAGAAAGTTTGACCACACGACTTCCAAGTGGGTGACCTCATCCTAAGGAAGAACCCTAAGAATCAACAACATCGGGTCCAAAAGGGGAAGTTTGAACCAAACTAACTTGGTCTGTATGTTGTCACTACAATATTTGGGTCTGACACCTATCAACTCTCCACCACTCAAGGAGAGAAAATCAAGGAGATGATCAATGCCCTTTATCTGAAAAATATTCTATAGCTAAGATATCTTTAGAATGCTCATGTACATAGTAATGTCTTGAAAATCCCCTAAAAATTGCAAAATGTCCTAAAAAAAAACCCAAAAAAAAGGATTTGTCCTACCTGATGGATGGAGTTTATCATTCACAAAATCTTCTAGTCTTGCAAGAAAAGACAGTAATGGGAATACCTATCATCTTATTTTCCCCCAAAATCCATGTGGATAAGTTTTTGTATACCTCATCACGAGCACACGTGGCTTATATTGGCTCTAGTTTAATGAGTTTTCCAATGATTCTGCAACTATATCCACCTGTTCAAGAGATATACTCTATATTATAAAATACAAAAAAATACAAAAAATGAAAAAAATACAAAAAAAAAGAAAAAAAAGAAAAAGTGCCATTGATGAAAACCTGGCAAACAGGTGTCATGGTAGAAAAATAGAATCTCTTCCAAGAAGGTAAAAACCTGGTAAACAAGCACCTCTTGTTCTACATTTCTATATCTATCACAAAATTGCTTGGCTCTGGACACTTGCTTTCCAGCTTTCCTACTTTCCTACATTCATTTTCTTATACACATGCTCTCAGTTACCTGTCAAGACACCAACTTACATGGATTAAAACTGGTCGTACTCTCAGGTCATCCCTCCTGGTCTAGGGGGCACTGTCCTATCACCTTTTGGTGTCTATTTTGCGATGATCACAATTGGTTCTCTTTGCGTCTGCCTACTATTCCTTTGCTTATATTGAGATCTCTATCCTTGAGAATATCCCTCACATCAGTCACCAGTGGTTGTCACTGTGTCTACCAACTGATGTTTAGCTATTACTATGATCTCTTTACTTGATAATCTCTATTGCGCCAGTCACCAATGGTTCTCACTGCATCAGTCTACTTTCACCATACTATTGAGATTTCTTGCATCCCTTACAATTGGAGTTATACTCAAACACTCTCTCTATCGATATTTGGTCTTGACATTCTTTTTCTTTAGTCTATATATAGCTTTCAGTCACTTTCGTGACACTCTGGGTTCTTTATGACCCTTCCTGACTTGATACAAATCCAACGTCATAAGTATGGGGGCAACCTAATTGATTTTGTCCTCACAACATGAGTCACGTTAGTCATTAGACATTACCTAGGGGCACGAGTTCCCAAATTTGATCGAATCTTTAGTCAGTAATCTTGTCATTTCTAAAGGACAACACTCTACTGACACAAACAAGTGTTTTTCAACACCACAATCAATAGTGTTTTTCAACACTATCTTTGGATACATCTGTGTTTTTCAACACACATTGGATATCGCAAATGTAAGCATCTATCAATAGCAATCAAACACAATATACTCACAAGCACAATGGTGTTTTTCAACACCCCTATACATATACATATTCAAAAAATTTGAAACTGGTTGAGCTATGATTGAATCTTTCTTTGTATGATGTCTGTTCTCATGGATTTCACTGATATTTTCTTTGTCTACTACTTGTTGGTGTGGTACCGATGATCCAAAAACATCAAATAACCAGGGTGTATGTGATAAGAGCTCCTGCATTAAGGTGGAACAACCTCACATCCCTCAATCTTGTTTATTTGTATGCCAAGGTGAGGTCGGTACTATCTCCGTGTTTGTTATTTATCTACTTGTTTACACAAGTGCACACTCATGTTTATCTTGGCTTTGAATGCCTCGATACTGGTGTCTCTTGCTCTATCAAAACTGGTTCAATAATGTTCAAGTCATCTCAGCTTTTGTGCCTTAATGCTTATGTTAGTTTCCCATATTTAATCCAATGAAAGTCATATTCATATCCTTATGGTCATAGTGGCACCGGTAAGGATTGTATAGACTCCGATGTTCTAAATAATGCTCTATAATGATAACTATCCAATGGGTCCAACAACCACGTCCTAGGGATTACATCTAGCATAGGCTTGCACTTTCATTCTAGGCTTGCATTGTTGCAACAGTTCAACATTTTAATGTGTTCTATTGGATTTCATACACTGAGAGGTTCTTCTTCATCACTCGGGCTGCATCGCGACTACACAAGTGTTCGATGCTCACTCTCGACCTTCAACAGTTCTTTTGGATAGCATCTGTTACACATCATGCTAACTTGCATGAGATGTTAGTATGATATACATTTGCATTAATATATTTCCATTCACAAGTACATTCAGATAAATTTTCTATATACATACAAATCTGCATCTACATAAACATGTGCATCGCATACATAACTCAAAAACATGTGCATAGCATACATAACTCATAAACATGTGAATTTCATACATCTACATATATTCAAACCATGTTCATACATTTGCATACATTTCTAATCATCTAAACCATCTAAGCATCTAACAAACATCTCATAAAGTACAACATGACAAATGCAATGATACCAAAAGACAAGCTCATACATATATATCTCAATGTGTCGATACAATACAAAATGGGTGCTACTCGAGCACAGTCTATCTCAAAAATGGTGCTACAATGCAAGGGTGCCAGCACATCAAATATATCATGTCATCTAATCTATCAAAATGCCAACTCTAGCTCTGGCCCTCTCCCTCATCCTGTGGAGGAGGTGAAGGAGGAGGCATATCTAGTGGAGGCGGTGCCTGTGCACCCTTTGATCCTCTAGCATATGAGGAAAATATAGGCACCTTCTCTGCCTCATCAGGAACCACCCCCACATATGGTGTGTAATAATAGGCTACTCGGGAGGACTGATATCTTGTCTCCACCCGAACCTGCTCCAACACCCTCTACAACTGCCCTCGAATCTCCTGCAGCTCCCGATCTCTATCTAGAAGCTGGGCATCTTGCACGACAACCTATACCTACAAATCCACCACCTGCCTCTGCAGCTATCGCACTCTCTCTCTAGATCTACATAGAGAATCCTGCCCCTATGATAAAGGGTCTCCAGGAATTGGACCCTACCTTGGCTGCTCCTGCTACTGATCCTCTTGCATGGGCTCCTCCTGTTGAGCCTCCTCTTGCTCTAGCTACTCCTGAAAATCATCTAACTGAGTAGTTTTCCTCTCCCTAGTCTATCTCCCACTTCCACTTGCACTAGGATCGATCCTCATCTGCCAAATGGGGATGTCAACCTGTAAAGTGTGTGGTCGTGGCCTCTGCTGTGGTCTGTGCTATGGTGGTGGTTGTGGTATCTGCTATGGAGGAGGTAGAGGTACCTACTAGGGCAGTACCTGTGGATGCACTACCTATGTCAGGGCACCCATACCAACTAGATCTGTGAAGCATGGGAACATATGGGTAGCAAAATACTCTCTATACTCTGTGGTCATGCTGCCATCCACTACTCCACTCAGGTAATCCCACCGAGTTCAAGCTAGGGCTCACACATCTATCATGCATCATCTGGTATCTAATCAGATCAACCATCCCTTCCTTATCGCATCAGTGAACTAAGCATAAGGACAATACTCTTGCGATATCTCCTAGGCATGACTGAACTGCCACCCGACACAGGTAAGAGGGAACCACTCAATAATGGTAATAGGACAACTAATAAGTGGCCATGAGCAAAGCATATAACCAAGCTACTCACTGGCATCATCCCACTCCTTGGTCAACCTCCACAGTCGCCATACTATAGCTACAAAATCATCCAGCTAAGCTCTCCACTGCTCTATCTTATCCAAAGCACTCTGGGTAATCAGACCCTTGTATCTGTATATGTAAGGCTCAAGAGGTAGCCTCAGATCATCACAAACATGCCAGGTAACTGGCAGGTGCTCCCATGCCCACACCTATAAAAAAAACATGCTAGTGGCCATACTCTTCGCCTCTCTATAGGCAATGTCATGCATCTCATGATACATGTGGGCCAACATACACTGACCCCATCCAAAATGGGCAGGCTTGGCTAACATACGCTTTAACAACCAGCCCCATCCACACTCCAAACCATGCTGACCATGATTTGACATATGGTATCAACCAAGGAAGGCTTCTAGGACCATTGGTAATTGGTGCCCTAGACTGTATACTCTGATCAGCTCCTCCCACGGGATAGCTCATCCCATGACTAAGTCATCCTAAAATATCTCTCTTAGGGTGGCTGTACCTACTCTTGGATAAACATCATAGTCTACTCTAGGTCCATGGAAGGGTTTCTAGAGGATCCTGTATATATCCTCAGGTGTCACTGTCATCTTTCCCTGTGGAAGGTGGAAGGTGTTCATTTCTGAATGAAAATGCTCCACCAACGCTCCTAGTAATCTGTGATTTACCCGAAGCTTGTGTACCTCACAAAGATGAGATAGGCCTAAACTGTCAATATGGGCTACCTTAGCATCATCTAACTACCAAATCAACCCATTAATGGCTAGTTGATGTGATCTGAATGTAATATCCAGGAAATCAACTTGTAAGACATGCAAACAACAACAAAGGATCAGTACTCGGAAGCAAAATATCATTTCAAATATAAGACTGAGAAATAAAGCATTGCAAACATCCTAAGTATAGTTACAAAGCTCACACAAATGCTACTAGATACAATGCGGACTCATTTTTCATTCAAACTATCATGTTCTCTCCATGTGAAGAAGCAACATTTTGCGCTAAGAATATTTTTGACCCGCGTGACAATTTCGGCTTGCGCGAAGTTTCATGTCGACCCGCGTGAGAAAACCCCCTTTCAAAGGGTTTCTCGCATGTGACATGGGTACCCTCCCATGTGAGGATTCTCATTGATAGCTGTGAGGATTCTCTTTTCAGCGTTTCCTCGTGCGAACTTTCCCTATGGGGTGCGCGAAGAAACTAGTTCCTCGCACGAGAAACCGTGAGTTAGTTCTTCAAAATGACAAAAAAAGTGAAAAATTCAACTAAAAATGGAAAATTTTGAATTGATAGAGAGGTAAATCGACCACTTACCAAAGGTCCGTACAAGGCAGGTTGACTGTGATGCCTAGATCGCTCGAATCGATGAATACTCATGGGAATCACCATTCTCTCTTAGAGCTCTTTTTCTCAAAAGTCAACGGATGCAAATGATTTGAAAATGACACTTTTGACTCATATATAGGTTTTGACCTAATTTTCCAAAGTGCTCTATTTTGCATGAAAATTTCATCACTAGCTAATTTGACCGCTCTAAACCCATTTTCGGGATCAAAATTGAAATTTGACACCTCTATATAGCTAAAAATTGCATTCTAAATTTTTTGAGATCGACACGATCGAATACTTGTGCAATCAATTTTTTGAGGTCATTTTCTTGTCAGAAGCATATCCAATCAACATTTTCTCAAAATCTTTGAACTTTTCATCAAAAGTCAACTTTGGTCAACCCTAGTCAAACCTGGTCAACCAAACCTCAAAATCACTCAAAATTGATTCTGAATCTTCTAGATTCTTCCGTAATCTATGCTTAAGTTCTTCTTGATCTTCGATTCAAAATCTATCTATGATTTCTCATTCTCAATCACCATTATGACATGTCATCTTTCTATTTTTCTCCTGAGGGGGCAAGATGATTACATCATTGAATCTATTCCAATCAATCTGATCTGAATTCAAAAGTCCTCATTGCTAGGGGTATCTCATCACTTGGGGCATGTTTAGTTTTTCATACCTCACAGTCAAAACTGGGTGTTCCATGACTTTGAATCGCTACGGGAATCTTTATGCCTTACATATTGTCATCTATTAGGTGTCAGGGAAATCTAACCTTGACTCCTGAGAATCAAGCTTCATTCTGGAGATGATTCTTAAAATCTCATTATTTTGGTATCTGAGAAATCTAACACAGGTCCCTAAGGATTAAGCTCCATTCTGGAGATGGTTCTCGAAAACCTCATCTATTGGGAATTGGGGCAATCTAATCCTTGCTCCTGAAAATCAAACTCTGTTCTAGGGATGATTCTGACACTCAATTTGACTAGTGTCTGGGCAATCTAACCTAGATATTGGGGGACTAAGCTTCATTCTGGAGATAGTCCTAAAATTCACTTTTGACTATCCTTCAAATGGATAGCTATTGGGGCAATCTAACCCTGACTCCTGAAGATTGAGCCTTGTTCTGAGGAATATCTATTGAAAGGTGGAAATTTATTAGGTATTTGAGAAATCTAACTCGGATCCCTGAGAGTTAAGCTTAGTTCTGGAGATAGCTCTCGAAATATCACTATTAGGTATTGGGACAATCTAACCCAGATTCCTGAGAGTTAAGATTCGTTATGAAGATGACCCTTGAAAACTTGATCTAACTGGCGTCTTGAAAATCTAACCTAGATTTCAGAGAGTTAGGCTCTGTTCTAGAGATGGCTCTGAAACAGTCATCAATTCTCGAAATCAATTTCAACTATTCTTCTATTCTTCAGACATCAAACTATTCTTTGAATCAATGTGCTACTCGCACATCAATTCAAAGAGGGGCAAAATGTAACACCCCAAAATTGGCATCATGCAACCCTAACCAATTTTGTTGCATTAATCATTCTTCTAAATCATCAAAGTCCTATTATACTAGGCAATTCTGAGTTTTGACTGACTCTACTTGACCTAAGTGTCAAAATGCAGAAAAACCTAAATTTGTATTAATCATACATCATATTTAATTCCTAAACATCAATTATAATTATCTAAATAAACCCTATGATCGAATTAATTTAATTATAAAGTCCTAGCACTTTAATTAAATTAAATTCACCCCTTTAGCTAAAACACATAAAAAAGGAATTAAATAATATTTAATTATTAAATAAATATCCTCATTTCAATAATTGAATTTAATTGTTCAAATAATTGAGAAAATACATTTATGAGGTCATATTCTATTTATTTAATTAAATATTCTCTCCAAAATCTTCTCTCCAGTTCAGAAATAGAAACTCTGGGTTAAAGTGTGATTGAAAAGAGAAACAAATTAGTTAACTGACTCACTCACTCAAAAAGGCCACAGTTGACTGTTTCTCTCAAAAGAAACTTTCTATTCTCAACTAGTTCTCAATAAGTTAACTGTTTCTCTCCAAGGAAACTTTCTAATCTGAATGGACTCTAGGTCTATAAAAAAACTCTTTCATCTCTCATTCAAACTAGTCTTGAATTTTTTATTCTTGTAATTCAAATTCACTAGTTTTCTAACAGAATGCTTTTATCTTAGAATTGTTGCAATAAGCTTAATATCATGTTAGTTTAATATCATTTAGATTAAATATGCATAATTAAATTTTTTTCAAGCAATCTTAGTTGAATAACATTGTTCATTTTTAGATTAGCTTGTAACTTCTCATTCATAGCTTAATATCTCATTTCTAGATTAATATTGCATTCATTTCTAGAATAACTAAGCTCTAGATTAATCTTGCATCATTTACTTAGTTAAATCTTCCATTCTAGCAATGGTCTAGGTTGTTGGACTCTCAATTCTGAGAGCTTGTTCAAAACCCCAACTAGATAGGAGGCAACATGTCCAATCTTACAGACATGCAAGATGGATAATTTCATATCCATTCTTGTATGTGACTGGTGAACAATGACCATGTTGAAGTGCATGGCAAGGTAACAAGGCCACATTTATCTATCACGACCATGTTGATGTGCATGGCTAGGTAACAAGGCCACATTTAGCTATCACACTAGTGTATCCCACATTTATTTTACAATTTCTCAATATTTTATATTTTCAAATTCAGGATAGCTTAGGGCTGATGTGATCTCCAACATTGCCTGGTTGTGTTCTTGTTTTTCTTTAATCTTCTTAGCTGTCATGACAGTAGGCACTATTATGTAATCATTTTCCACATAGTATTTTGCAGCATCTCTAATTCCAGCTAGTTGTAGCTTCATCAAACTTTGCCATCCAGGGAAGTTCTCTTTGTTCAACCTCGGTACCTCCTTTTTATACATCTTGATCTTTAGCTTCAAGTACCTTCAAAATTTTCTTTATAAGAACCACAAAGCTCTAATACAAATTGTTAGAATGATTCAAAATAACTAAGAAGGGGGATTGAATCAGTTATACTAGGTCTAGATGTACCAATTGAACTTTCAAACACTTCAACCAACTTAGATCTACTAAGTAATCCACTTGGTCTCTATAGCATATAATGAATAATAAAAACTTGCAGTTTAATGTCCTAATGTAATCAACTTGTAGAATATAAAACACATTAAATAATATTCACACAACTATGACACCAGGATTTAACATGGAAACCCAATTTGGGAAAAACTACCAGTAATATGCTACCAATTTTTCACTCTTATGAAGTGAGCCCTGTGAAAAGCCAACGCAATTACAGGTTACAATACACATAGTTAAATGTGACCCGGTTAAAGGACTTAATTACCCTGTTAAAAGTGAGCCTTGTTAGAGGGCTTAGACCATTCCATTCGAATGTCACCTTTATTAAAGAATTTAACAATATGGCTATTAGGTCAACCTTGTTTAAAAGGATTTTGCAACTGATACAATGGTTAGAAAGTAACAAAAAATTGTGATCTGAAACATACAACTCACTTGACAAATACATATCCAATTGTAGCTCAAATGATAATTCACTGAATGGCTTTCATTGTCATCTCTATCATTCAGATATGCTCAAAAATCCTTCAAGCAATCACCACTATGTAGTCATGAACTTCTCTCTTCAGCCTTCTTTTCCTTCTGCTTAGATTTTTCCAATTAACTGAATTAACCTCATACCACACACACATAACCTCTAATTAGGTTAGTATTATACCTCTTTGATTAGGTAGCTCAATCTACTGTCGCTTAATCATCACCATAGATTTGTTGATGGAAATTATTCAATTGTGTATTGTCATTGATTTTTACACTAGTATAGTGATTTTTACACAAATGTCTAATCCTATCAGAGCACAGTCAATGTCTGCCGATCTCTCTCGAGCATTGAAGATGACCAAAGTGATTTTTAGTTCTAACCGAGTTCACTCGAGCATTACAGTGTTGGTCAGGCGTTGAAGGATTTTAGTGTTGATTGAGTAAAACAGTTAGTGTCCGTAAATTAATAGTGGATTATATTTTATGGATAATTAGTTATATGCAACCGACAAACATGAATTTGTTGGAGATTTACTTCTGGCAGCTAGATGATTGTATATTTGTCATTGATGACAACATATAATATACAACAGTGTTCTATATGTACTTATCAGAATGATGCTATTAAGTCTTGTGCAGTTATATTCATGTTGTAGACATGTTTTTTATGTTTTGTTCATACACACAGACTCAGATATGAAGATTCAGTTGTGGTGTGTAATTCTGTTAAATGGCAAATACAGTTCTGGAGTTTATCTGTACAGAGCCAACATATTGCATTGGTTCTTGAGTTGTGCCCATCTTTAGGATATGCGTGTGTATATTCAAGTTTAATTATGAGTTGAAGATAGCTATCTGAAGGCTCCAAACATGTTTCAACAATATTGTAATGTTAGAGTAAACTTGGTGAGGTTGGCTTTGTGAAGCGTCGCGTCTATTCAGTTTATATTGCATGGTTGTAATTATGCTTGCATGATTAGTTAAGCCAACAAGGATGTTATGAAGAGTTTCTTAATAGGGCCCATGATCTTATACTTTGAGGAAGATACTTATAGTAGTTCATTTTTGAAACGCTAAGTGTGAATGATAAGATAAGAGACAGAAAAAAAATCAGAGCAAAATATTAGTTGTATTTCATTCATCAAGGATCTATGTGAAGAAGAAGTGAAAGATTAAAATACATTGGAACTGATCAAGATAGTAGGTCTACTCTAAATTTAATCATCAGATATAGTGCATATCTATTCTATAGAAGGTTGTAGCCTTCACCATTGAAGCAGTGAGATTTTGGACACTGAGTCCTCACCCTTAACAAGGTTATTTGTAAAAGACTCCTAACAGGGTCAGACCCTTAACCAAGTCACTATACTTATTACATTGTAAAGAAAAACTCCTAACAGGGTTGCAAGATCTTCTAACAGGGATTATTATAATCAAGTATAGTTCATTGTGGGTGTTAATTCCCACCGGGGTTTTCACCATTTGGTTTCCCCGTAACCAAATTATGGTGTTGTCTATTGTGTTATCTGAATGTGCATTTACTTTATTGTATTTTGGAATTAATAAGAGGAAAGAATTTAATTAGCTGATAATTGATTCACCCCCCCCTCTCAGTTATCCTTTGGGACTATTATAAAAATTGGTATCAGATCCAAGTGCCTTGAAGAGAAAGCCTAATAGCTTAAGGTAGATCAGATGGCATACTTCAGAAAAGAGAGTCCTAAGTTCGAAGGAGAGAATTATCTGGATTGGAAGAACAAAATGACAACACATCTACAGTGTGTTAGTTTTGACATCTTTGAGATAGCCACACAAGAAGTTGTTATTCCCTCTCTAAAAGACCTCTCAAGAGATGACACTACTAGTAAACAAAAGGATACATTCATAGCTAATGCAGTTGCCAAAGAAGCCCTTATAAGTGCACTATCTGATAGTGAATTCTCTAAGATCAAGAAAGTAGACAAGGCATACACAATATGGAAGTATTTAGAAGACATGTTTGAAGGAGATATCCAAGAAAATAATTCACAAAGGAAGACATGGAAAAAGAAATACAACAATCTTGAGATGTTACCTGAAGAGAACATCAGAGCCTACAATCAGAGGATAAATGAAGCAGTTTCTGGAATCAGAAACAATGGTGGAGAAATATCAGAAGAAGACATAATGGACAAGATGATGACTACATTAACAAAATACTATGAGAGAAAGATCAATATTTTAGATGAAACCATACAATTTTCAAAAGGCTTCAAGAGAGAGAGACTTAGATCAGTAAAATCTCTCCATTTGAGATATCAAGATTAAAGACTGAACCCAAAAGTGAAACAACTTTCAAAGCCTCATTCCATGGTAAGAAACCTTTACACATCTCTAGCAATAATGAGAAAGAAGAAGTTGATGAAGAACTAGAATAAATAATTTCCATGATTGCTAAAAGAGAAAAGAAAGGAAAAGGAAAATATGAAGGACAACTTCCATTCAAATTTTTTTCATGCAACAAGATCGGTCACTTTGCATCCAAGTATCCTACTAGAGTAAAGAAATTAAGATCTAATTATAAACCTAAATACAGAAAGGAATGCTATCATGCTAAAGACGGTGTAACTAATGAAGATTCAGTAGAATATGAAATTGGATTCATTTTCCTTAAAGACATGGAAAAATTGCTTGAGGATATGGACATTGAAGATGAAAAGGAAGCACAAGAGTTAGCCTTAATTTCCAAAGCAGAAATCAGAACTGATTGGATCATTGGCAGTGGATGTTCTCACCACATGATAGGTGATAAAGACAGATTTGTTCATCTAGACAAGTACAAAGGTGGTATGGTTAGATTTGGAGATAACACTCCCAAACCTATCATAGGCAGAGGATCTATCACCCTGGATGGAAAGAACAAAATAGATGATGTTTTATATGTTGATGGATTACATCACAAATTACTAAGTGTTGGACAGCTACTTGACAAAGGTTATCATTTGGAATTCAAAGACAACAGATCTATTATTAGCAACAAAGAAGGAGACATAATTATATCAGGCTAAAAAATGAAAGGTAAAGTTTTTCAGCTCAATTCAGATGTAAGTTGTTTTTTTACAAAAGTGGATGACAGTTGGTTATGGCACAAGAGACTATGTCATATCAATTTTGACAATATAGTAAAGATAAGCAATGTAAAGGCAGTTAGAGACCTTCCAAGTATTACAAAACTAGTTGACACAATGTGCAGGGAATGTGTTATGGGAAAGCATGTAAGGAGCTCTTTCAGAAGCAAGTAGAACTCAGCTGAAAACAAGTAAGACCTAGTGCATACAGATTTATGTGGTCCTACTCAAACAAGATCATACTACGGAGAAAGGTATTTCATTTTTTTTGTTGATGATTTTTCAAGGATGATGTGGGTTGAATTCTTAAAAGAGAAGTCTGAAGCCTTTGAGAAGTTCAAAATATTCAAAGCCAAAGTTGAGAATGAATTTGGATTAAAACTAAAATGTCTAAGATCATATAGAGGAGGAGAATTAACCTCTGACAAGTTTTATGACTACTCTGAAGAACATGGAATCAAAAGATAGTTGAGTGCACCCAGAACCCCTCAGCAGAATGAGATAGTAGAAAGAAGGAACAAGATCATACTTGATACAGGGCGCACTATGATGATTCAAGGAAAAGTTGCACACACCTATTGGAGAGATTTAGTCAATACAACAGTCTATACTATCAATAAAACACAACTAAGACCAGGTGCAAATAAGACGCTTTATGAACTTTGGTTTGGTAATGTACCTACAATAAAATACTTCAAAATCTTTGGCAGCAAGTGCTACATTTAGAGAGATGATGGTGTTGGTAAGTTTGATGCTAGAAGCGATGAAGGTATTTTCCTTGGTTATTCTATTAAAAGAAAAGCATACATATGTTTCAATTTAAGATTAAACAAGATAATTAAAAGTACTCATGTAAAGATTGATGAGAAGTTCATGGTTCAAGAGAGGTACTATGAATATGCACCTATGATTGAGGATGAACCTAGGCCTAACAGTAAAGACACCGTTATTCAAGAAATGTTTGTTTGCATTGATGTATCATGTAATGAACCTGAATCAAGCAAAGAAGTATCAAAAATTACAGACGAGGATGTCACACCAAAAGTTTCAAAATTCACATCTAGGTATCATTCAAAAGATGATATCATTGGAGATCAGAGCAGCAGTGTTTTGACTAGATCTAAAGAAAAAAGTTTAACAGTGGATGAAGAGGTATGTTTACTTTCACATAGTGAACCTTTAAGTGTTTAAGATGCATGCAAGGATTTTGATTGGCAGAAATCAATGGAAGAAGAATTATATCAAATAATAAAAAATGATACATGAGAATTGGTTCCTAGACCTAGTGACAAAAATGTGATTTGAACAATGTGGGTATCCAGGAATAAGATGAATGAAGATGATACAGTGGTCAGAAACAAAGCAAGGCTAGTGTGTAAAGGATATGCACAGAGGGAAGGAATAGATTACAGTAACACATTTTCCCCTGTGAGAAGATTAGAAGCCATTACATTATTCTTGGCCTATGCAACATTCAAAGACTTCAAAGTATATCAAATGGATGTCAAATCAGCCTTTCTGAATGGTGACTTGAAGGTAGAAGTCTACATAGAACATCCTGAAGGATTTAATCTATTAGATAAACTAGACATGGTATGCAGATTGAAGAAAGTACTCTACGGACTTAAACAGGCCCCAAGAGCTTGGTATGAGAGACTAGATGGTTATCTTACCAAGATTGGATTTAAGAAAGGAGAAGTATATTGTAACTTATTCATAAGAGAGACACCTGATGGATTATTACTTGTTGCCATATTTGTTGATGACATTATCTTTGGAGGTAATGAAAAGCTTAGTGCAGAATTTGCAAAAGAAATGCAGAATGAATTTGAAATGAGCATGATTGGTCCTATAAAATACTTTTTGGGATTAAATATAAAGTAGATAGATAAAGGAATATTTATAAATCAGTCAAAATATGTGAAGGAAATATTGAAGACTTTCAAGATGGAAGACTGTAAGCTAGTATGCACTCCTATGATAACAGGAAGAAAGCTTTCTAAAGAGGATGATTCCACAATAGTTGACAAGACATTGTACAAATCTATGATTGGAAAACTTATATATCTTACTCAATCTAGACTAGACATATCTAATGCGGTTGGCATTGTTGGTAGATTTTTAGCTGAACCAAAATAGAATCACCTAATGGAAATAAAGAGAATATTCAGATATCTAAAGGGAACTATAGACTATGGTTTATGGTATCCTAAATCAGAGAATGTACAACTTCATGTGTATACAGATGCAGATTAGGTAGGTTGTATTGATGACAGGAAGAGTACATCTGGAGGAGCAGTATTTATTTGAGATAGGTTGGTTTCTTAGGTAATCAAGAAGTAGAATTATATTTCTCAGTCAACAGCAGAAGCTAAATATGTTGCAGCAACATTGAATTGTTCAACAATGGTTTGGATCAAGCAGATGGTTAAATATTTTAGTATACAGGTTGATTATCTTATTGTTATTCACTGTGATAACACCAGTACTATCAACATGTCCAAAAATCCTATGATGCATGCAAAGACAAAACATATTGAGATAAAATACCATTTTCTTAGAGAAAAAGTTGCAGATAATGAAGTAAAATTGGACTATGTGAGCACCAAAGAATAGTTGGAAGATATTTTCACAAAGCCTTTATCAAAAGATACTTTTGAGTATCTTAGGGAAAAGTTGGGAGTAATTCCCTCTCCTAAGTCTGATTAGATAAAGTAGCAAGAACATCAGTCCATAGTGACTGATGAATGGGTGACTACTCTACTTCTGGAGTAGTAGCTGTGCCTAACTATTTATAGCACCCTTTGCCATTGATGTAAAAGGGGTAGTATATAGTAATGGGGAGCATATAATTTGGGGGAGTATAAACACAGACAGAGGAGCTCCAGCAGTGTAGAGGAATCTTTGATGAGGATATTGAGAAGATTGTAAAAAGAAAGAAGACACCATGTGCTAAAGATGTTTTTAATATCATATGTTGCCATCAATGTAAAAGAAGGAGATTGTTGGAGATTTACTTCTGGAAGCTAGATGATTGTATGTTTGTCATTGATGACAACATATAATATACAACATTGTTTTGTATGTACTTATCAGAATGATGTTATTAACTCTTGCACAGTTATATTCATGTTGTATACATGTTGTTTATATTTTGTTCATACACGCATACTCAGATATGAAGATTCAGTTGTGGTGTTTAATTCTATTAAATGTCAGTTATAGTTCTAGAGTTTATCTGTATAGAGCCAATGTATTGCATTGGTTCTTGAGTTGCGCCTATCTTTGGGATATGCGTGTGTATATTCAAGTTTAATTATGAGTTGAACATAGTTATCTGAAGGTGCCAAATGTGTTTCAACAAGATTGCAATGCTAGAGTTAATTTGGTGAGGCCGACTTTGTGAAGTGTCGTGTCTATTTAGTTTATATTACATGGTTGTAATTATGCTTGCATGATTAGTTAAGCTGACAAGGATGTTATGAAGAGTTTCTTAATAGTTCCCATGATCTCATACTTTGAGGAAGATACTTATAGTAGTTCATTTGTAAAATGCTAAGTGTGAATGATAAGATAAGAGACAGAAAAAATTCAGAGCCGAATATCAGTTGTGTTTCATTCATCAAGGATCTATGTGAAGAAGAAGTGAAAGATTACAATACATTGGAATTAATCAAGACAAAAGGTCTACTCTATAGTTCATCATCAGATATAGTGTATATATATTCTATAGAAGGTTGTAGCTTTCACCATTGAAGCAGTGAGATTTTGGACAGTGAGTCCTCACCCTTAACATGGTTATTTGTAAAAGAATCCTAACAGGGTTATTTGTAAAAGACTCCTAACAGGGTCAGACCCTTAACCAGGTCACTATACTTATTGCATTGTAAAGATCAACTCCTAACAGGGTTGCAAGATCTTCTAACAGGGATTATTATAAACAAGTATAGTTCATTGTGGGTGTTAATTCCCACTGGGATTTTTACCATTTGGTTTCCTCGTAACCAAATTGTGGTGTTGTCTATTGTATTATCTAAATGTGCATTTACTTTATTGTATTCTTGAATTAATAAGAGTAAATAATTTAATTAGCTGATAACTGATTCACCCCCCTCTCAGTTATCCTTTGGGAATATTCTAACAGAGTTTTATTATTTATTTGGAAGGATATCAAGGCCGACTTGAGAAGGATTATCATATATATATAAGGTCAAGTTTGGATTGAAAAGAGATATCATGTGAAGTAGATGTGGAATTGCATGTGAAGTGTGATATGAAGAGTGAAAGAAAAATCAGATGGGATTCTGATTGAGGACAAAGTATAGAGGACTCCAACAAAATATCCAATTATTAATGATCAAGTATTTAATCTAGAATAGAGATCTAAATCAGTAAAGACCATTTATTATCAAAACAGTTCAATCCATTGCTACTCTATAAAAATTGAACAGTGATCAAAATATCTTAACAGAGTAGACTTAACTATCTTTTGTAAATCCTCTAACAAGGTGACATTTCTACATTGAAGTGTTTGAAGACCTCTCACAATGCCACTCCTTATAGGGTGATTAAATCCTCTAACATGGCCACACCTAATAGTGTGTTATTGTAACCTTTAACATGGTTGGATCCTAACCAAGGCTCACTTTAGAAGAGTGAAAAATAGTGACTAGTTGCAATTGGTGGTTTTTCCCATATTGGGTTTCCATGTTATATCTTTGTGTTATCTTGTACATTTCATTTTCTTTATGGTTTATGTTTCTGCAATTAATTACTAAAGATAATCATAGTTATTATCTCAATATTTTCTATGTTAACCGAGTGACAATGAAATATCTATGTTAACCGAGCAACAGTGTTAAATTTGTTTAAGACATCTAAGGGACTTGGATTTGTTTTTGTGGTAACTGATTCACCCCTCCTCTCTCAGTTACTCAAATAATTTCCAAAAAATGGTATGAGAGCTTCAAGTGCATATAGGGAAGGTTTAAAAGCCTAAGCTAAATATCAGAGATGTCTTATAGAAGGGAGATCCCTAATCTCAACAAGGACAAATTTGTTGCATGGCAAGATCTGATGAGGCTACATTTATCTACTATTGGAGATACTGGCTTGGAATTCCTGGATCACAAGTATGTGGAACCACATAGACCTATGTCTGTGGATCAGATGGTAGAAATGAAGTATCATAACATAATGATGATTGATATAGCCTCTGCACTCAGCTATTCCAAATTTGATGAAGTCAAGGTCTGCCCTTACAGCCTTTGATATGTGGAACAAACTGCATGATATCTATGGAGGAGATGCAAATGTAAAGAGATCCAAAGAAGAAAGTCTCAGAGGTCAGTTTGATGTGATGAAAATGAAAGAAGGAGAAAACATTACAAAATACAGTGAAACAATCAAGAGAAGTGTTAGTGCAATCAGAGCTGTTGGTGGAACAATTGAAAAAAAAAGTAGCTATCAAGGTATTAATAACTTTACTTCCTATCTATGCAATTAGATTTTCAGCTATTCAAGAGATGAGATGAAGTAATGACATAAATATAGATGGATTGATTGGAATATTATCATCCTTTGAGTTGGATAACTTTGACAATTATTCTCCTAATCCTAGCAATCTTGAGTCAGCATTCAAAGATAAATTAAACCTTGGAAAGATGAAAGGAAAACAAATTGACAGTGATAATGATGATGATTCTGATGATTAGGATCTGGAAATCATTGAAGCATTAATTGCAAGGAGAGTTGCAAAAGGAAAAGGACAATACAAAGGAAGAATACCATTGATTTTATTTTCATGTGATGAGGTTGGTCACATTCCCGCTAAGTATCTGAACAAGGAAGACAATGGTGAGAAGAAGTTCAACAAGTATAAAGGCAAGAAAGATTACAAAAGCTACAAGAAAAAAGTAATAAATCTTGTTATATTGTTAAAGATTCTGATAGTGATGAAGATGAAGATGAAATGGTTTACATTGCTATTAAGGATAATTCAAATAGTGAAGATAATGAAAAGACAACACGATACTCTCATATAAGTAAGAATGACACCTGGATAATTGATAGTGGTTGTTCTCACCACATGACTAGTGATAAAACCAAATTTCAACATCTTTAACACTATGATGGTGGGAGTGTTAGTTTTGGGAATGATGAACCCTGTTATGTGAAAGGTAAAGGTTGCATTTCTCTTACTGAAGGAATCAAATGTGATAATTCTTATTGGGTTGAAGGACTAAGGCATAATCTACTACGTGTGGCACAACTAAATAATATTATTTTAAAGGTAGAATTCATAATGGAAAGGCCAAGCTCTTGGATGGTAGAGGAAACCTAGTTGGAGCTGGTAGGCAAACAAAAGGTAATCAATTTTATCTTGATCTCAATGAAAGTTCATGTTTTATTTCACAAGTAAAAGAAAGATGGTTATGGAATAAAAGGTTGTGCCATGTGAACTTTGACAACCTGGTCAACATAAGTAAGAACATAAGATTAAGAGGTATTCCTATTCTTATGAAACCTAAACAAGCAATATGCAAACAATGTCAAATTGGGAAGATGGGTAAAACAAGCTTCAAGAGCAAGAACTTCAATACAGAAGAAGTCCTGGAATTGGTGCATACTCACTTATGTGGACCAATTGGAACAACAAGTTACACAAGTGAGAAGTACTTCATTCTATTTGTTGATGATCATTCTAGAATGATGACTATTATGTTTCTCAAAGAAAAATTAGAAGCTTTCCAGGAGTTCAAATGGTACCTAGCCAGAGTTGAAAAAGAAATAGGAAAGAAACTTGAATGCTTAAGATATGACAGAGGGGGAGAATTTATTTCTAATGAATTCAATGAGCTATGCAATGAAAGAGGAATCAAAAAGAGAAGTATCTACCCTAGGTACACCACAATAGAATGGTATTTCAAAAGAAGGAATAGATCCATTATGGATTGTGCAAGAACCTTGATGATTGAGAAGGATGTCACTACCAAATACTGGAAGGAATCCATTAGCACTGTAATTCACACCTTGAACTGAGTTCAACTAAATAAAGGTACTGAGAAGACACCTATTGAATTATGGTATGGCTATAAACCTAATTTTTGTTATTTCAAAGTATTTGGAAGTAGATGCTACATCTTGAAGGAAACAAGAAATGGAAAATTTGATGAAGGTATATTCCTAGGCTACTCTAGCAAAAGCAAAGCATATAAATGTTTAAATCTTACTACTCATAAAGTCATAGAAAGTGTGAATGTAAAGGTCAATGAGTTTGTAGAGAGAAATGAAGAATAGAGCAGAAAAGATCCTGGAGACTACATAAAATTTGTGTATTATGAACCTGATACTATACTTAAGACAAAGGCAATGGTTATTAGACAAAAAGTATGTCAACCACTGAATTCAATTCATCAGTACAAACCTTGTTGCAACCTATGCAACCTATAATGTTAACTAAAGAAACCAAGTCACAAATAGAGGGAATCAAGTCTCAAACTGAAGAAATTGAGTCACAAATAGAGGAACCCAAGTCATGACTAGAGGTACCCGAGTGACAAATAGATACACCCAAGTCTCAGATAATGGAACTCAAGTATCAGACAGAAGAACATGACAAAATATTTGATCATGGTGAAAATAGTGGAGCATGCCCAGAATTGAAAAGGAAGGATCCTGTACTTTCAAAATATGTTAGGAGGCATCATGCACCTGAACAAATAATTGGAGATCAGACAAAAGGTGTAATGACAAGGAACAAAATAAAAGGTAAATGTTTACTTCATGAAATTGAACCTAGAACTATTAAAGATGCATTGAATGATGAGAACTAGATTGAAGCAATGAATGAAGAAATTGAGCACATAGAAAAGAACAAAACCTAGAATCTTGTACCTAGACCAAAAGACAAAAATGTGATTGGTACTAAGTCATTTTTTAGAAACAAGATGAATGAGAAAGGAGAAGTCTCCAGAAACAAAGCCCGACTAGTATCTAAAGGATATGATCAAGAAGAGGGTATTGATTATGGAGATACTTTTTCTCCTATTGCAAGACTTGAAGGAGTCAAAATCTTCTAGCATATGCTACACATAAAGGATTCAAGGTATATCAAATGGATGCAGAATTTGCATCCTTGAATGGAATTCTTGAAGAGGAAGTCTACATTGAGCAACCTGAAGGCTTTGTAGATCCTAACAAAAGGAATATGATTTGAAAAATGCACAAAGCATTGTATGGACTGAAGAAACCTCTGAGAGCTTGATCATTCTCATAAGCTATGAGTAAGGAATTTGAGATGTCTATCAAATTATTTTTTGGCTTACAAGTCTATCAGATGAAGGATTGTATCTACATTACTCAGTCTAAGTACATAAAAGAGATACTGAAGAAATTTGGGATGGAAGACTCTAGTCCAGTTCAAACACCTATGCCTACTGGACATAAGCTATCTAATGATGATGATTCAAAGGAGGTAAATAAGACTACATACAGATCCATAATTTGAAAAATTCAATATGTTGTTCACACTAGACCTGATATTGCATTAGCAGTCGGTATTGTTGCAAGGTTTTCATCTAATCCTAGAGAGAATTATTTGATGGCTATCAAAAGCATTCTAAGATATCTTAAGGGTACTGAAGATTATGGATTATGGTAGAAGAAAGGAGGAAAATTTGACTTGAAGACTTTTACTGATGCTGAATGGGTAGGAAGTGTTGATGACAGAAAGAGCACAAGTGGTGGAGAACTATTTCTTGGAAAGAGGTTAGTCTCCTAGACAAGCAAGAAACATAACTGCATTTATCAATCTATAGCAAAAGTAGAATATGTTGCTGCAACAGTGAATTGTTCAAATATTATATGGTTCAAAGAGTTGTTGTCAGGTATGAAGGTGGAAATCACATAACCAATCATTATCTATTGTGACAACACCAGTACTATTAACATTTAAAAGAACCCTGTGATGCATACTAAGACTAAACATATTGCAATAAAGTATCATTTCTTGAGGGAATTGGTTTAGGAAAAGGAAGTCTGATTGGAATATGTGAACACTAAAAAAGAAATTGCAGACATATTCACAAAACCATTACCTAAGGATGCATTTTTGTATCTTAGAGGAAAGCTAGGGGTGATTCCCCTAACTGAGGCTCACTAAAACATAGTTTAGTGATGCATAAAGCAAGCTACAGAACAGACTTAACATGTTGATGTAGATATTTAGAGCTTATTGCATATGAATTAGTACAAATAGGTAAATTAAAATTTCATTGGATATGTCAGTTGGTATCTTTGGCATTGGTTGTCAAAGAGGGAGAGATTACTATATGTCATAATTATTCATGATGGAAGGAGAGACCACTTTATCTCACATTGATCACTGAAAGAGGGAGATATTGATGACAGAGGGAGAAATTTATCAGAGAGAGATTAATGTAAGAGGGAGAAATCTATATTTTAGTGAAAGAGGGAGAGCTTGATGATAGAGGGAGAAATTTATCAGAGACAAAGATTAATATAAGAGGGAGAAATCTATATTTCAGTAATTGAGGGAGTTTTGGATGAGATTCAAAATGAAGCTAAAGACATTAATAAAATTGGCTGAGAATCAGAATGAAGCTAAGGACATTAATAAACAAATTTCATTCTTATGTCTGCTTCTCTATAATTCTTTGTATTATGACATGTTGTATTTTCATCAATGCCAAAGAGGGAGATTGTTGATGACAATTGTTCAATTGTGTATTGTCATTGATGCTTACACAAGTATAGTAATGTTTACACAAATGATTAATCCTATTTGAGCATAGTCAGTGTATGTCGAGCTCTCTCGGGCATTGAAGATGACCAAAGTGATTTTTAGTTCTAACCGAGTTCACTTAGGCATTACAGTGTTGGTCGGGCATTGAAGCATTTCAGTGTCGATCGAGTAAAACAATTAGTGTCATCCGACTAATAGTGGATTATATTTTATGGATAATTAGTTATATGTAGCCAAAAAACATGAGTTTTATTATTTATTTGGAAGGATATCAAGGCCGACTTGACAAGGCCTATCATATATATATAAGGTCAAGTTTTGATTGAAAAGACATAGCATGTGAAGTAGATGTGGAATTGCATGTGAAGTGTGATATGAAGAATGAAGGAAAAATCAGACGTGATTCTGATTGAGGACATAATATAGAGGACTGCAACAAAATATCCAATCAGTAAGGATCAAGTATTTAATCCATAACAGAGATCTGAATCATCGAAGATAGTTTCTTATCAAAACAAGTGAATCCATTGTTACTCTCTAACAATTGTAACAGTGATCAAAATATCTTAGAGTAGACTTAACATTCTTTTGTAAATCCTCTAACAAGGTGAAATTTCTACGTTGAAGTGTTTGAAGACCTCTCACAAGGCCACTACTTACAGGGTGATTAAATCGTCTAACAGGGTCACATCTAACAGTGTGTTATTGTAACCTTTAACATGGTTGGCTCCTAACATGGCTCACTTCAGAAGAGTGAAAAATAGTGACTAGTTGCAATTGGTGGTTTTTCCCATATTGGGTTTCCACATTAAATATTGGTTTTATCTATGAACATTTCATTTTCTTTATGGTTTATGTTTCTGCAAGTAATTACTAAAGATAATCATAGTTAATATCTCAAGATTTTCTATGTTAACCGAGTGACAGTGAAATATCTATGTTAACCAAGGAAAAGTGTTAAATTTGTTTAAGAAATCTAAGGGACTTGGATGTCTTTTTGTGGTAATTGATTCACCCCTCCCCTCTCAGTTACTCAACTCATTTCCAACAAGATTTTAGGGTTTGGTCAGATCCAATGAATCCTTCAAATATTTCATTTCTATCTACATTGTAGAATACATCCTAAAACTCCTTTAATCCATACATAAAAAAAGCTAAACATATATTAAATGATCATTTAATTCTCCATAACGATCATCCTTTTCTTAAATATGCTTCACATATCCCAAGAAAATCAACTATGTTGGCTGGGATCTCAAATCCCTCAAACTGTCAAAATACTGACACTCGATCAATATTGTGTTCTTCCACTTGGTCATCACTAGATAACTTGGTAATTCACAGACACTCAACAAATACCAATGCTTGGTCGACACTAAATTTTATCGACATGTACTAGCACTCAATTGAAACTTGCATCACTCGACACAAGCATAATTTCCTTAATATTTTTCTCTGTTACTCGGTCAAGACTAATCTTGTAGTCATCCAAACTTCACTTACACTTAAGATAAACAATATATTACCTTATCAAGGTGCGATCTCATCAAGTGCCCTTTGTAGTTTCACATAACTTTACCATTTCATTAGGTCTTCTTGTTATCTCTCCTTTTCACATATCCTTCATTAGTTAATTGATATGACACTTTAGAAGATAGCATATGTCTTACCAGTTAAGGTTTGACATCAATGGAAATATAACAATTGTTTCAATTGTAGTTTCTAACAAGGGTCTCTAGGTCTTTAAAGATTGTAATAACATCATAATGGGTTTCTAAAAACAACCACCTTTTGTTATGTTCCCTTAATAGTCAAAAATTGTGTAAGGAAAACCCCTTGGATAGGGCTACAAGGAATTAGAGGAGAGTGTGAGTTTGGGTGTTAATGAGTGTGTATGAACTGATCTATTGGATGGTTCTTTGTCCATAGGACCCTAGTAGGGTTTCAAAATCATTAGATTTATTGGGTGAAGCCACAAGTGAAGAGCTTCACACTTTGGTTGGAGTTTAGAAAAAGTGTCCCTGAGACATAATTTGAAAAGATTTGCTTCATAAACTTGGGTGTTGATTTGGGGTAAGAAGAGTTTCTAGACCTCATAGGACAGTAGATATCCATCCTATTGAAAGGAGTGTGGAGTTGGATTGTTCCTAGACCAAGATTGAAGGATTGTGCAAGAGATTGAATATCTCTTAGCCAGTAAGTGTCGAGTTGCGATTATTGTCAAGCGCCAATAAGTGCCAAGTTGTACTTATTGCCAAGTGCTAATAAGTGTCGGGCGGTCCTATGCTAGTCAAGTCTTCTTGTATCTGCCAAGTGAACTAAAGGTTTATTGATACTTGGTAGCTTCCCTCTATGCACTCTACATTAGTATCTGTGCTTAGTTTGGGATCCTAGAGGGTTGGAGTATGCAAATCATTTGATGACATATTGGTTGAGGGTAAGCAATCTTTGGGCGGTGAGGATTTGTGATGTCCCTAAATTTTTAATAAAGTGACTTAATTAAATTTATTAATTAAGTGGTCCTAAAATTTAAATAATATTATAAATGACCTTTAATTAATTAATAAAAGGGGGCCCTAATATTAAAATAATAAATAAAGCATGTCGGCCTATTTGTAATTGTTACCCAAAATTTCCTATCCTATCCTATTTTTTCCTACAAGTGGATTAAATACGGCTCTCACAAGGTTTGAGCCTAGCTTGTGAGGTTTCTATCTATGGTTCTTGGTCCTTGCCTTGTTTTTCACATATTTCTAGGCCTGGTTTAAACCTTTGATCTATTTTTAATGTCTAAAACCCTAAGGAAACCCCTTAAACCCAGGTCTTTAGTGGCTATTATAAAATGAAATTAATTTTCTAGGCCACTTAAGTTCCTTTTTCACATGTGTTTTAAAGCTAGCATTGAGCAGGGTTGTGTTCTCTTTTCATAAAGGGATTTATTTTTCCTAAATTTTATTTTCCTAAGTTCCGCAATAGTTTATTTACCCCCAAGCGTTAGCAGATTCACCTTCATCCGATGGTCCTCTCTTTGCCTCAATACAGAGATCAAATGTTGAATATTCTTTGAGTCATCATGGTTTATTGAGCATCTCCATAGAGGTCTAGGCTCATAGTGGAGTATGATGTCAGTAGGGTAGACGAAATCCATCAGACGGTCATCACTTTGCCTTAACCACTAGATCAAGCTTTGAAGATTCTTTAAGTAATCACACCATTGTGCCATGTGGACAGTGAGGCCATCTTTCTTCAAAGGCTGAGGGAAGTTAATCTATAGCCAAGTTCATTTTGATCATATGGATGACATTTTCCTTTATGCAGGAGATGCTTGACAGTTAGTGATTAAGCCATTGCACCATGTCAATGCTTGTCAGGTTGTTAGAACTTGGGCCTGTCAAATATGAAGTCAGCACCAAAGGTAAAGATAAAGATAAAGAAGTTTATATTTGATCGGACGCTGGGTGTTTTTCCTCGAGCACAAATATGAATATTTTTAATGACAAAGGCATCGCACCTACTTGCAATGTGTCTAGATCAGGTTGTAATGCCCAAGTAACTAAAGAAAAGATCGATAGTTGCATTTTAAGATAAGAAAATCTCTTGGTCTGGGTCATTGATATGATGTTCCATGTCACCTATGACCATTACAATCTAATATTCAAATATTCAAATCTCTTTTCCAAGGTTTCATGGCAGTGGCATGGTTTTCAGGTCTCAAACAGGGTAGATGGATCCGCCAATTTCTTTGGTCGAATTTATGATGTTGGGAGATGTCTCCAAGGATTTTTGATGATTGGGGATATTTTCCAAGGTGCATTAATGTGTAGAGGTGACCATTTTAGGTTTTTTGGTTATTTTAAATAATATATTTTATAACCCTAAGTTTCTCTGATCTGATCTACATTGATGGTGAATTGACTCTCAAGACTTAGTGGTTGAGGAGGTTGTATATAAGTAGTTTTCAAAGCTTTTGTAGGCAGTTTTTCCAGACCTATGTAAGATTTTTTGTGGCATTTCTTCTGCTTCCAAGTTTTCATATGTTTGTAATTTATCATTGAGGTTCAGATTATGCAAATACTTTTTGTGACATATTCTTTGTCCCAAGGTTTTTCATGTCTGTATTTCTCTCTGAAGCATAATACATTTGTTAAGTGTTAGAGAAATCTTTGGGTTATATTAAGTCCTCTTTCTTTTCTACATCTCTATGTACTATTGTGAATGATTGATATAGACAATCTTGTGAATTTTGTTCATTCCTTGATATCTTGTCTCATTTTTATGCTTATTTTTTGGAATTAATGTTTGCTTGCAGGTCATAGTTTATGTCTATCTTCTTGAAAGCTATTTTTGTGAAATCTTTCCTTTCCCTAAACAGTTTTTCATCTTACACCTTTCTATGAAATACTTTTGTAAGCCTATTCAAAAATTTGTACTAGTTCTAATTCAAGGATTTCATGCTAATTCTTAGCCATTGTGTTATGATCCATGTCATTTTTTGGTTTATCACCTTATAGATTAAGTTATTGCTTTGACTCTTTTAGTTCTCCGTCTATCCCTTTTCCTCCCAAGTTTACTTTCAAGTTTCAAAAAGAAAACTAACTGATTATCCAAGAGGAACTGACCTAGAATCTAGATTTCTCACTTCAGTTAGCAAAGGTACCACAATCTGGAAGTGATTCTCCTATTATACCATATCATTAGACTTTCAAGTTTAATAGGGTGCAAATTTGGTGTATAACAATTATGGCATGCCTGGTGAGACTACAAAAGAACTTCATCTTGTAAAGCTATGTTGTCTCTAATATGCTGATAACATAATAAAGAGCTAAAAGTGGTCATTTTCTTGCATATCTGGAAATTCTGGAAAGGTCTACTAGTTTCAAAAGATCAAGTGATGGTACCTTTCAAATCTTTTATTTTTAAGGTTTACAGCTTATTACATGAGTAGAGATGTCAAGTTATTATGGACAGTCAAGTCACTCACCATCATATCATGAAAATAATTCTCAATGGGATAATAAGAAGGCATATGAAAATCATCCAAAAGATTTTTTAGTCCGAGTTAGCATATCATAGCAGGATGTCAATATGTTGAAAATGCCCCAAATCAATATTCCCCTTCATAAGATTATAAGCATGCTCCCCAATGGGAAGCACCATGGGAAATAAAGAAACAAAAAGAAAGTATAGGGTAAGAAGCTCATCATGCTTACAACACACCCACCCCTAACCAATTTCCTGATTAATCCGAGGAACTCCAACTGCAGCAAGAATCTCAAAACTTTAGGAAGGGTCAAGAAGATCTGCAAAATTTACTTCAGGATTTCCCTAAGCAGTTTTATGATTTCAAAAGAGAGCATGAGATCCAATTACAACTAGAAGAACACTCTCACTAAGATTATCTTCATGAGTAGAGGATGTAAGCCCAAAGTTATGAAAAGGAGCTTGATCACCTAATTGTTGTCAGGGAAGAAGAGCTAAGATTACAAATTATTGAATACAAGGCTCTTCAGTGTAAGCTTCCAAGCTTTAGGCCTTTTGGGAAAGGTGAGTCTCCTAAAGATGATGAGTTTAGAATTCCAAGTTGGATTACTCCCATTTTCCAATAGCCTAAAAATTAAGAACCTATAGAGATTTCATTTCCAAGTTTTAGTTACATCCTTCTAGCACAGGAACTTGTTATAGAAAAAATGCAGCCTTGTTGTGATCAACAATATCGTAAGGATTATATTGAGATAGAGCTGGTTGCAAGTGAGAAACAAAAAAATGATAGTCTTCAATTTTCCAAGCTTAAAAAAGGGTCTTCCCCATAAGACTACCTCTGAACACTCTAGATTTGAAATCTTGGGTTTCAATCATCCTTACCCTTTGCAAAATACTATATCTAAGGAAATTCAACCAACCACTAAACAAGATCAGCCTCAGATTTGTATATCCCAAAGACCCTTCAAGTTTCTGAAGATACCAAGCTTCCATGGAAACCTTCATGTACTTAGCAATCTGGCTTTCAGATGCCAAGTCTTTTAGAGGATACCAGTGAAATATCAGAGCAATTAATTATGGTGGATGAGCTTTCATGTGATTAAGAAAATGGAAAACCAGAGGTGTTTTTGTTGAGTGATGAATGTGAAAAGTTGGGATAGAAAGGAATAGAAAAGGAAAATGATGCTCAAATGAAATTACTAGTTGATTTGTTTAATGAGCTTCCCTTTTTTGTTGAAATTGAGGAAGACATGCCTTTACCTATAGCTGAAGGTCAATTAGAGAAGAAAGGTAGCCATCAACAAGGAAGTGATAAGGAAGAAGATGCTATGTTTTTGTTTTATGAACTTCCTATCTTTGTTGATACATAAGTGGAAGATATGGTCATGACCACATCTGCAATTTTGCAACAGCTGGAGGGAGTAGATCCTTATGATGTCAAACTGGTTCAAGAACTTGCAATTAAAAAGGAAACCTTCCAATATGCAAAAGTTGACAAAAAATTTGAGGAAAATTATTTGGAGAGCATCATAGAAGATTTGTGTGTGGAGCTTGATGATAGGAAGTTAGTTGTTCCTAAGAACCTTCAGAGAGATGATAGTTTTGATGAGCTCTTAGCCTATTTAATAGAAGAAGATGATCCCCTAACCATGGAAGAGGAGTTGACATGGCTATTCATAATGCAAGACAACCATGAGGATTCAAAAAATAGAAAAGAGAGCTCCAAGTATGTAATCTCAAAAGGATGCCCAATCATACATTTTTCCCAAAAGGAGAAGGTTGCAGCCCCAGAGAACCAAGTTCCACTCATAGTTTCACTTCAGGAAAGGTTCATGCATAATCAACTTGAAAAGGTAGGAGTATTTGTCTTTAGCTTTGAGGGGAAGTTCCAATGGATTTTTAAATACCTCCTCATCCTATATCTTTCCTTAGCCATCAACAAATGTGTAAAGTATTCTAAATTTGGAAGGAAAGGTAGCTATTTCAGTCAACCATTAAATGGTTTTGTTTGACCAGTTTCTATACTGGTTAGTTTAGAATAGGTTAGAGTTTCCTTTCTTTACTCTAAGTGTTGTTACATGGTCAGTTGTTCTTGTTGTATATAGGTCTTTTCCTTATTTTAGCTTGTTTCATTTCCTGTTGTTTTTTTCCTATCCCACTCCTCCTGCTTCTGAGAGTTCATTTGTGCTTCTTGCAGACTCCTTACCCAATGGAATGTCAAAGGCCATTGGTTTTTTGTATGTCTAGCATGTAGACATTCAACAAAAATCGCTAAAATGTTAACCAAAATTTCCTATCCTATCCTATTTTGGCCTACAAGTGGATTAATACTGGCTCCCACAAGGGTTGAGCCTAGCTTGTGAGGTTTCTACCTATGGTTCCCAGTCCTTGCCTTTTTTTTTGCATTTTTATAGGCCTGGTTTAAACCCTTGTTCTATTTTTAAGGTCTAAAACCATAAGGAAACCCCTTAAACCCTAGGTCTTTAGTGGCTTTTATAAAATGAAGTTACTTTTCTAGGCCACTTAAGTTCCTTTTTCCCAGGTGTTTTAAAGTTACCATCGAGTGGGGTCGTGTTCTCTTTTCTTAGTGGAATTTATTTTTCCTAAGTCCCACAACACTTTATTTACCCCCAGGCATCAGTAGATTTACCTTCATCTGATTGTCATCGCGTTGCCTTAATGCAGATATCAAATCCTAAAGATTCTTTGAGTCATCATTCTTTATCGATTTATATCCATGGTGGGCCAGGCTCATAGTGGAGTATGATGTCAGTAGGGTAGATGGAATCCATCTGATGTTCATTGCTTTTCCTTAACCACCAGATCAAGCTTTGAATATTCTTCAAGTCATTGTGTCATTGTGCCATGTGGACAATGGGGCCATCTTTCTTTAAAGTTTGAGGAAATTTAATCTGCAGTCAAGTTCCTTTTCATCATATGGCTGGTGTTTTCCCTTATGTAGGAGATACTTGATAGTTAGTGCTTAAGCCATTCCACTATGTTGACGTGTGTCAAGTTGTCAAAACTTGGGTCTGTCTGTAGCTTGTTAATCTCTAGGAAGGTTTAATTTGATTCAATAGTCAACGCTTTTCCTTAAGGGTAAAGTGTAAGATCATTAATGCTTAAGCCATTACACCATTGTGCCACATGTAAATGGTGGGGCCGAGCTGAGGTCAGAAAGAAATTAAAGAATAAGGTAAAGATCAGACTAGTTCCTTTTGATTTTATGGTTGGCACTTTGCCTAAAAGATAATATGCTAACTGATTAATGTTCAAGCCATTGCACCAAGGTGACATCTAGAATTTCTGACATCATGGGTCCTAGGTTTAAAAGAAGTAAATATTTCATAAGTTTGTGAAGATTTGATGACAAGCGTTAAGCCTCAAAGACAAAGATGAAGGTTTTTATTCATTGACCCAATGCAACAGCTTTCCACGTCACAAGTCAAATATGAAGTCAGTGCCAAAGGTAAAGATAATTATAAATTAGTTTAGATTAGATCAGACGCTGGGCGTTGTGCATCAACCACAAAGATGAATATTGTTAATGACAAAGGCATCCTACCTACTTTACATGTATCTAGATCAGGTTGTAATGCCCAGGTAACTAAAGAAAAGAACAAAAGTTGCATTTTAAAATGAGAAAAGGTCTTGTTCTATATTTTTATAGGATGTTCCACGCCACTTGTGACCATAATAATCTAATATTTAAATATCTTTCCCAGGGTTTCATGGCTGTTGCGTAGTTTTCAGGTCTCATATAGGGAAGATGGATCCGTCAAATTCTCCAGTTGAATTTATGATGTTGGGAGATGTCTCCAAGAATATCTGATCATCTGGGATATTTTCCAAGGTGTATTAATGTGTAGAGGTGAGCTTTTTAGGGTTTCTAGTTGTTTTAAAGAATATCTTTTGTAACCCTAAGTTTCTCTAATCTGAAATTCATTGATGGTGAATTTACCCCTGAGCCTTAGTGGTTGAGGAGGTTGTATATAAGTAGTTTTTGAAGATTTTGTAGGCATTTTTTCTAGACCTATGTAATATTTTCTATGGCATTTCTTCTGCCCCCAATTTTTCATACGTTTATAATTTCTCATTGAGGTTAATATTATGCAAAGATTTTTTGTGACATATTCTTTGTCCCCAGGTTTTTCATGTCTGTATTTATCTCTAAAGCATAATATAGTTGTTAAGTGTTGGAGAAATATTTGGGTTATCTTAAATCTTCTTTCTTTTCTGCATCTCTATGTACTATTGTGAATGATTGATATAGATAATCTTGTGAATTTTGTTCATTCCCTGATATCATGTCTCATTTCTGTGCCTATTTCCTGGAGTGAATATTTTCTTGTAGGTCATAGTCTATGTCTATCTTCTTGAAAGCTATTTTGTGAAATCTTTTCTTTCCCTAAACAGTTTTTCACCTCAGACCTCTCTATGAAACACTTTTGAAATCCTATTCAGAAAGTTGTACTTGTTCTAATTTAGGGATTTCATGCTAATTATTATCCATTATGTTATGATTCATGTCACTTTTGGTCTATCGCCTTATAGATTGAGTCAATGATTTCAGTCTTTCATCTCACCTTCTATCCCTTTTCCTTGCAAGTTTACTTTCAAGTTTCAAAAAGAAAAATAGGTGATTATCCAAGAGGAACCAACCTAGAATCTGGATGTCTCACTTTGGTTAGCAAAGGTCCCGCAACCTGGTAGTGATTCCCATGTTATACTAGATCATTAGAATTTTGATTTTAATAGGGTGCAAATTTGGTGTATAACAACAATCCTTCGGGAAACTTACTGAATCTCTTTATAAGGCCATGGTTGGCATTGTAGGAAGGATTTGTGGATTTTTTATTTCTTGTTTATTTGGGATTCAAATTAGAATTTGACATTGTTTTTAGTTTGAGAGGTGCAAAACCCTCCCTATTCCATATTTTCAATTTTGGTGGGAGTCATTCCTCACCCTAGTCTATTGTTGGAAATATTGCTTCAGATATTTCAATGTGTACTTCATTGTCAAATTTGTGAAGTCTTCTTGCGAAGAAATATTTGTGCATATGGATATAATCTGAGAATATAAGTCTCCAATTGATAGAATTTCATTTTATAAGGTTTTTTGTGTTACCTTGGATTAAAATAATAGCCATTATTATTTCTAAGTAGATTGAGTATAATATTCAGCCATCAAGTATCAAGTGATAAAGAGTGTCGATTATTGACCGTCGACTATTGAGTTCCAAGTGTTGAGTGTTGAGTGTTGAGTACCAACTACCATCTTGGAGATGCAGACTGTACCGATGATCCCTTGGAGGAAAAATCTATAAAGTTGGTTGAATATGGTTTTTACCCTTGTGTTGGGAATGAGACACACATAATTACCATCTCTTCATGTGAGTGGCTTTGAGACCATCATTTTTTGCAAGAGTTTGATTGGAATGATAGAATCAATGTGCTTGATGATTTGCTTTAGTGGGATCCTGATCACTCGAGGCATGGAAATGTTTATATGAGAGTAGAGAAGTAAAATATTGATGAAGAGTTAATATTTTTGCCTAAATAAAAGTGTGTGCATATCATCATGTTGCGGAATAAAGATTTTAGTGGATATGGCTATTGGTCTTTGCACTTGATTTGGGGTCCTGGAGCGTTGGAGTGGGAAAACCATTTGATGATAGATTGGTTGAGGGAAAGCAATCTTTGGGCAGCGAGGATTTGTGATGTCCCCAAATTTTTAATAAAGTGACTTAATTAAATTAATTAATTAAGTGGTCCCAAAATTTAAATAATATTATAAAAGACATTTAATTAATTAATAAAAGGGGTCCACATACTAAAATAATAAATAAAGTATGTCAGCCTATTTGTAAGCCATCGGGAAACTTCCTCAAGCTCTTTATAAGGCCATGGTTGGTTTTGTAGGAAGGAGTTGTGGATTTTGTATTTCTTGTTTATTTGGGCTTCCAATTGGAATTTGACATTGTTTGCAGTTTTAGAGGTACAATACCCTCCCTATTTTGTATTTGCAATTTTAGTGGGAGCCATTCCTCACCCTAGTATTTTGTTGGACATATCACTTTAGATATTTCACTCTTGTACTTCATTGTTAAATTTGTGAACTATTCTTGCGAAGACAAATTTGTGCATCCGGATATAATCTAAGAATATAAGTCTCCAATTAATAACATTTTTTGGTTTGTTGTGTTGCCTTGGATTAAAATAATAGTCATTCTTATTTCTAAGTAGATCGAGTATAATATTTAGTCATCAGGTAGCAAGTGTTGAAGAGTGTCAAGTGTCAAATGTCAACTGCTAACTACCAAGTGCCAAGTGTCGACTACCAAGTGTCGAGTGCCGAGTGTTGAGTGTTGAGTGCCAACTACCAATTAGAAACTATTGACTGCCGATTAGAAAATGCCAAGTGCCAAGTGTCAACTTTTAACTTCTGAGTATCGGCTTCCAAGTGCCAAGTGCCAAGTTCCAAGACACAAGTGTCAAGTGCCAAGCGCCAACTACCAAGTGCCAAGTGTCAACTCCCAACTACCAACTTTTAATTGCCAACATCCAATTACCAAGTGCCAAGTTCCAAGTGCCAAATGCCAACTTCCAAGTTTTGTACAGTGTGAACCATACATGTGGAATAGAGTCGTACGGGTGTGAGTGGTAGTTATGTATGGGTGGAGTTATCATACTGGTTGTATGGATAGAGCGTGGCATCTTGCAGTGGAATGAAGGGTTTTATAGTGGAAATGTTGTGGGGTGAAGGTGCGTAGTACATTAGAAGTTGAGATTGTGAGGTGCCAAATCCAAAATGGAACATTACATTTGTAGGGCTCTATAGTAATTATAATGCAATAAATACCTATGTCTAACCTTATTATCACAACCTTAATTTTTTTTGATAATTAAATGCAACAAAATAAGGGTGTTGTCCTTTAAAACCTAGACCAAATGATGACTAACAATAGATTACAACATTATAACACTATAAGAAAATTAATAGTAACAACCCAAATCCATCATCAACACATATACCTAGTCAACATATCTTCCACCCAGGAAACAACAAAATCAGCCACCTTGGCAGCTATATCAAAAAATATAAAAAAGAAATAAAGTAGTACCTTTGAAAACAAAGAACATCCCGAACTGTTTTGATTATGAAATATACTAAATATAGTTATGATTTATCAAGTTCAATTTTTTGTTAATTTACTTCACTAGAGCTTTAAGATAATATATTATTTATAAATGGATTAAGAATATATTTATACAAACTCATGCTAACAAGTAGTTCAAAAATATATAGTCCACATTAGATGTTGATATTGTAAGATTTCTGCAAATGTCATAGCACTGGATCAATTGTATATGGTATGTGTTTTACAAATGCAATAATCTCTCTTTCATTTATATTGGGAAAGAGGCTAGGAGAGACATGTCCCTTGATGGGAATTGTCTATTCATTATAATTTTATGATGTTTCGTTAATAAATCATATATTAGAATAATATAAGTTTGTATAATATATATTTAATAATATATATATATATATAATGTATATATATAATATATTATTGTTAATCAATATCTAAGTATTATATGTATTCTAAATGATCATACGACTAAAGCTACAAACATTAACACTCCCTCTTATCTAGGGAGAATGATCAAATAGAATGTGTAATGGTTTCCCTTTTTAACACTTATGACCCTCACCATAGCTACACAAAACATCAATACTCTCTCTTAGCTAGAGAAGATAAAATCCATCAAGGTGCAAATCACAATAAATACATTAATTTTGAAAGAGAGGAGATATCACCTCACAGTGATATCAAGAGATATGGTATATGTAGGAATATCAAGTCACATGGTATTCACCATAGCTCATAAATATCAATGGTATATGGAATGACATTATGGCTCATGATGTTTGCTATATGGATACTAAGTTTACGTAGAAACATGTCACTATGTGACATGTGTCATACGACCCAATCAATATGTAATACTAATTCAGAAGGATCCTAATATGATCCATATGGCTACTAAGAAATCACATATCACATAACTCGTGATATGAAGTATTACCTAACTTGTAATATAGAGTATCACATATCACATAAATCATGATATGAAGTATCACCTAACTCGTGATACAAGGTATCACATATCACATAACTCATGATATGAAGTATCACCTAACTCATGGTACAAAGTATCACATATCACATAACTCATGATATGAAGTATCACCTAACTCATGATACAGAGTATCACATATCACCTAACTCATGATATGAAGTATCACATAACTCGTGATATAGAGTATCACATATCACATAACTCATGAAATGAAGTACCACCTATCTAGTGATACTAAATGATATAATATACTTGAGAATATTACATTTATGTTATATATCCCAGTTATGGTATGTGCATTGACATTAAGTCAAATAATGTCTACCATATGGATGAAGTATCATGGCATATCCATGGATATTACGTCAATAATATCCACCATGAAGATCTCTAACTCATCTATGGTTTATTTAATGATATCATCCTTATGATATCTACCATGATGTCTAAGAGATTCTAATCATCATGACATGTCCACATATATCAAGTCACATGATATCCATCATGATGGAGATTTTGCAAAGTCATCACCTCACAAAATCAATCAAATACAAGCGTTCATTGTCAAAAATTCATCACCTTTCTCTAATGTTCCTAGGAGGGACCATAATTCATGGAGTCACACACATGAAATCTTCCTTGACTCATCTCAGAGGGTGGAAATAGGGGCTTTCACCTTAGACTTCTCTCTCAAAGAGAAGAATGCAATAACATACAAAATAATACATCAGATATGTTGAAACTCCTTTTCATCTAAGGCTTCATTCTCCAACATACCAAGTTTATCTCGAAAGTACACAACCTTCTCTCTAGCAAGAAACATGGTGAGAATATTAGCCATATGTTATGTAGTGATAATGTACCTTGAATAGCATACTTATGCACTATATCTCTTATATGGTTTGCATCACTCTTGGTGAACCCCAAGTTATCCAAGAATATCATATTCCTTTGATTGTAAAAAGAACATCTCCACTATTGACTCCCTCTGAAGCAATATGACCAAATTCCTTGGAGATTATAATGAATCAGATTCTCTAGATGCTCCTTTTAAATTTTAAGGTCTTGCAACAACCTCCAAACCTCCTTGTCCATGGTTTCTTTAGATGAATTATCATTCTCCCTCTGAATCTAATATCAACCTTCTGACTCCATGCTAGAAAGTCATGTCTTTGTTCTTTAGTCTACATTAGGATGTTTTCTTGAATGCCCTTTTATCCAAAAACTTATCCATCTATCTAGAAATGTCATTAGCTATATATCTACATGAAACTACATCATTTGAATTTCAATCCTTTGGCTTTTATAGTTTCCTGGACACTAGGAAAACCATCTTGATATGGCCATCCCTTCTAAATCAGAATGATTAAGATCCTTGAAAATAAATTTTGGGAGATCCTCTAGTAGCTTCCTCTATTACAAACTATATATGGCCCCAATCATGAAATTATCTTTCTCCAAGAGACTCCCATCATCTGGTATATTATAATGTTGAAATTTTGATCATAACATTATTCATAGGAGTAGTTTTGTGTACAAAAATGTACTTGTATGATTCCATAGTAACATAAGTGAATGTAATAAACTATATATTTATCCCTAGGCTAGGCAACACCAAAAATTCATGATAATTTGGCTTCCATTTGAAGCTCCATGCATCAACATCTTGACCTTCTCATCCAAGGTTTCTTCTGATAGATTATTTGACTCTCTCTGAATGTTATTTCTTCCTCTTTGAAGAAATTGAACCAGATCCTCTATCTAATCCCCCTTTCATAGAAGCATACATAGTCCGAATCATGGAAGATATATTTCTCATCATCTGAGATTAGAACAAAAATCCATTCACAGTTTTCTCCCTCTCATTGGGAGAGGCCTCTTTTCAGTAATTTTACAAGGATATCCACATCAACTACACATATCATTGCTGGCCTGAATCCCTTTGTTATGTTACAAATATTTCTCAATGTGCCTATTGTTCTAAACAAATTTTGGAACTTCTTCCACCTATTCAACTTTTGAAAACTTCTTGAATATTAAAGATCTAATTTTTTTTAATGGATAGTAAACAAAAAAATGATTCTCCTTAAGAGCATAATATCACATACTCAAACAATGATACAACAATTTTGTCCTTGATTATCTGTATCAACTCCAATCACTCTCTAGCGGGCTTAAAACTAAACCATGCACTAGCGAATGTACCCGGTCCAGGATAATTTTCCAAAATATTTAATCCACCTGAATGAAATAATTTCTAGCCAATTGGAACATCCTGAGAATAGTTTATTTGTCTTAATGACTGCATTATTAGTGTTAATATTTTATATTCAACTTCCACACATGGGAGTGCACTCAAGTATTATTTATAAACTTAATTATGCATCTGAAGTTGTTAAAGATCCCTTGAGAAGGGCTTAATGCAAAAATTATCTCAAACTTGCTTATGTTAAAAATATATGCCTAGGAATAGTGTTTTGAGAGAAATGAAACTATAAATAGAGGAGGTTACCATGTCCATAGAGGAATTATGGGGGAAGAACAAGAATTATGTTTCCCTTTGAGGGTGTTGATAGTTCCATATCCAATATATGTTAATGACTAAATTCTTCGATGAATCCTCATGCCGCAAGCTTCAAACAATCACATATGTATCAATTGAAATAAATAAAACTATGGACGCTTGCATAAATGACCTTGGAGCTCTAGAAGATTCAATCATAAATTTTTTTCTACACATCTTTTAGGCCATCAGTGACCACTTCTTCCAATGCTAACATGATCTAAATTTTGATGGAAGTGACAGTCAATCGGTCATGACCAAGTGTCATAGAAATGTTCATGAGAAAACCCTAGATGGTGGGGGAAAGGTCCTTCAAATACACTCATAACTCCTCTTCATTTTTTTCATATAAAAATTGATTTTCTCGTAGATGGAAGCTCTAAGATGATTCAAACTGAAAATGAATCCATGTTGACCAAAATAATGAAAATGCAAGACCAACAGAAATGCTACGCCAATATCTTTTTCTCTCTTCCTGAATTCCTTGAATATCTTCACATTTATTCACCTTCCATCTACTAGAGTGCCTCTATACACCATTTCAAAGCTCCCCTCTTTGATCAAATTCGACTACGAGAAATTCTTAGTGGCTTCTATTATCTCGGTCATGTCAAAGAAGGTCAAGTCGATACTCTCACTAAGGATCTCATATCTACGGATCAGCTTTCTCTATTGTCTTTCCTTCATGACATGCAACCTTTGAAGGCATCCAAAAATAGAGATAAACACAAGGATGAGTAACGTGAGAAAAGGAATGAGCGTCAGGATAAGTGTCTTGGTAACAACTCTGTTATGAGGAAAAATAATAGAGGTTTCCATACACATCCATCTCTCTGGCTATATTCATCGTATTAGATTGGGTGGTTGTCGTTGCACCAAAAGCTTGAAGTATTAATGGCCGATACAACCAATAGACTTATAGAATCTATAGGATGTTGTTAAAACCTTGTCACCAACTACTGCATAGCCTAACCAAGACCAAGGGTGTACACCTTGAAACAATCCTGCCCTTGGGACATGCATGGGGCTGGAACCTGTGGCCTTAGATCTGATACCAATTGTTAGATTGGCTAGTTTCTGTTGCACCAAAAGCTCAAACTATTAATGCCTGATACAACCACTAGACTTATAGAATCCATAGGAGGTTATTAAAACCTTATCACCAAGGGTGCACACCTTGCAACACATCGGGCATACTCCACATGCAGCTCTATTATTTCCTCAACATATACAACAGATGTACTCATGCCAATCCCAAAAGGAATAGAGGATTTGAATAGCAATAATGAAGCGACTAGGACACAAAATCTTAAACTTCCATATGTGTTGCAAGACATTAATCCATAATTCATCCTCTATTGAAACAAGGGTCAATGTCATCATAAACTTGAATTTCTTAAATGAGTACAAATTCCTACAAACTTAATCATAATCAGCTCACACGATAATTATTTCTTCAGCCACCATAAATATTTCAATTTAAAACCTTAGGAAAGTTAGGGTGATATAAATTTTCTTCTTATTTCATAGGCCAATATTACAGGCAACCTTTAATATTTGCTCCCAAACTATATATTATTTTAGCTTAAGGAAGTCAATGTATTTGAAAGTAGTTGACACATTTTAATCACATCTTCTTTCACTGTCGATCAATGCTATGGATGCTTGGTGCTTGGTGAGCACACAATACTCTCATGTATAATAGTTGTGTATCTATCTTCTACATTTGTAGTCTGGCTCTGATACCATGTTGAGATTGTAAGATTGCTACAAATTTAATAACACTGCCTCGATTGTATATGGTATCTATTTTCCAAATGCAACAATCTCTCTTTCATTTATATTGGGAAAGAGGCTAGGAGAGACATGTCCCTTCATGGGACATGTCTACTCATTATAATTTTATAATGTTTCATTAATCAATCATATATTAGAATAATATAAGTTTTCTTAATATATATTTAATAATAATATATATTATATAACACATATATACAATATATTATTATTAGTAAATATCTAAGTATTATATGTATTATAAATGATCATACGACTGAAGCTACAAACATTAACATTAGATAAAAAAAGAAATAATATTTGAGTTGTAATTCCCTCGTTAGGGAACCTGAGAGGACAACTCGATTAACAAGAAAAGGGAAAATAATTGTTTTCAAAACATAGATTACTACTAACATTACAAAACATTTGCATGAAAAATGAAACTTATCCAAGATGCATTTCATTAACATATAATTAGTGTCAAACATAAACAAAATAACAATGTCCTCTTAGGTTCACCGACATCGCTACTAGAAACACATAAAAAATGAGAAAGAGCCAATGAATAAGATAACAATATGAACTATATATTTAAAATCATACAATTAGAGATAACATTTAGTTACATGACAATAAACCAGTCTAATCACTATTTATCCACTTCTTTTACTATGTTACATAAAATGGTTGATACATGTTTACATTAAAAATTACAATATGTCGACATAACTGGTGCTAGGAAATGAAGTGAAGAAAGTGGTTGATATGAAAAGTATGGTTGAGGAATGGTAAGTTATGGTATTGTCATTGATGTCAACTATTATCTCTGTGAGCTTCCGAAGTTGATCAACATGTTAACAGATATATCTTAAGGTTTGGTTCTACAAAAGTATTTAGAAACATGTTTGGATGCCACTTGTAAAATCTTAACTAGTTATGATGACCGGTGAGTCTAGTTTGGCGTAGTTAATTAGAGACAGTGAAATTGATTAAGACTACAATTATCAGGAGTAAGATAACTCAATCATTTTTTGACTATGTGATTGATTTTTTTATATTTTATTTTATTTTCTAAAGGTTACTCAAAGCTAATAGATGCTAATCCTACAACTGCAATTTATTTGGCAAAAAGATGTGAGATATTTCAAGGTTAAACAGATATATTTGAAAAAGTATTAGGTCTCTAAGCGACAAACAGTTTGATTGGTATCGGTGATTTAAAATTTTGTTTTAGTCAAATTTTATTGGTCATAATTAATTGAAGAATGTGCATGGATAAGTGGGAACAATTTTTTAATGGTTATATCATCGAGGTGAGCGTGCTAAGGTGATTTGAGCAAGTTGGTTGATCAAGAAGGAAAATAATTTATGAAATGATTTAATTTCTTGATTAAATCTGAAGCTGGAATGGCATGGTCAGTAAATTTCAAATTGGAAATTGAGATATGTGATATGAGGCCAAGTGTATGATTATATTGAGAAGGTGTTACATTTTAGGGTTTTCTATGGTAGTGGAAACCTAAGAGAGAAGGAAAGCATAAAAACTGAAAAGAAGAAGGTGAATATGTTGGCTTGATTGTGTGTCAACGCAGAAGGAAGAAAAGACAGAAGATGTGGTGCAGCTGAGTGTTAGAGAGGTATGTGATGAATTCTTATGAGACACAAAGGAGTTGATCAAGCACAAAAGGTTTCTATTACATAGATCATTCTTACATGTTGTTTTCTGATAGCTACAATAGAGTGCTGGAAATCCTCAAGTGAGGTAATTCCTAACAGATCTCTATTGTATTGTAAATCCTCTAGCAATGTAACACTTTGTTAAGTGTTCAAAGTCCTCTCACAAGGCTACCTCTCACAAGGTACAAGCTTTTAATGATCTTTAGTTAAGTCCTCTCACAAGGTTACATCTTTTCATGTATATGTAAAAGACTTTAACAAGGTAAAGTATTTCACATGGTGTACTTTATAAGAGTTCAAATTTATGGGTGCCATCCCCATCATGGTTTTTCCCTAGTTTGGGTTTCCACGATACCAAAGATCTTATGTCTATGTGTTGAATGTTTGGTGGTTGCACATTTACCTTTGATTGTTAAATTGTTGCATTAGTGGATAAGTGAAAATTGTTTAAATGTTGAAATCTGTAGATTCTTGACTCAACCCTCCCCTCTCAATAGTCTCATCATAGTAAGGTTAAAAAATGGTATCAGAGCCTTGGTCCTTGAAGAAGAAGTTTAACAACTTGAGGAAAAGATCCTATCAAGATGATGAGAAAGGAAGGTCCTAAGTTAACAAGGATAGTTACACAGTATGGTGTGGAAGGATGAAGTTGTACCTAAATGGAATGGGTGATGAATATTGGGATCATGTGACTACATGTTATGTTCTACTTACTGGAAACCTATTTGTTGATCAACTGGGGGCAAAAGAACACACTGCAACTATGGAAGAAATAGAAAGTACCCTATCAGATACAAATTTTATCAATGTGCAAGATCTTGACACTACTTATAATATGTGGGAGAAGCTTAAAATAGTCTATGGAGGAGTTTCACATATGCAAAAAGCTAAGGTAGACAACTTAAAGGGAAAATTTGATGACATGAGAATGACTGAAGGGGAGAAAATTGAGCATTACAGTCAGAGAATCAAGGAATTAGTGAACACAATTAGAAGAGGTGGTGGAGCCATAACTGAATATGATGTGGTAAGAAAAATCCTAAGAACTTTATTGCCACATTATGCAATTAGAGTTTCTGTGATACAAGAAGTAAGGTCTTTACAGACTCTGTTGGTTACTGTTGATTCTTTGGTTGGAAAGTTAACTACATTTGAGTTGATAAATTATAATAATATCATGCCTAGATGTGATGCAACATTTAATGCTCACTTAAAATCTAGAAGGAATTCTGAGCCTGCAAGTCATATTGCTCTAGTATCTTATGGAAGTAATATTGATGATATCCTATTTGAAGAAAAAGAACAAGAGGAGTTGGATGCCTTTTTTTCTAAAAGGTTACATAGGGGAAAGGGAAAGTATAAAGGAAAACTATCCTTGAAGTTCTTTTCATGTAGAAAGATTGGACATATTGCATCTAGGTTCCCTGAGAACAATAAGAAAGAAAAGAACAAGAGATACAAGGATAAAGGAAAGAAAGCATGTTATCTAGCTAAGGAAGGTATTACAGATGATGAATCATATTATTATGAAACTAAGGAGATTGTATTTTTTGTTGTGAAGGAAGGCAAGATAAAACGTACTGAAACAACATTGATATAAACTATGCACACGAGTGATAATTGGATTATTGATAGTGGTTGCACACATCACATGACTAGTGACAAGAGTAAATTCATTGAGCTTAAAGAAATTGATAGAGGATCAATTAATTTTGGTAATGGCATACCTTGTATGGTAAAATATAAAGGCACAATAGCACCAAATGACAATACAAACTGTGATGATGTCTACTAGGTAGTAGGACTTAACTACAACCTGTTGAGTGTCTCTAAACTAAATCAAAAGGGATTTGATTTGGAATTTAGTGAAGAAAAATGCAAGATAAAGAACAAACAAGGAAATATGATTGCTACAAGAGGATTTATAAGAGGTAATTTATTTTACTTAAATCCATTTGCTAAGAAATGTTTGATTTGGAAAGGTAGAGGACAGTTGGTTATGACATAAGAGGTTTTGTCATGTTAATTTTGATAACCTGATCAAAGTTAGTAAAAAGAAGGTTGTTAGAGGTCTGCACTATCTTCTGAAACCTGATAATGTCATGTGTAAGGATTGACAATTTGGGAAGCTCACTAGTTTTATATTCAAGAGTAAAGGCTAGACATCTAACAATATACTTGATTTGGTGCATACTGATTAATGTGGTCCTATGAGAACTCAAATTTATTATGGAGATAAGTATTTTATGTTCTTCATTGATGACTATTCAAGGATGATGTGGACTATGTTTCTTAAGGAGAAATCTGAAGCTTTTCATATGCTCAATATTTAAAAAGAAAGAGTGGAAAAGGAAACCAATAGGAACTTAAAATACTTAAGGTCAGATAGAGGTGTAGAATTCACATCACATGAATTTTTTTCCTAGGGTGAAGATGAAGGGATTAAGAGATAAATATAAACTCCTAGAACACCACAACATAATGAAATAGATGAAAGAAGAAACAAGTCATTGATTAAATGTGCTAGGACTTTGATGATGCAAAAAGGAGTTTCACAAATGTTTTGGACTAAAGCTATTAGCACTTCTGTATACACTCTATACAGAGTTTTGATCATGAAAAGAATAGAAAAGAAACCCTATGAACTATGGTACGGACATACTCCCAATGTAAGTTATTCCAAAATATTTGGTAGTAGATTCTTTATTAAGAAGGATGAAAACATAGGAAAATTAGAAGGAAAAAGTTCTAAAGGAATATTTGTGGGTTATTCATCTAAGAGTAAAGCATACAAATGTTTAAACAAAAGGAAAAATAAGATCATTAATATTTCTATTGTAAAAGTGGATGACTTTTATGATGAAAATGATGAATCAAGCAAGATAAAAATTGAAGATTACAATGGGATAACATATATGCAACCAATGATGGAAGATGTACCTACTAAACAGAATGAACAAAGACAAGAGGAACAAGAAAAAGATGACACACATGTTCGGAATAAATATGAGGAATAGAGATCTGAGCCTACCTTACCAAGGTATGTCAATTTAAATCACTCTTTTGAGAAAATAATTGTAGATAAGAATGCTAGAGTATTAAGTAGAAGGAAAGCTAGAGAGAGCACCTGCTTACTTTCTAAATTTGAGCCTAGAACTGCTAAGAATGCATTGAAAGATGATGATTGGTTAAATGGAATAAGAGAAGAGATAGAATAGATAGAAAATATCTAAACTTGGACTCTAGTACCCCGATCGGGAGAAAAGAATGTTATTTTAAGTAAATTTTTATTTAGAAATAAAATGGATCAAACAGGAGAAGTGGTGAGAAATAAAGAAAGAATTGTCTGCAATTTATTTGCATAAGAGGAAGGATTGGCTTATGGTGAGACATTTACAGTTTTTTCTAAATTAAAATGAGTATGGATACTACTTTCTTATGCATCTTACAAGAAATTTAAATTTTATCAAATGGATGTGAAATATTCTTTTCTGAATGGTATATTAGAAGAGGAGGTTTAGGTTGAACAACCTTACAGTTTTGAGAAGAATGATGGAAAATATTTGGTTTGAAAATTGAATAAGGCTCTGTATGGACTGCAACAAACACCTAGAGCATGGTATGAAAAATTCCATCCATATCTTATAAAGATTAAATTTTCTAGAACAAGTGACAACATCAATGTTTATCTAAAGGTTAATGAATAAAACAAATTACTACTTGCTGACATGTTTGTAGATGATATAATATCTGGAGGTAATGATGAACTAAGTGTAGACACCCAAAAATGGTTTGAGCTTGCTAGTCTACCTGTTTTAACATTTTTGGCATTACAATTGAAAAATTGTTTTGAGATCTAATTATTCCTCTATGTTGCACATATGATCTTTATTATATGACAACATTGTGTCTTTCATTGATAATTGAATATTGAAAAATTGTTCAATTGTTTACTAATATTTCTATTCTCTTTGTCAAATTGATCATTTTCCTAATCAATTCGGATCAACCCTAAACTGATCCTATTCAATCCTAAACCATATAAAATAATCCTAAATCAATTCAAATCTATTCTATTTTTCCTAATCATTTTGAACTCATTCTAACCATTGTGGGGCATTGTCCAAGATCATCGATGCCTAATTAACTCACTTTTCAAATTGATCAAACCCTTTTCTTAATCTATTAAATCTTATCATAATTATAGGGGCATTGTCCATGTTCATTGATTCTTCATATCCCTTTCATCACCTATTTGATAACATTGTCAAAGTTCATCGATGTTATCATTATCAACTTACCATTATCAATTTAATAGTATTGTCCAATTTCATCAATGCTATTGCAGATCATCATTATTTTGGGAACATTTTCCAAGTTCATCGATGTTTCTAATGAACCATAACTGATTGAATGGTTGAAGATGTGAAGTTGACGTTCACCAAGTTATAGAAATTTTATGCAAGACATTAAATCAGTTAATGTATTGTATTGTCATTGATGTCAACTTGATATAATCTGTATGGTCATGGACATATTTCTAAAGAGTTCAAAGAACCAATGAAACAAAGGCTATGTTATCAGTAATGCATAAAAGTCAAGTATTCACAAAGTGACTGTATACACTGATGAAGTGCACACTGATAGACAGAGTAAGAGAGAAAAGTCATAGTGTTACTCGACGAGAAAATGAACAACATTACCAATGAGAAAAGCCACAGTGTTGCCCGATGAGAAAAGCACAGTGTAACCCAATGGACATAATTACAGTGTTGCCCGATGGATGGAGATGCCAAAGACAACTAAAGTCACACCGATGAAATAGTCAGTTATCACCAATGACTATCTAAAGTATTGAACAATAGAACAAACAGTTCAGAAATGAAAAAATGCTTAGATGTCAAGAGATACAAATAGACTTAACTGATACTTATCATTGTTTTAATCGACAAGATAAAGCCAAAGATAAGTAAAGTATTTCAAGCTACTTTGTCCAGTTGGCAAGAAGATCTATACGAGATTAAACTAGAATTTTTATTTAAATCTAATTGGCCAGAATTATGGATCACGCCAAGATCAAGAAAGCCACAAAATGGTGAAATCATGTCTATATAAGAGATAGGATTATTCATTATGAATAAGGGGAGTGACAAGATAATAGATGCTGAAGAGATTCAGAAGGAGAAGAAAGTCTTCATTCAAAACTGATCAATAAAGATGAGGAAAGAGCTAAATTTTGTAGACACCGACGAATAGTGATGCAACATCAAAGAGAAGAATAGTATGGAGCAAAGGTATTGAATTGATAATATTGATCAGAAAGGTAACGCAATTATAATAGATTTGGAAATCTACAATTCAAGTTGTATATGTGAACAAATCAATTTATTGTTTCAGTTTAACCATTGAAGTATCAAGTCTCTTAACCAAGTAGGACTTAAAAGTATTTTCTAATTGAGATACATCCCAAGGAGTATCAAAAATTTTGATCATACAAAGTAGCATTGGATATGCCCGATACCTATTGACAGGCCAAGTGAGTGTTTGATCAAGGATGGTAGCAGTAGATGCCAGATACTAAGTGAAAAACTATCTATTTAAATCCTCTAACAAGGTCACACCTAATAGTGTGTTTTTAACCTTTAACAGAGTTGGCTCTTAACCGAGCTCACTTCAGAAGAGTGAAAATTTGGAGTACCGGTCCCAGTGGTTTTTACCTTAACAGGGTTTCCACGTTAAAAATCCATGTGTTAATGTGTCTATGAGTCATTACTTTAGTGTTTTACATTTCACATAAGTAAATATGGATTGATCGGTATACACTAGTTATTTACTGCATTTTGGTAAATAAGAAGACTGTACTTTAGTGTTTTACATTTCACATAAGTAAATATGGATTGATCGGTATACACTAGTTATTTACTGCATTTTGGTAACTAAGAAGACTGCTTATCGGTAAACATACAGAAGAAGGTTTACAAAGCATTCCAACAAGTAGTTATTTGATATAATTATTTCAAGGCATTCATTTATAGGACTAAAGATAACTAGAGGTATAATTTGTGGTATTAATTTTGACGGTTTGATTTAAGGATTATTTTTTGAGGCCAATGATTCACCCCCCTCTCATTTATTACTAACAATTTGTATCAGAGCTTGTGTGCTTAGAAGGAAGGTTTCAAGACCTAAGCTAAAGATCACAAGATGAACAGACGAGATATGCCCAAGTTAAACAAAGACAACTTTGCTTCATGGAAAAGAAGGATAAGGCTCCACTTATCTAGTATTGGAAATGATATTACTCAATAAATAGATACTAAATATGTGTTTACCATAGGAGCGCCCACAGTTGAACAAATGAGAGAGAAGCATGAACACAACTGCATGATGATAGAGCTTTCTTCCTCACTCTCTGATGCTCATTTTGAAGATGTCAAAGCATGCACAACTACAAAGCAGATGTGGGAAAAATTGAAACTTGTACATGGTGGTGATAAAAATGTTCTAAGAGCCAAGGAAAATATCCTTAGAGGAAAGTTTGATGATCTCAGAATGAAAGAAGGTGAAAACATCACACAGTACATCACAAGAATCAAAGAGGTATTCAATGCTATCTGAGGAGTTGGAAGTGTACTAGATGAAGATACAGTGGTACGTAAAATTCTAAGAACCTTGACACCTACTTATGCTATTAGAGTATCTTCCATAAAAGAAATGAGAGTAGTAGAAAATAACAATGTTACTCTAGATATTTTGATTGGAAGATTGATTTCATTTGAGATGAATAACCTTGATAATAGTGTCTTACCAAACATAGGGTCTGCATTCAAATATTCTTTGAGAATAAGTAAATCAAGTCATAAACACACTATGAGAAAAAGATAGTGATAGTGAAAGTGAGGAAGAAGATCTTGATGAAATTGAAGCACTTATGGATAGAAGAATACACATATGCAAAGGTAAATACAAAGGTAAATTACCACTTGTATGTTTTAACTATAAATAAATTGGACACTTTTTTGGCAAGATGTCCTAATAGAATAAAAGATGATAGAAGTAATGACAGATCATTTGAAAAGAAGTTTTACAAAAGTTATTACAGAAGAAACTGACAATCAGAAAGACGAGATACCCAAGACTACAAGGACAAAGGAAAGAAGGCCAGTTACCTAGATAAATGAAAATATGAAGATACTGACAATGAATCTGATGAAGACATCGAGATGGTGTTTTTGGTAGTAAAAGATGATTGAGATGATGATAAAGAAAGGTATGCAGAAACTATACTCATATCTAAAGTTAGTAAAAATGATTTTTGAATCATAGATAGTGGCTACAGTCACCATATGAGTGGTGAAATTTTTTTTTTTGAGACTTTTGAATACTATAATGGTGGTTCAGTAAGAATGGGTAATGACACACCTTGTTCAGTTTAAGGTAAAGGAACTATAATGTTGAACAACCTGATAAAATGTGAAAATTCTTATTGGGTGAAAGTGTTGAATTATAATCTATTGAGTGTTTCTCAATTGAATAATTCAGGTCACAGAGTAGCATTTGGAAATAAAAAGGAAAAGATCTTCAATAAATCAAGAAGTCTAATTGGTACCGGTGAGAAGACAAAAGGTAACTTATTCTATCTAAATGATACTGAAACCACTTGCTTAATGGCTAGAAATGAAGATATATGGTTGTGGCACAAAATATTGTGTCATGCAAACTTTGACAACATGATAAAGATAAGAAGAAAGAGAAATGTAAGAGGCTTATCAATGATGATTAAGCCAGACAATATCATGTGCAAAAATTGTCAAAAAGGTAAGATGACAAAGTCTAGTTTCAAAAGCAAAACCCATACATCTGATGCCATTTTAGAATTAGTCCATACTGATCTATGTGAACCAATGAGGACAAAGATTTAATATGGTGATATATATTTTATTCTCTTTGTTGATGATTACTCTAGAATGATGATAGTTATGTTTCTAAAAGATAAATCTGAAGCATTCAAGATGTTTAAATGATACAAAGTAATGGTAGAAAAACAAAGTGGTAAGGAATTGAAATGCTTAAGATCAGATAGAGGAGGGGAATTTATTTCAGATGAATTCACTAACTTTTGTAATGAGCATAAAATCAAAAGACAAGTGTCTACACTGAGAACATCACAACAAAATGGAATTACTGAAAGAAGGAACAAATCCATTGTTGATTGCGCAAGGACACTGATGATAGAGAAGGGAATCACCCAAATCTTCTGAAGCGAAGTTGTCAGTACTTGTATTTACACATTGAACAGAGTACAATTGAAGAAAGACACCAAGAAGACACCCTATGAGCTATGGTATAGTTACACACCCACTATAAGTTACTTCAAGATCTTTGGTAGTCAATGTTATATCTTAAAAGATGATAAAAATGGAAAGCTTGACTCCAAAAGTGATGAAGGAATATTTCTAGGGTATTACACCAAGAGAAAGGCTTATAAATGTCTCAATAAATCCTCTAACAAAATTTTTGAAAGTGCAAATGTAAAGATAGATGAATTTACAGAGAAGAATTAAAAGGAAAGCACAAAAGAACCAGAGGAATACAACAGGTTTTTCTACAATGAAGAACCTGAAACTCTACCTAAGCAACAATGTATAGCTCTTGAGCAATAGCTTATTGCTCCTGAGCATCAGGATGCAAATACCAAAAATCAGGATATTGCTCAAGATGATGTACCAAGCGATGAAGATCAAAATGAAGGACACAATGATGATCAAGATGATAAACAAATAATTGAACTTTTACTTGCCAGATATGTCAGAAGGAACCATCCACAGAACCAGATCATTGGAGACAAGAGGGTTGATATGAGAAGCAGAAGTAAGTCTCTGAACACAAGATGTCTTATTTGTGATTTTGAGCTAAAATATGTCAATGCTGCACTTGATAATGATGAAAGGATTAGTGCTATGAATGAGAAAATTGAGTAGATTGAGAAAAAAAGACATGGACACTTGTACCAAGACTAGATGACAAGAATGTCATTGGTACAAAATGGATATTCAGGAATAAACTGAATGAGAATGGAGAAGTCACCAGAAACAAAGCAAGACTAGTATGCAAGGGGTATGCACAAGAAGAAGGGATTGAATATAGAGAGACCTTTGCACCCATTGTTAGGCTATAGGGAGTGAGAAAATTACTTTCTTATGTTGCATGTAAAGGATTCAAGCTATACCAAATTGATGTCAAGTCTATATTCCTAAATGGAATACTTGAGGAAGAGGTATACATTCAGCAATCAGAAGGGTTTGTTGATCCAGAAAAGATGAACATGGTATGTAGACTACACAAATCCTTGTATGGATTGAAACAAGCACCCCAAGCCTAATATGAAAGACTTCATTCCTATCCCATAAGTATTGGATTTGTAAGAACTAGTGAAAAAAGTAATCTTTATTTAAAGGAAGATACTGATGCTAACATTTTGATAGTTGAGATATTTGTTGATGACATCATATTTGGAGGCAATGATATGCTATGAAAATCATTTGAAAATAAAATGGGTAAAGAGTTTGAGATGTCTATGTTTGGAGAGATCGAGTTCTTTCTTGGTCTACAAATCATACAACAAGATGAAGGTATTTTGATTACACAATCCAAATACATCAATAAAGTGTTGAATTTATTCAAGATGGAAGATTCCAAGCCAGTTGGAACACTGATGGAAACTGGGTGTAAGATGAGAAAGGAGGACAAGTCACATGAGGTAAATCAAAATTTGTACAGATCAATGATTGGAAAACTCATGTATGTTGTATATACTAGACTAGATATTGCACATGTAGTAGGAATAGTTACAATATTTTTTGCTAATCCCAGGGAATCACATATAACTATTGTAAAAAGAATCCTAAGATATCTAAAGAATACCAAGGAATATGGCTTATGGTGTAGAAGAGAAGCCAAAATTGAACTTAAGGTCTTTACCGACACTGATTGGTCTGTAAATATTGATGACCGAAAGAGAACAAGTGGAGGAGCATTCTTTATGGGTGACAAACTTGTCACATGGATTAGCAATAAGTAAGGATGCATCTCTTAGTCTACTACAGAAGTAGAGTATGTTGTTGCTTCTGTAAAATGCTCAAATATTGCATGGATCAAACAATTACTACAAGGTATGCATATGAAAATTCTTGAACCTGTAATTATCTATTGTGATAATACCAGTGCAATAAACATTTCTAAGAATCTAGTCATGCATGCTAAAACAAAGCATATTTCTATCAAGTATCATTATTTGAGAGAACAAGTTCAAGCAAAGGAGGTGATACTTGAGTATGTGCAATCAAAAGAACGATTGGTTGATATATTCACCAAGCCACTATCCAAGGATGCATTTGAGTACTTGAGAAAGAGACTAGGGGTCAAAACCTTGTCTACTAGTCAGTAAAATGACTAGAAGGATGAATCACCCTACATATTATTAGAATATCATTCATGTTAATGCAAGCAAAGAGATGGACTTCAAAGATAAATCTATACACAATAAGGTATTTATCTACTCTGAGCATCAGAGTTGTTGTATTTTTGATGGATTGGGAAATTCAAGGAGTATATTATGGATAGAAAGGACTATTTGGAATTGTTGTCAAAGGGAGAGATTATATCCATTATCAGAGTCTATGCAGGACCATGGTATGCCAAAAATTGGTGATGTGAAAAAATTAGTTTTTCACTCGTCTAAAAGCGCACCCAAAAGTTTGCTGAACTTTGTGTAGGCCTGGGTGTTAGTACACCTGGCCAAGCCAAAAGCCAAATCTAAAGCATTATCTGATGTCCAAAAGAATTTGATATCCGATAATATTGAACATCTGATAATATGGGATGTCCGATATTCATCAGTAACAATATATTGTTGCCTGCGGCTGCGTTCAACATTTTCATTGTGAAAATGTTAAAGTAGCAAAGCCAAGCCCCTAAAATCACATATCAGATACCTATCTAATATCAGATTTGCTATAGTACACAAGGTAAGTGAAATTTTGTAGTTTCACTCTTTTTTTTTTTTTTTTTTGAATTGAAATTTATTGTTTTTTTTTAAAACTACGTTTTATATGATATTGTGTATTATTTTTTAAAATTGATTATAAACTAGAGTTGAAATTTATATTATTTATTCTATTTTTTTTTAATTAGAAATGGATTTAGACCAATCCAAAAACCCTCCCTCTTAGTCTGCGAATAATCCAGAATCACCTTAAAATAATCCCCCACCTTGAGAAGACCAACTGTTCTCAAACCCTCAACCAATATAGGATCTCATAGGAAATAATCTAAATCAGTTTAGCAGATATCAAAACACATATCCGAATATTCCCACCTTACATCCCATATTTTCCACGTTGAACTCCATTATTGAGAGCATGGAGAAACTCACAGAGCAACACAATGCTGCACTTCTTTGGCGTGAATCCATGCACGCCCAATTTGATGATGGGCTTGACTACGATCAAGTTATGGATCTAAACATAAAAAAATATGACATATGTGTATGCACCCTAAAATGGTCGCCTAGACTTTGGGCCCCATTTCTCAATTTATCAAATCCCTGAATCAATATTTTCAAATATCAACAATATCAATTATATCAATTTCCTTGATCAAATCATAATCAATTCAATATTTCCTAAGGTTTTGAGCCTTATTTAATTTAAAAGGGAAAAAATAAAAATAAAAATATTATTTAATGCTCTCTTTTAATTAATTAAAAATCTCTTTTAATTAAATAATAAAATCACTTTATCCTAAGCCTTTATTTAATTAAAAGAAATTTCCTCCTCTTTTATTTAAATAAAAAATCCTCACTTTTCTTCTTATCCTCTGTTGCACAAATAAAACATTATTCTTATTTTATAAAAAGGGAAAACGCACTTTTTGTCTTATGTGGGACACAAAAGTCAACTCCTATTTTCCTATTGGAGGATATTTGTGCACAAGGATCAAGCTTCCATTTTTCTCCACCCTTGATTAAGACTTTTGCCTCTTAATCTCAAT
>MU224257.1:2757896-2805301 GCA_018584345.1 Thuja plicata | reverse complement strand
TTAATCTAGCTTGCATTGCATTTCATTCTTGATTCTTGAGGGTATTGGCATTCTTTCCCTTGTCTTCATTGAATCTCCCATTGCATGGTTTACTAGCAAGGTTATAGGCTTAATAGCTCTAGCTGAGTGCATTTTAAAAACCCTTGCACTCCATGCCTAGGGAGCTATGGATTGATTTTTGAGACCTCATTCTTGAGTGTTCTTGAATGTAAGGATTCATAGAAGTGTGATAAAATTTATGCACACAATATGTACCATTTTTGTTGATCCCAAAATTGGTTTAAAAGTGGACCCTAAAAAACCAAGTTGTGAATTAAATGGTGTACAAATGATGCAATACGTGACAATTTTTGGGATCGCTAGTGGATGGTTTTTGATAGACCACCCAATAACAATTTGGATGTCCCATTCTATTTCATTCGGAAATTGTATGTTGAATTTGTGCTCGGTCACAAAGTCAATTACTAGAGCATGAGATAGAACCAAGGCATGCGCTTAGGCGCTCCCCAGGATAGGCCAGGGGCACAGTCGGTAAAATACCACACATATGTCCCCCCTCCCCAGATTTCACTACCTCCCACTGTACAACATCCTGACATTATTGTCGAGGCCAGCTCAAAGACTATTCAGGACATTCACGCATTGAGTGATCTACTCGTTAGGCAGAGTACGACATTGTTTCCTCCTCATACTAATGCTTCTGGCCCTTCCACATCCTCCATGACCTAACATGTTTGTATGCCTCATACTTGTGTTATGTGTAAGAATATGTGCTTGGGTCCCCTGAATGATAGTGATGCATATAACTATGTGTTCAAGATGGATGATACTACACAACACACTACAGGCACTGAAGCACCCCATGGATATGTGCATCAGGGGCATACAGAGCCATGGACTCCTACTATTATAGTAAGAGTAAAAAATTAACTTGTTACATTGTATTTAATTTTAAACGTTCTTATTTTTAATAGAATTTTCTTATAATGATTGCCCACTTATGTTTTTTAAACATGTTTCATTTATGTCCAATTGATGACAGAGGAAGGGATGGCACAGGTGGAGGGGTCCATGCTTTCGGCCATTTCATTCGGCCTTGACACTTCCAAGGTACATACATTTTAATGTACTCATTGGTTTCCTTTTATTATAATATTGTATACATGTATTTTCTAATTTTTATGATCATCTTATCACATATTGATGTAGGTTTTACTAGTTGCCACTGGAGGGCAATGTGAGGGGGATCAGGCATCTGGTGTTGACAAGGGGAAGGTAATTAAGTATTTTAGATTGATTAAGCATACATGTATACTTTTCACTTGTGCGCACTCATTTTTAATTACATGTTTTATTTTACAGAGGGTGGTGTCTGATGATGTCATGAGACCGGTTCGCCATGATAGAGTCATGGGCATCTCAATTTGCAATGATAGCCCCACAGTACGTATATTTATAAATTTATTTGTGTGTAGTTTACTATCAAGTATATATTTAATATGATCAAGTCATGATTGTATGAAACTTATATGTTTGACTTTGTAGGTCACCCCTAGTTTGAGGGAGGTACCACGCCAAGGGTTTGTATAACTGATGATCCAACCAACATTTCCTGAAGAAAGTTCAACAAAGGTAAGTTTTGATGTTAATTGAGTTATATTTAAAATATGTATTTGCTACCAAGGATTTAACATTAAATAGTATAAGTCCTACATCAATCTCATATTTGCAAACATATATACAAGTTGGAGTCGACATTGGTGGCATTGTCCCTTTGCAACTAAAAACATATATTAGGTCTCCTGACCACATGAGGAGACCAAGATGCGAGGTACATAATAGTTCAATTTTAAAAAATATTTATTATTGCTGACTATGATTTTAAATTTTTATTTATTATTTGTAGAAACCATATAAATTAAGTAATCTAAATTGGTGTTTCACTTTTGTGTTTGAATACAGGATCCATCAGAGCCAAAGAGTAGTTCAAAGAGACTTCACTTTGATCATCCACCAGTAGAATAGGATGTCCTAGAAACTTTTGTAGTTGAACTTATTATATTGAGATGCCATATGGCACATTTTAAGATGGAGTATGCCATATTGTATCTAGATATGAACTGATTTTGTAAATTTTTAGAGATGGCATGTGCCACATTTTGTACAAAACTATTTCATGTATACATATCTACATGTTTACTTCTGATTATTTTATCTTTTTCATGTGTACTATTTATGCATCATTTCCATGTTATATCTTTGGCATGTGATGTATGTATGTATTGTTTCCATATTATGTCTTTGTCATGCATTGTATTTATGTATGTATGTTCATTTTTATATTATATCTTTTCCATGCATTGTATGTATGTATTATTTTCATACTACAAATCTTCATTGTCCATTAGCCATCTGGTGCAATATACTTTTGAGAGCACCAAAATGTTGATTGCAAAATTCATGGTAGATAGGAGTGCAATTGATTAATGTTTTGTCAAATGCATTATGTTATTTAACATTTATTTTACATGTGTTTATTTTAAAGACTCCATTGTTGTGATGTTGGGATAACTAAACCTCTTATTTGGTTTTCAATCTCCTTCATTCATACATGTGGCATGCCCACTGAGACAACCTTTGATCCTTTATAAATTTGGTTTTAATTTGATTAATTTTATTATTTTGGTGTTACACCATGTTTGAATAGATCTAAAATTACTTTTCATGCTTTGTTTTTAATCGTTGTAGTCAATGTAATGCACTTCTTCATACTTCTTCATACTCCTACCATTCAATCATGCTCCAAACTCTATGTTATGCATCCTTCATTCAATAGGATTCTGAAACCACAACCATCAACCTTGCTTTCATAGGTGATCCTAACTCCTCTAAGGACCCCAACACACTTGTTTCACCCATAAACCAAGCCACAAACTCTTCCTTCAAGACATTCCATCTCCTTCACAAATTTGTCCAGTCATACACTGCCCTAGTAGTACAACTGCAAGGGTTTTTAAATATTTTCTCAAAATAGTTCCAAACAACTCTTAAAACCAATCACATATCTGAATACACTTTTTCAATCTCATTAACATATATCAGAACTGACCCCTTTTGTTTTGGACCATCCTACTCAACTTTGCCACTATTAGTGAACTAAGAAGGCTAATTCGATCACTTTTCCAAAGAAACTACTAATGCATCTTCACCCTAGACCTTGAGAATTTCAAAATATTCATAAAATGACCCCAAACTATAGATTCTACAACTAATTTTATTATAATACCTCTCTAAGTGAAAAAGCCCTAATTTGCTTCTCAACAACCCCTAAAATCTAGGGCTTGGTCAATGTACAACATCCCAACACCATAGCCTCAAATAAATGGATGATTCACCATCCTTATACCATCCTACCATGGATTCAAACACAAAATCACCCACTCCAATGGCCAAATCCTCTACTGTTATAACCATGCACCATGCATGCAACCCTTCAATACTGTCAAACTCACTCATTCATCCATAATTTGGGGATTTTGATGTTCCCAAGGGTCTGAGACTAATTTATTTTATATTTGGGTGTTTTAGGACATAATTAACTACTATCCAAGAGGGGGAGTCTTTGGGTTAATTTTATGCTCTAGTTCCTTTGTAATTTTGCGTATTTTTATGTATTTTTGAGGTCTCAAAGTTGTAACAGTAGGGTATGGTCCAAAAAAACCTACCTCTTTCTTTGCATATGTTGGCAATATTGATAAAGGGTTTTTGAAAACCCCATTTTTTTGCCAAGTGATTCAAAACTTTTTGGAGTTAGGGGTTTTGGAAGGTCGTTGATGTCCTAAAATAGTGAACTAGGTCTCCTAGCAAATTTCAAGCATTTTGTGCATAATCCATATAATCTGAATCCATAATTAGTTGATTCCTTCTGAATATGGTTGAATTAGGTCTCTTGTGGCATTAGAAACCTTGATTCGAGTTGTTGGGTTGAAATCTCATTTTTAGTTAGTGTACCTTGGGAACACTTTGGTCCGACATGCACTGGAATGTTCTTGGTGCTACACGAGCGAAGAAAGGTCTCCCCTAGTGTTTACCCAGCCAACTAGAGCTGATGGAGATGATATTTTTCTCCCACGACAAATAGTTTGAAAGATGCACCATTGAGAAACTTTCAATTGAGCAACCATGTCACTTTTTGCACCAACCGAGATCCGATCGCCAAATGGAATAAGAGTGAAATCTCCTAGAACCAAGCCACATGATTGTAGATCTTCCCAAGATGGTCCTTGTGCACATTACAGATCTTAGATATCTCTCATGAGTTCTGAGATATGGATCTCCAAAAATTGCTGCCAAATTTTGCTTAGTGCACCTTGGGAACACTTCAATCCGACATTCGCCAAAATGTTCTTGGTGCTACACAAGTGAAGAAAGGTCTCCCTTAGCATTTAATCAGCCAACTAGAGCCAATGGAGCTGATGGTTTGGTCCCACAATGAATGGTTTGAAAGATGCACCATTGAGCAACTTTCAACTGAGCAACAATGTTGAAATTTTTGCACCAACCGAGATCTGTCGCCAAATGGAATCAGAGTAGAATCTCCTAGAACCAAGCCACGTTCTTGTAGACCTTCCCAAGATGGTCCTTTTGCACTTCACAGATCTTTGATATCTCTCACGAGGTCTGAGATATGGATATCCAAAAATTGCTGCCAAACTTGGCTTAGTGCACCTTGGGAACACTTCGGTCTGACATGCGCTGGAGTGTTATTGGTGCTACACGAGTGAAGAAAGGTCTCCCTTACCATTTACCTAGACAATCAGAGTTGATGGAGCTTATGGTTTGGTCCCACGATGAATGGTTTGAATGATGCGCCATTGAGAAACTTTCAACTGAGAAACAATGTCACTTTTTCTACCAACTGAGATCTAGTCGCCAAATGGAATCAGAGTGGAATCTCCCAGAACCAAGTCACTTGCTTGTAGGCCTTCCCAAGATGGCCCTTGTACACTCCATGGATCTTTGATATCTCTCACAAGGTCCTAGATATGGATCTCCAAAAATTGCTACCAAATTTGGCTTAGTGCACCTTGGGAACACTTTGGTCCAACATGCGCTGCAACGTTCTTGGTGCTATGCGAGAAAAGAAAGGTCTCCCTTAGAATTTACCTTGCCAACTGAAGCCGATGGAGCTGATGGTTTGGTCCCACGACAAACAGTTTGAAAGATGCACCATTGAGCAACTTTCAACTGAGCAATAATGTCACTTTTTGCACCAATCGAGATCTGGATGCCAAATGGAATTAGAGTGGAATATCCCAGAACTGAGCCACATTCTTGTAGACCTTCCCAAGATGGTCCTTGTACACTTCATGGATCTTTGATATCTCTTACGAGGTCTAAGATATGGATCTCCAAAAATCTTTCCCAAATTTGGCTTAGTGCACCTTGGGATCACTTCAGTCCGACATGCAATGAAACCTTCTTGGTGCTACACAAGCAAAGAAAGGTCTCCCCTAGTGTTTATCCAACCAACTAGAGCCGATGGAGCTAATAGTTTGAAAGATGCACCATTGAGCAACTTTCAACTAAGCAACAATGTCACTTTTAGCACCAACCGAGATCTAGTCGCCAAATGGAATCAGAGTGGAATCTCATAGAACCTAGCCACATTCTTGTAGGCATTCCCAAGACAGTTCTTGTGCACTTCACGGATCTTTGATATCTCTCACGAGGTCTGAGATATGGATCTCCAAGAATTTCTGCAAAATTTGGCTTAGTGCACCTTGGGAACACTTCGATCTGACATGCGCCAGAATGTTCTTGGTGCTACATGATCAAAGAAAGGTCTCCCCTAGCATTTACTCGGCCAACTAGAGTTGATGGAGCTGACGGTTTGGTCCCACAATGAACGGTTTGAAAGATTCACCATTAAGCAACTTTCAAGTGAGAAACAATGTCACTTTTTGCACCAACTGAGATCCGATCGCCAAATGGAATCAGAGTGGAATATCCCACAACCAATCCATGTGCTACTAGGCCTTCCCAAGATGGTCCTTTTTCACTTCATGGATATTTTATATCTCTCACGATGTACAGGATATGGATCTCCAAAAATCACTGCCAAATTTGTCTTTGTGCACCTTGGGAACACTTCGGTCCAACATGCGCCAGAATGTTCTTGGTGCTACATGAGAGAAGAAAGGTCTCCCCTAGTGTTTACTTGGCCAACAAGAACTGATGGAGCTGACATTTTAGTCCCACGATGAACGGTTCTTGATGCTCTTGAATTCTTAGTGGTATATGACTGGCAGAGAAGCATAGACTAGATGCTCGATTCCCCATAACTTTTGATGGGTATTGTTTCAAGGAATAAAAATGGATAAGTTATATTCTCTCATGTGCTCCAAGGTATCCCAAGTGTTATATTGGTATATTTCAAGGTTTGACAGGTACTTCCTTCATTAAGTGCCCCAATTAGCCTTTCCAAGCCAAAATGAGGGTTCGTAAGTTAGAGGAGTTGTCCAATGTTTCAACACTTGTCCTTTTGGGAAAGGTGTTGCCCCAACTAGTACTCTTTGATCATAAAATTAATTTCCAAGACCTTTGGGATATTTTAAAGTAAAACTAGAAAATGTGTTCTATATACAGATGAATTTTTCATGTAGTTTTGTGACTTTTTATTGTACGGATCTATACTTTACTACTTTGAAAATATTCAACAAAGCCTTATATTTTATTGTACAGGAATTTATAATACATCTTATCTAACACATTTGAAATAAAGCCTTGACAATTTTTTGTCAAATATTTGCATTCTTGCATGGATTTCATCATTTTACAAGTTTGATTATATCAATTTTATCAAAAGTCTGAGATATAGAATTTCAAAATCTTACATACAGAACTATATATCAAAATTTTAAGTGTCATTTTTGCTCCTAAAGTGCATAAGTTTAACACATGGTACTCGATGACATCTACATTCCAATCCTTGCAATCAAAAGGCACAAGAAAAAAATAAGTTTATAGGTCAAGCCAAAAAGATTATGAATGTATAAGTAACTAAACGAACCAAAGAACATGACTAGCCAATGCATAGTGAAGTTAACCGTCATAAAAAATCTGGGCTAATCAAATGCACACCTCAATCTCCTTTATCTATCATATATGTATCTAACTGCACTTACAATCCACATACAAAACCAATTTTATTGGCCAATTTTAAAGTAGAAAACTACAATGAACATGTATTGAACGTAACCATAATCAACATGGAAAACCTTACAGTGAGTTCCACTTACCTACTGAAGTGTGCCTGAAGGGTCATCTCTCTACTTGAGGTTATTCAATATTGCTTCATGATCAGTAGAAATAATAGTCCAAATTTCCTTTGTCTTTGGTTTTCCATGATGTTTCAACAACTTAACATTGGCTGCTATAACAAGGTGTAAATACATGAGAATGGTTTTGTGCTTCTCGTAGTCTTCAAACATGGGAATACCATTATTTCTAATCATGTATGTGCTCAACCATGTTCCTAAAACAACATGTGATCTTGTTGGATATGTGTACATATCATCATCTATCATCAGTTGTGCAAGTTTCTTCTTTCCTCGTACACAACATGCTAACCAGTAATCTGATCTCTCATCATTCCCCTATGGTGCAACCAATGCAAAAATATGTCCTGGCTATAGAAGATCTGAAAGATGGTCATAGTCAAGTGAACAATCCATTTCATCATTTATTATAGAGAGTGTGATAGATAAAGGAGTTAGATAATGTGGAGCCTACGTACTGACCCACTCACTTGACTCACATTGATCCCAATCACACTAAAGACACCTCAGAAAAAAACAAGCCAACTCTCATGTCCAAATGGTCCATGTACTAGCATCTAAGCTTTGAAATGAATGCATTTTTGAATAATCTTTCATGGTTTGACAATCCAACCTATCTCCAATTGTGCCCAACTCAACCAACCAAAATAATCTGCACACCACTGCATCAAGAGTCCCCTCTGTGACAATGTTGAAGTACACCAATCAATAATAGAATGAGCATCAAGGAGTTTTGCACTTGAAATCCTCAATCTTTCCTTAACTAGAGCTCTCTTTACACATGTACCTACTCCATCATGCTCCCCTTTTCCATGACCAACCTCAAAAAAACTCCAAATATGAGGTACACCTCTCTCTACATACATTCTACATAACCAATAAAACATATGAGCATTTTTGAATTGACCTGTGAATATCATTTTCCCACACCCACTCAAAATAGTTCTCAAATAAATGTTGGACATACTCATGAGAGTGAGATCTATCATCGCTCATATAAAAATGGTATTCTCGGAGTATCTTTCGGTCATCTTCTGTACTATCAGGGGAATGTCTATATGTTATGTGCATAAAAATAGCAACTTGAATAGAATTGTAATATTGAGCTTGCAGCTCATTTTGGGGCTGCAATGTATATTTCTCTGCAAATTCAATGACTAATATAATAGTGCCAATCGGGAAAGTGTCCTTACAAATCCTGAATTGTTGATCCAACCACTGAGACCTGTGACTATGCCTTGCATACTTGTAAAAAATATTCTTCCTGAAATCTGAAATAAAATCAGCTACATTGCATTCTTTTGTAACCAACTCACATCTAGAGCCTTCACCTCCACTTTTCAATGTATATTTAATGGTTTCATATGCCTTTTTTTGGACAATTATCTTTCCAAAATCATGTTCCCAGCCCTCATGAAAACATGAAACAGACTTCACTAGCCCACCACACTCTGAGCACTTGTCACTTAAGCAATCTTGTCTATAAAAGAAACATCCATCATCTCTAGGACATAAAAAATGATCTAGCAAGTCTCTTGATGATTTTGGAAGAGCACTTGCACCACACTCCTCTAACATTTCACTAGTATGCAAATTAAAATAAATGGATCGTAATAATTCATGATGCATTGAAAACTCCAAATGATATTTGCAACAACAAGTATTTTGAATCTTAAGAGGTACACAAAAAATGCTTCAATTCTTCAAAAGCTCTTTGTGATATTTGCAATGTTGGATGTGTCTCACAAATTTTTTTGAACAACATTGTTTGACTCACCTCCAAATAATGTTTTGGATGCGGGGTGCGGTCTCGAATGCCAATTCTCAACATCAAGACATCCTTCACATTTGGTGACACTCTTGAGTTAGATTGCCAAAATATTTGAATTTGATCCTTCACATCAACGATAAGCTTCTTATCACAATGTGAAAGCCTCCCACCATAAGCCCATGTATCATTTTGAAGAGGATCATCAAGTATTTCTCTTCTTGCAAATGCTCTATCAAAAGTTTTACGATTTAGGTTCAAGTCAACACAAGTTTGTCTCATCAAACGATCCTTTCTCAAATGATGACTTACTTAGGAGGTTGTAATAACCCTCCTAGCAGCTCTCTTGTCTTTTTCCTTGGTAGTCTTCCCAATGGAATTGAGAGCACTAAAAATATTTCTCACAATAATAGCATTCCTCTTTTTTTTCTTGTTCACACAAATCTTCAATTTGGCTAGAATAGGTCTCATCTTTTGCATCTTTAAAAATTACATAAACAATTGATATTGCTCATCCAATGTCTTGTGGCTTAAAAATTGATCAAAAAGTTTTGAAACCCACAACCGAACAGTTCTTTCTAATCGCTTGCCATCGAAATTACTCATTATGTTCTCATCAATTTCAAGTAACCATTTTGCTTTTCTTGAAGGTCTCAAATTTTAAGTTTGAATTTCTTCCTCTCAAGGGACTTCATTTCTCATATAATTTAGAGATGTGTAACGCTGATTTGGCTCATGTGCACCATTATCATTGTCAATTCCTTCATATATGAATAGTGGATTGTCATTGTCAATGTCCACACTTTCATTGTCCACATCTTCATGTTCATTTTCAAAACCTACATTTTCATCTTCAATCCCTACATTCTCATTTTCAATATTATTGTCATAAATCATTTCAAATTCATGTTTTTCTTCACTTGAGACCGCATTTAAGGGTGGGCCTATGCCCACATCTTCATTAAAATTTAACATACCTTGTCTCTTATTCCGATGGGCAACCCTATCCATTTCTCTATACACTTCAATCTCTTCATTTGCGAGCTTCCTATTTTGTTTATGCTTTCAACGACTACTACTCCCCATGGTGAGACCAGAAAGGTGAAGCAACCTTTGGTAATATAGAGTTCCAACAAAAAGGGTCAAAAAAGTGTTTTTTTTTCTTTCACAACTGATATCCCGTGAATTTCTTTGCAAAAAATGTGCTTCTTAGACAATGACCCAGAGAATCAATTTTTGCCTTTGGATACCAGCGAAGAATATCATATATCCAATATTATCAAATATCTGATATCTCTCGCCCAAATTTGGATTGAAGCTTTTCATTTTCATCCTATTTTTATTTTACTTTATGTATTACTATTATATTTAAACAATATATTAATGTTATATTAATATTAATATTATATTTATATTAATATTATTATTATATTAATAATATTATTATATTAATAATATTATTATATTAATATAATAATAATATTAATAGAGAGAGAGAGAGAGTTCCTACTCCCTCTCTCTACAGTTCCTACTCTCTCTCCTAGGTATTATTGTTATACTATAAATATTAATAAATAATTAATACTAATATTATACTATTATAAAATAGAGAAATAAATAATAATGTAATATTAATATTACCATCTAATATTAATATTAAAACAAATGAAATTTATAATATATAAACTAAAACTCATAAAATTGAAAAATTGAAAAAAATTGAATCATAACATTTTGAAATCAAAATGTTGTATTTGGGCGGGAGATATCGGATATACGATAATATAGGATATATGATTAGGCTTGGTAGTTGCTTTGGGCTTTGGATTTCCAATGCCAAACGTGGTTGGTCAACCCAAATGACGTGTTCACTATATTTCCTCTAATCTACAGACTTAGACAATGTAGCTGACGACCTTTTTTCACCCAAAATTGATGAAACAAAAAGGGTTTCTTAGAGACGTTATCAACTTTCCATCAATATGATTTTTGTCAGAATTTGAGTTCAGTAAGTAATTATTACTTATTTTCTAGTTGAGATATCTCTAAAGTCCTGATTGACATACTGATTCAAAAATAACCATAAATTTCAAATGGTTTAACCTTTTTGAAATCCGAAACATGTTGCACATTATATGCTTTGCCTACTATAAGAAAAAAAAGGTTTGCAATTTTGTAAAGTTTAGAATTAGTTAAGGTGGTCAGACAAAAGAGTTTTTTTTATTTTGAATAAGTTGTAGTAGAAAATTCATAATTAATTTTTTATTTGGTAAAAAATTACACAAAAATATGCGTCACATCCAGGCATGAGTCTACTACTTATATTTAGAATCTTGTGAAAATATATCATCATTTGATTGTGATTAAGGTGGTCAGACATACACGTACTTTTTACCTTTTTCCTGATATTTTTGTACTACTGCATTGAAATCTAAAATATTGAACAATTAGATTAATTTTTTTTCAAACAGGGGCTAGTATTTTAGAAACTACATTCAATTTCCTATAGATTCTATTCTTACAGCTTTTTCACATAAGGTTGATAAGATGTTCAACTTTTTACGTCAAGTTGACAAACCCTGATTTTCTAAATTTTCATTGCCACTTAAGGCTATAGCTTGGTATACCATGATCCTGCACATACCCATCACATCAGGGAGAGATTATATCCATCACATTATCTAGAGGGAGAGATGTAACCAGAAAGGGAGAGTACATACAAAGGGAGATAATTGCTGACAAGAGACATCAAAAGAAAAGAGAACAGTGAAAGGGAGAGTTTGACACAGGAAAAGAACACATCACATCAGAAGAAGAAAGATTCTACATCTATCTAGTGAAGGGATTGAAGATAGAGAGAAAGCTACAAGAATCAAATCTGAGCTATATAAGCTTACTGAGGACCAGATATTTGTATTGGTTATAGTACATAAGATTGGTAGTTTGATGAACTTCAACTGATATATATCATATTGTATTAGTGATAATATAGTGTGATAATGTAGTGTGTTTCCATCAATGCCAAAGGGAGAGATTGATGAACTATAACTGATTGAATGGTTGAAGATGTTAAGTTGATGATCATAAGGTCATAGAAAGTTTATGTGAGACATTAAATCAGCTAATGTATTGTATTGTCATTGATGTTAACTTGATATAATCCATATGGTCATGGACATATTGCTAAAGAATTCAAAGAACCAATGAAACAAAGGCTATTCTATCAGTAATGCATAAAAGACAAGTATTCACAAAGTGACTGTATACATTGACAAAGTACACACCGGCGGACATAGTAAGAGAGCAAAGTCATAGTGTTACCCGATAAGAAAATGGACAGTATTACTGATGAGAAAAGTCACAGTGTTTCTTGATGAGAAAAGCACAGTGTAACCTTACGGATAGAATTACAGTGTTGTCTGACTGATGGAGTTCCTGAAGACAACTGAAGTCACAGCAATGGAACAGTCAGTTATCACTGATGAATAACTAAAGTATTGACTGATAGAACAGAGAGTTCAGAAATGACAAAATTCTTAGTTGTCAAGAGCTAAAAATAGACTTAACTAATACTTATCATTTTTTTAATCAACAAGATAAAACCGAAGATAAGTAAAGGATTTAAAGCTACTTTTTCTAGTTGGCAAGAAGATCTCTACGAGATTAAATTGGATTTTTTCTTTAAATCTAATTGGCAAGAATTGTGGGTCACGCCAAGATTAAGAAAGCCAAGAAACAATGAAATCGTGTCTATATAAAAGATAGGCTTATTCATTATGAATAAGGGGAGTGACAAGATAATAGATGCTGAAGAGATTATGAAGGAGAAGAAAGTCTTCATTTAGACCTGATCAATCAAGTTGAGGAAAGAGCTAAATTCTATAGACATCGACAAATAGTGATACAACATCACAGAGAAGAACAGTGTGGATAAAAGGTATTGAATTGATAATATTGATCAGAAAGGTAAAGCACTTACAATAGATTTGAAAATTTGTAATTCAAGTTGTATATGTGAACATATCAATTTACTATTTCAGTTTAACCATTGAAGCATCAAGTCTCTTAACCGAGCAGGACTTAAAAGTATTTTGTAATTGAGATACATCCCAAGGAGTATCAAAAAGCATGATCATACAAAGTAGTATTGGATATGCCTGATACCTATTGATAGGCCAAGTGAGTGTTTGATCAAGGATGGTAGCACTAGATGCCAAATACTAAGTGACAAAATATCTATTTAAATCCTCTAACAAGGTCACACCTAACAGTGTGTTTGTAACCTTTAACAAGTTTGTCTCTTAACCAAGCTCACTTTAGAAGAATGAAAATTTGGGGTACCGGTCCCAGTGGTTTTTCCCTTAACAGGGTTTCCACATTAAAAATCCATGTGTTAATGTGTCTATGATTCATTACTTTAGAGTTTTGCATTTCACATAAGTAAATATAGATTGATCGGTATACACTATTTATTTACTATGTTTCGGTAAATAAGAAGATTTCTTATCGGTAAACATGCAAAAGAAGGTTTACAAAGCATTCCGACAAGTAGTAATTTGATATAAGTATTTCAAGGCATTCATCTTACAGGACTAAAGATAACTAGAGGTATAATTTGTTGTATTAAGTTTGAAGGTTTGATTTAAGGATTAATTTTTGAGGCCACTAATTTACCCCCCCCTCTCCTTAGTTATTACTAACAGTTTCCCTATCCATATTTCAATCCTATGGCATCATCAAAGTTCATTGATGTTATTCAATCAATTTTGAACATCATTATTTGAGCACATTGTCAAAGTTCATCAATGCCTCGAACATATCATAATCATATCAATATTATCAAAATTAATTCAATTGTACATTAATACCTTCAATTTGATCAATAATTCACTAATTTATCCTCTTGGGATGAATAACCTAAGACTTGTCCCTATTCTTTATGAATAAATCATATTTATTCATTCTTATCCCAAGTCTTCACAATTAATTAATTTCTAATTAATTAATTGGAAAATTCTAATTTATGGGAGTTTATAATTTCATAAATGAAAATTATTGTTTTATGAGGAATATTAATTAATTTATTGAATTAATTCCTCCTAATCCCACCTAATTTGTCATATCCCTTAATTGTGATTCTTATCCCTATTAAGGTGCTTCATTATTTCTTCCATATTTCCTTATTCAATTCGCCCCTAATTATGCTTCCAATTTCCTACTAATTTTCTTCCTCCTTTTCCCTCCATTATGAATTGATTTTATGCATTCTAATTCACCAAATTGCCTCTCATTTTCTATAAATTGAGATGCAATCTTCTCATTCAAGTTTAAACCACTATCTCCTAATATTCTTGCTTTCAACTTTGGCTTTTCAACACTTGTGCATTTTTTTCGTTGACAAAGAGCAACATAATCTAATCTATGGAGAAGAAAGGAGAGCATTTGAGCATCACTTGAAGGGATTTTTTAAGTGTTTTTTGTATATCGTTTATGAATTCCCTTTTTAATGGCTCTAATGTTAGATTAGATGGGTTTGCATATTTTTTAGGGTTTTGTGGTTACCTAGATATGCATTTTTTTCCTTTTTCTGGTCTTACATTTGGTGAAATGGACGTGAATCATGCCTAACTGATTACATTTTTGTGTTTCATGCATTTTACAGGTTTTGGAAGAATTTTGCGTAGTTGGTTACAAGTTCTACGCAGTTGTTTACAGGTTCTGTGCAGTTGGTCATAGATCCTGCGTAGTTGGTTAAGTCCTGCGCAGTTGGTTGCATGTCCTACATAATTGGTACCCAGACTTGCAAAGTTGGCCTCTTAGCCATGCAGTTGGTCACCAAGCTGTGCACTTGGTCAAATATGATGGATCTTTAGGGTTTAGGATCAATATCTTCAAGTTTAGGAAGCATTGCTACATTTCATTCTTTCTTTTCTGATTTTCATCTGTTACAAATCTAAAATGGATCCTAAACAATGAAAATGAACCCTAACTTGGTTAATGAACCTCATATTTCAATTTTGAAGTTTAAAATGAACTCTCACATTTGATTTGGGCTCTTAAAATGAACTTCACCTAGTTTAGGGTTACATGCAATCAAGGTTCTTCCAATTTCAATTAAAGTCACAATCTAGCCTAACTAGGGATTCAAATGGAATTCATTATGAAAAATCAATTTGTTTAAGTTGATAAGAACTCTAAAATGAACATGCACATTTGATTTGGGAATCTAAAATGAACTTTGAACTAGTTTAGGATCAAATGCAGATTTCTTGTTTAAGGTGTTTCCAAAGCTGTTCAATATGCACATAGGCTAATTAGGGATTTAAAATTTGGTTCAAATATTTCCTAATCATTCTTAAATGGCCTAAATTGAACCTTAACTACCTATTTTTGAGATATTAATGCTTGCTATGCTTAAAAATTTGTGTTTTTGCAAGTTTTTACCTTATTTTTAGCCTCTAATCAGTAGTTGCGCACTTGGTCAGGTATCCTGCATAGTTGGTCAGAACCTGCACAGGTGGTAGCTTAATTATGCACAATTGGTCAAAAAATGTGTATTTGGTAGTCTGATTCTGTGCATTTGGTACCTTCATTTTGCACAGTTAGAAGCCTGTTCTCGCGCAGTTGGTGAAATGGATGTTTTTCATGCAAATTTCTAATTTTCTTCATTCCTAAATATATTTTGCACGTGGTATGCTATATTTCTGTGTTACTGATGATCTGTGCATAATTTTGGAAAACATGGGATGAAGAATAAATCATAAAACTACTAATGAGTTTGATGCAGGATGCTTGTCGAAGACCTTGTGTGTCTTCCAAAACTTTCATGTCTGCTTTAAGTAGTTAGAAAACAATTCAGCTTGGTGCTTAAAAAGAATCATTTTGTTTATGTGTCTGAAGTGTCTTCTAGTTTGTAAATCCAACAAATTGCATGGAAGTATCCTCTTCCCTCACCTTTGTAGATCTTGGGTGAAAGAAAAATCCATGCAAATCATTTAGTGTGGCTACCTCCTGAGAGCTTTAATAGAGTTGGTGAGAGTGGATTACCCAACTGGTAACAGGCTAAAGCCAAGCCCTTCCAAACTGGTATATAAAAGATGTCATTTTGATTAATCTCACAGTGACTAGGTGTTGGATATGTTATATCCAGAAGAAGATCTCCCTCAACACCCTTGTCGTGCATAAAAACCTATAGAATGCAACTTTTGTAGGCTGGGAGGCCTCCATAACGGAGCTAATCTACCCCACATATAACCACCTAAATGGATGCCCTAATTAAAAAAACTTATTTAAGTATCCAAAAACCCTCTATCTACTGGCGTGGAAGGTCAGAGATGGACTAAGACATCCCACACTTTCATGGCTCTTAGTAGAGACAATGGTCCCTTGGGAAGTGATTACCCTCGGGATTAGAAGATTAGTGTGCCTTAGAAGTGAGTGCACTATAAGGAGGATCTTGTGCCTCTAAGCTTATAATTTTTCTTCTATGAGTAGGCATGGCTAAACTTTGGTTCAAGTGGGAATTCAGCAGATATTTCCCTAGCTCACCTAGGATGTGGTGTGTTTGTTCCATTTTACAATAGCCATTCTCAATGATGTCTCTTGCGTGAGTGTTTCAAACTTTAATAATAATGACAAAATCTTAAAAACACTCTTCTTAAGAAATTTTTTTCTAGATCATCTTCAAAAACAATAAAATGGTCAAAAACACATTGTCTTTGAGTACCTTAAAACTTTTCACTTGGAACCTTTTGACATTCTTGATAGTCTTCATTTTGCATATTCATGTCCTAATCTCCTTGCATTTGCATTTCAAAAATTCTATTTCATTTTAGGCCTCATCATAATCCTCATTATAGTCCATCTTTCATAGGTCATAACCATAGCCCTTTTTCATACATATCTCATCTTAGATCCTCTCTAAAATCTTTGCAAAAACTCCTAGAAAGTATCCAAATCATAGAACATTTCTTTATGACGCTGAAAATAGGATCTTGACTTGGTCCCCTTTTTCCCAAATTTCAAACCCCATATCAATTGGTCACATTCCACCTTTGTCATGATGGATTTGACCTAATCTCTTTTATCAAAATTGTCCCTTGTCTCTTAATCCCCCTTTTCAAGTCAAGAATTTTATTCAACCTCATAAGGTTATGCTCTTAGGTTTGTCTCATTTACAAAGATTTTTTTGTCAAAGTTCAATAAACCAAAAAATTAATTGCATAAGCCTTAGATTGCATTTTGCATAAGCTCCATGCATTTCAAAATTTTCATTTCCAAAAATACCAAAAATCTTGCATTTGCATATAGTAGTCATGTCAGTTTTCACAAGGTCTCAAGCGTCCAAAAGGAAACAAGATTATTATCTACCTATGTTTACATCACAACTAGAATCTCAACCACCTTTCGATCCAAGATAAGGGGTTACATTTCAAAACTAAACTAACCTAATCAATATGCAATCACTAGAATAAGTGAATCAAAAATTTCATGACCCAAGACATATTACATTTTCTTAAGGACCTATCACCACATAGATGATCCTTGTTATAACCCCTAGCAATGATCTTTGCAACATGGGATATCCTTCAAATACTTCCCCAAGTTTTGGCACTATTCAGTGGAGACCCCCACCAAAATTTGAACCAATTTTTGTACCTATGCCACCAAGCCATGGTAGTGTTCCCCCTATACCTGAGGAGGAATACCAACAAACTTTTGAATTCAATCAAATCCAACCCAAATATCTACAACAAAAACCCATGCAAAACACATATTTTGGATCTTATCAACCTCTTGCACCACCACAAGATAATCAAGATCCTAGAAATACCTCAAGTGCCTCTTTAGATTCCAGAGACTCCCGCAAAACATTTATTTCCTTCAAATATTTACCTAGATATGAGATTGGTGAGGCTATAAGAGACAAGAAATTTAAAAAGACATTAGCGTATCTCATGACTCAAGATCCAAAATGATACATCAAAGTAATACGAAGGAAAAATCCTCAATTATTCTTGGAATATCAAAATCCCACACATTCTAATTTGGAAGAGAACCAAGCCATAGTGATTTAGGATAGAGAAAAAAGAGAACAAGCCTTTGATGAGTCAACTGTGGCAGTGACACAATAAAGAAAATGAAATGATTTAACTGTTGATATTCCTCAAAAGGAAAATTATGTGCCATTGGATAATACTTTATTTCAAGAGATAGTGCCCCCTCCGTCAGAGATGGTGGATACTACAAAAGTCCCCAAGAAATATCCTCAAAGGATAATGAGGATTGATTTTAAGAATCGCTTTCCCGTTAAGCAACCCGTAGAACAAAAAGATACGTTCAAGTTTCCATGGGGAATGCCAAATGTACCCTCTTTTGAAAAACACAACAAAGTGGTCCTCCTTTGGTAACACATGAAATAATCCAAGGAAGTACTTCAAATCCAACAACATCTAAAGGACCATTTAATGAACCACCAATGGTATCTAAATTTGATACATCTCATGTGAATACTACAAATATGCCACGTGCCTCACTAGATCAAAAGAAGAAGAGAATCATTGATATTTCACCAATTCCACCTAAGGTAACTCAACAAAAACATGTGGCACAATGAGCTCAACAAACACATGTAATGAAAAAAGTGCAACAAGCCCAAGTGGCTCAATAAGCACCAACTATGGATATAGCACAACCTATGCAACAAACATATGTAGCACAAGTTAATATGATGTCTCAAGACAAAAAATCAAAATGTAAGACTTCAATTCTTGGTGAGATACTTGCACCACTCAGATTTCAACAACAGCATAACGTGCATCAAAAAAGATTGAAGGTGGGTCAAGAATCTCATCCTGCTACACAACATGTTCAAGGTCCAACGGTGCAACAAGTGCACCCACAACAACACCAATATATCCAACAATATTTAAAACAACAACAACATGCTCTACAACAACAATATTCTCAACAACAATGACAACAACATGCTCAACATCATCATCATCAACGAAAACAACAACAAAAACAAAAAAAAAACAACAACAACATGTTCAACAACAATACATTCTGCAGCGACAACAAAATGTTTCACGACAATAAAATGTTTTGCAAAAAACACAACACATGGTGCAATATCAACAACAACAGTATGCACCAAGGTATCAACAACAAGTTTCTCAACCATACTATGTGACACAAGGTCAATAATATAGACTTCCACCAAAAAACTAGGAACGCGTGGAATATCCTCAACAACATGCCAGACAACTAATGGCACCACTCCAGGGCATCTCATCTGAATCGTCAAAATCAGAGACCTTGGAATTTAATCAGTGCTTGATCACTCATAAGTAAAGACATCATTCTGATACACATGGAGAATCTATGAAGTCTTTATAGATTGATGAAATGATTCAAAAAATCCAACACTTGCAGAAACAACTGAAATACATACAATTCAAAGACAAGAAGAAACTTTATACGGAATGAGATCTACATCCTAATTCATTTGATGAGAGTATTTACATGCCTCCTTTTCCAAAAAAAATTGAAGTACCCAAATTTTAAAAGTACAAGGGAAAAGGTAATCCAATTGATCATGTTAGGGAGTTTTATACTTCTTGCATTGAAGTTCACTATGATGACACATACCTCATTAGACTCTTTCCTAGAAGTCTTGGAGGACAAGCAATGGAATGATATTCTAAGTTACCAGGAAATATAAGGTCATGGAAAGAATTGGTAGATAAATTCATCTCTCACTTTGCATTTAATATATCAAGCGAGGTTATGTTGACTGACTTGTGCACAGCTAAACAAAAATTTGGAGAATCATTTATGACTTTTCTATTGCGATGTAGAAATTTGGTTAGTCAATGTCCTTTTGATTTTCTAGAAGAACAACAACTATACTTATTTATTCAAAATCTTGTACCAAAAATGATGTATGAGCTAAAGATGAAATGCCCAAGCACTATTCAAAAGCTCATGAACAAAGGAATTGATATTGAAGATGCTCTTATTGAGAAAGGAGTTCTTAAAACCAACAAAGACAATCATAATGCAAGCACTTCAAGAGACAATATGAAATTTTGGTCTCAGAACAAAAATGTCATGAACGATGGAATTGTTGATGCATGAATGGTCAATGCGACACAACCAAAGGTTAGGATCAAAGGACCTACTATTATGAATACACAAACGGTGACTCAAACACCAGCTCTAGCACAACCTCAAGCACAAGAAAATAATAATACGCAACAAAATAGAAAGCATTGACCATCGAGAAACAGAGATGGACCTCCAAGATAGTTCATGCCTTTGGGTGAACCACTTCATTATATGTTACAAAAATTTCTTCAAAAAAATTATATTCAATTACCTGAGATTTGAGATGAACCAATAGTTAAACCCCCTTGGTGGGATGACAATAAATTTTGTGATTATCATCAGACCAAAGGACACAGAACCAATTCATGTTATCAATTAAAACATAAAGTGCAAGATCTCATTGGTCAAGGTGTAATTGAAGTCCAACCCACAATAGGCTCTTTCGATACTGATCATACCATTCTTACAAATCCTTTGGTGGATCATGAGAAGGGAAATGCATCTACGTCAAATTTAAATTCAAAGACTAATGTCAACTATACCTAGACTGACCATGACTATACCATTAATTTCTTCTCTGAGTTAGATACACGTGTGTCCAATTTGACTTTTGGAGATAGTAATTCTCAATATGCAGTCACCACTCATCATACCAAGATTACTATGCCTGGTGCACTGTCTAAACCCAAAGTATCTTCTGATTATAATCCTTTCGACCAGCTTGGTAAAACCCCTACTCTAATATCTATCCTTGATCTATTGCGCACATCCTCCAGCACAAGGAAATCATTGACAAAGCTTTGAAAGAATCCACTGTTATGAGCGACATTGATACTGACTAGTTTCATGCCATGATAGGGCACTTTTTCTGCATCCCAAAATGTTACCTTTTCAAAATATGATGTCCCACTTGATTGAATCGGTCAAAATGATCCCCTACACCTTGAGGTCTTTGTCCATGATGCTAAAATCTGGTGAGTCATGATAGACAGTGGAGAAAGACTTAACATTTGTACCTTGAAGGTTGTCCTTGGGCTTGGTTATAATGAGAGTAATATTGATTCATCCAGAAAAATAACAATAAAGGCATATGATGATGTTGATCTTCCTTCCAAAGGAGTCATCATATTACCCATAAGAATTGGTCTAGTTACTGAAAATACATTGTTGCAAGTCTTGGACCTTGACCTTCCCTACAACATGATCTTAGGTTTCCCATGGATCAATGCCATGAAGGTAGTTCCCTCCGCATATCACCAATATCTAAAGTTCTTTGACAATGGAGCTAAGATCACTGTCCCAGGTGATCCTAATCCTTTCCAATTCTGTGCTAATTTGAAAGAAGGTTCTGCACGACAGGTGCCTACAAATAGTAAAGTTACCCCAACCAATTCTTCCAAGTATGTTGATGCAGCCACCCTCACCAAAATGGTCAAAGGAAAAATGACAATTGAAGGTAAAGGTGTGGAGAGTATACAATGGCTCAAGCATTTCACATTGGCAATCTTCCTTTCTCCCTGAAGTCCTATGGAAAACCAAAATTATTGCAAAAACAACCACCAAAGACCACCCTACAAGTTATGTCCTCACCTACATTCACTAGTTGGGGAGGTTTTCATGAGGAACATGTGTATGAAAATGCATCTAGCTGGATTTTCAAGGATAAATAAAAATAAGAACAAGAACCCACTGAGGTACCTGTTGAAAGATATGGACCAGGGTTCACTATAATGCAGAAAAAAGCTATGATGGACACAGTGGTCTTGGATCACAAAGAAAGGGATTGTTGAAGCTCTTGCTGCAAAAGGTCATCCTCCTCATTTGGGAATTGGATTTAAACCATTGTGAATTGGCTCTTCAAATGCTAAAATGGCCTCATGTAAAAATGTAGATGTTTTGAATGATGATAAGGCATCTGAGGTTCCCCATTCTAAAACTACTGATTCCAATCAATGGGAATGGACATCCTATTCATCTAGTTCTTATGAGCTTGAACATGTCCTCCTTGAATCTAATGACCCACCAATTGAAGATAAAAATGTTAACGCAATACCTCCTCCAATAACCTGTCCTTCCCTTGGGCTACTATTTTATGGGAGCCTAGTCCAAAACCTTCTGTACACGAAGCCTATGACTCTTAGGAAATTGATCTTTACATCTTTTCTCTTACCCCTAGCTTAAAAAAAATGTAGTACCAATGATGACATCCCCCTAGTTTACCCTGAAATTATTAATTGGGATGAACAAGGATCACGAGCTTATATTGCTTCAAAAATGATAAAGCAGTAGCGGAATTCTTTGAGCTCCAAGAAGGCATGCCATCCAAATACCATGAAGAAGGGTTCTCTATTAACCTAGTTGCTATGACATGTTTTGGGGAGTGAACTCCATCTTCCAGTCGCAAAAATGAAAATGATAAAAATCAAAAAAGGAAGAAATGAAAAGTATAGGTCCTCTGGTAAAAACTAAAAGGCGCTAGTTGACCATACAAAAGTAAAAATAAAGGATGTATCCAAGGGTGAAAACCTATTTGAGGCACCCAAGGATAGAAGATTAGACATACCCCCTCTGAAGGAGAAGTCAGCATTGCTAATTGAAATTACTAAGGAAATCAACTTGGGAATGTTGAACAAACCCAAAATCATACACTTTGCAGCATCACTATCACAAGAAGAGAAGGATGTATTTGTTAGATTCTTTCTTGAGAGATAGATTAGTTGTGCCTAGTCCTACATTGATATGCCTAGTCTAGATCCTGAATTAGTTCTTCGCCACCTCCCTTTGAAGCTAGGTGTGAAACCAGTCAAACATAAATTAAGGAAAATGCATCCCCAAATAGCTCTACTGGTAAAAGCATAATTGAAGAAGTTACTGGATGCTGGTTTTATCAGACCCATAGATTATGCAGACTAGATTTCTAATCTGGTACCTGTTAGCAAGCACACTAGGGGCATAAGGATATGTACTAATTTTTGTGATCTCAATAAAGCATGCCCTAAAGATGGTTTTCCTTTCCCTGACATCGATATCATTGTCAACATGAATGGAGGATACAAGATTTTATCACTAGTGGATGGTTTCTCTGGTTACAATCAAATCTACATCACTCTTGAAGATGAACCAAAGAAAACTTTCACATGTCTGTGGGGAACTTATTTTTGGAATGTCATTCCCTTTGGCCTCAAGTATGTCGGAGAAAAATATCAGCAGACAATGACCACAATCTTTCATGAATTCATGTATATCTTGATGGAAGATTATGTTGATTACCTAATATGCAATTCTACTACCAAAAAATATCATTTAAGCATTCTGGCCAAAATCTTTGAGAGAATGGAAGGATATAAGTTTCACTTAAATCCCAAAAAGTGTATTTTTGGAGTGGTTTCTGGAAAACTCCTAGGGTATATTATTTCTCAAAGAGGTATTGAAGTGGATCCTGAAAAGGTGAAAGCTATTTTAGAGATGCCTTTGCCAAATAATCTAAAGAAGCTGAGAAGTCTACAAGGGAAATTATAGTCTATCTGTCGGTTCATTGTACAACTCACAGATAAGTGCCAATCCTTCCAAAATTTGTTGCATAAAGGTGTGACTTTTACTGGAGTTAAAAATGTGAACAATCTTTCCAACAATTAAAACAATATCTATTATATCCTTCGATTTTGATGCCTCCCATTCCAGGAAAACCACTCATCTTGTATATTTATGCTACATAAATTGCATTGGGTGCTCTACTCACAGAACATGATGAAAAAGCAAGAGAGGAATTGTCTATTATATAAGCAAAACACTGGTTGGATAAGTTTTTGCAAAATAGAAACTAAGACATTATATGCTACATAAGAAAACTATGCTCATGTCCCAGATTGATCCATTGAAGTATCTTTTAGGAAAAGCATCTCTCACAGGTCACCTAGCGAAATGGGTCATGCTCCTAAGTGAATTTTACATTGAGTATGTAGACCAAAAATCAATTAAAGGCCAGGTGATAGAAGATCATCTTGCAGACACACCAGTTCTAGATGATCACCCATTGCTCTTGGAATTTCTAGATGAGCCTATTTTCACATTGACTGACTCTAATGAATGGCAACTCTATTTTTAAGTCTCACACACTAGACATGGATCAGGGGCAGGCATCATGTTTGTCACTCCACAAGGCGATGTAATACCAAAATCCTATAGAATTTCATTTGATTGCACCAACAACATCATCGAATATGAAGCCCTTGTCACTAGACTCAAGCTTGTTATTCAATGGAAAATCTAGCATCTCAAAGTGTATGGTGACTCCCAATTAGTCATCTGACAAGTAACTGATGACTATGAAACATAAGACAAAAAGTTAGTACCTTACAAATAGCTGGCTAACTTTCTAAAAATTTGTTACAATGAGCTTTCGAAACTTCCTTGGGTACACAATAAATAGGCATATGCTATGGAAACTATTGCCTCTATGATTCACATGCCAAACAATGAAGAAAGATGTGAATTTCTCATCGAGCAATTGTTGCTTCCTGCATTTAATATTCCACAATCTTAGCTCGTGTGTGATATTGTTGGTTCCAATTCCCCTTGGTACCAAGATGTTTATGATTAGCTACATGCCTAGATCTTACCCCCTTCCCTATCTTAGAATAAACACCTAGCCCTTATCCGTCAAGCCTCCCACTTTGTCATCGTCGGTTATACCCTTGGTAGGAGAGCCTATGAAAAAACCCTCCTTAGATGCCTCGATTCACGAGAGGCTAAAACTGATTTACATGAAGTCCATGATGGTATTTGCAGAGGACATTTTAATGGTTTAAGTCTTGATAAGGAGCTAGTAAGAGATAGATATTATTGGCACACCATGGAGAAATATGCATACACATTTTCTAAGAAATGTTACAAATGCTAGATCCATGGCAATTTGATTCATGTTCCAGCATAGGATCTACAACCAGTTGTTTCTCCATGGCCCTTATCTCAATGGGAATTTCATCTTGTAGGGAATATTACACCTTTGTCTTCTAATGGCCACAAGTATATCATAACAGCCACTGAGTATTTTACCAAATGGGTGGAGGCTATCCCTATGTCATATATCACAGGCAAGCAAGTTTCAAAATTCATTCTGAATTATATCATTTTCCGCTATGGAGTTCCTTTAGCTATCATTACTGATCATGGTAGCCCATTTCAATATAAAGATGTTACAAAGATTTGTGGGAAGTTCAAAATGTGTCATGGATTTTCTAGCATTTACTTTCCATAAGGCAACGGTCAAGTAGAGGTGTCTAATAAAACAATAATCAAGATCCTTTAAAAGAATGTCAATGATGGTGGTCAAGATTGGCACCTGCAACTGAATCTAGCTCTTTGGGCCTACAAAACCGGCATTTTCACCCCACTAGTGCCAATCCATACTCTATTTTCTATCACGGTGAGGCCATCTTACCTCTCAAAGTTGAAATTCCATCAGTGAGAGTATATTTGCAAGGCATTGTTGATGATGAGTAGTACATAGTTTCTAGGTTGCATGAGCTTGAAATTATAGATGAGAAAAGACAAACCTCCTTGGTCCATTTGCAAGCATATCAAAACTGTCTCAAATGGAGCTACAACAAGAAATTCCAAGCCCGCCATTTTGAGATTGGAGATTTGGTCCTGAAAATGAATTACAAAACCCAACCACATAGAGAAAAGCCTGGGAAATTTGAACACAACTGGGAAGGACCCTATATAGTCACAATATAATATGGGTTTAGAGTGTATCATCTTGCAACATTGGAGGGAGAACCATTGGCATAAGAACTGAACAACATGCACATCCGTAAGTATTATGCATGATCCTAAAAAAATACAAAAAAAATTGCAAATTTTTTTTTAAAAATACAAAAAGTCAAAAAAAAAAAAGAGAAAAAATGGTTGCCTCGATGAAAATCTGGTAAATAGGAATCTTGGCACACAAAAATAAAAATAAAGAGAAACCTCTAGTCCACAATTGAAAACCTAGTAAATAGGTGCTTTGGGCAAGTACCATGGTGAAAACCTGGCAAATAGGCGCCACGCGTAATAAGTTATTGCTCCAACGTCTATCGTGATTCCACCTAGTATTCGGATGTCCTTTCCTGATCATATATTCCACTTTGAATTGACCCTAGTGCCTCTTTATAGCCTCTAACTAGTTGATTTCTTTTGTCTTTGCCCTGGCGCACCTAGTCTGTATGTATTTTTTGCATCTGTACATAGTCCATTTTTGGTCTAGGGGTAGATTCCTTGCACTGAACGCCTTTGAATTTGAATTATAATTGGGGGCAAGACCTTGAACATGGTTTATTCATGAGATTCCTCAACTATCGGATTGGAGATAACAACTTGTAAATATCTTAATGACCTGAAAAAATCCTAAAAATCTAAATAAGAAGCTAAAAATCCAAAAAAATTACATAACGCCCTGAACAAATCCAAAAAATTGCATAATGTCTTGAAAAAATCCCTAAAGATCAAATATGACCTTGAAAAAAGACCTTAAAAATAAAATATGATGCTAAAAAATCCCTAAAAGGCATAAAAAGTCATGAAAAAACCATAAAAATCATAAAAAGTCCTGAAAATAGATCATCACAAAAAAAATCAAATATCTCAAAAATCCTAAAAAATTAAAAAGCTTCTTCAAAAATCTGCAATAAATTTGTACATACTTGTCTTTCTTTTGCATAAAGATCATCATATCTACAGACATTCGTGGCTGATGCATCATTCTATGATTAATTAAATCATGTTCTCACAATGCGATCTGAATCTTTCGATCTCAACTATCAACCAATCTACCCAACCTATTGATCAATCGTCCAATCAGTCAATAATTGTTAAGCTATCAAACAATGAACATTTAATGTAAGTAACAAAAAGATAAAAATGGTTGTTGGCTCACATTATTTCAATGAGTGTTTTATCTTTCACTGATTTTTCTTTTTTCATCATGTTCCTATGCTACTCGATGATATTATCTAAACTTATGAGAGTAGCTGGGATGGTTCATGGTCAGTTTTTTTCTTTTTCTTTTTCCTATTTGATGATCTCATGAAATTCTAGGGCTTGTCTATTATATGCTTCGGGATGGAGAAGATCATCCTTTGTCTGCATCGTACTTGTTGACACAAAAGGATGGCTTTCTCTCTCTGGCTTTTGTGCCATGATGCGTTGCATCCAGTTTCACAATATCAAAATAAGCTCTTATGACATTATTGCACTTCTGAAAGCCAAAATATGTCTATCTTACTAACATTTCTTTGTCTAATTTCTTCTTTCTGCTAACACTTCTTCAGTCAATCCTCATAGCCATCTTGGTCTTGTACTCTGGTATATCAAAAACATGTGCATCTTCCATACATGCATTCATAAAAAGGGAAAAACACCAAAAACATGTGCATTTTACATTCATTAATTTATAAACAAGAAAAAAATCTAAAAATACATTTGCATTTTTCATCCATTCATTTCAAAAGAAAAAAAAACTTAAAACTAATGATGGCATTCATAACATGTATATATTGCATAAAAAAGAGATACATTGCAATATCTAAGCATCATCATGTAATAGGAAAGTAAAGTCATGTGCATAAGCATCCATCATGTGCATCATAAAATAACTACATATCATATATATATCTCGAAAAGGTACCAGAGTACAAAATCAAGGTGTCTATATACACTGAGGCCCGTAGGATCATAATCTATACCATGTCTATCACAAATGTCCCTTTGCAAGAGAGAATTTCCTATTAGCCTCTACTCTCTCGGTCCTCCTGATCCCTATCTTGTATAGAAGATGATACTCCTCCTACATGGTGCCATGTTTTTTCTAATCTAGGTGGCCCCCTCGATCCTAGCACTCCCTCGCTGCTCTGTATCTTCCTAGAGTGCGATCTTCTAGAAGATGCTCTGTAACTTGGTGCCCACTGTTCTCATGGCACATCTCTCATGTACATGTCCTTCCAGTACTGTGACTCTGCTTAGGCATCCCCTAGCATCTCTAAAACCCTGTGTATATTGGCATCTGTGATGGTACTAATGAACTATTGTGACTCATCCTCAGCACTTTGTGCTCTACATATAGCTATATCTTGAGAGGTAATCAAAGTATCCCTCTCTACTATCAACCTGTCCAATCTAGCTGAGAATGTTGCTCTATCTGTATCTCTCTATCCTCAATATGTCCACCTATGTTGTGAATCATGATCGCTCCACAATCCATGATGCCTTCTCTATGGACCATGTGACTCTATTTGTGTCTCTCTCGAGCGTCACTTGGTCTATCTGGCTAGTCAGCTCTGCAATGCGCTGTCTCTGGTGCCTATCATCCTCAAATATGTCATCTTTGTCCTCATCCATCTACATAGGCATCATATCGGGATCACTGGCAGCACTATCCCCATCCTCCTCATCCTCATCCTCATCATCCTCCTCATCCTCCTCATCCTCATCATCCTCCTCATCCTCCTCCTCCTTTGTGCTCTCATCCCAAGCCATCCACACTCTCAGTATTGGAACTGCCAGATTTATCAAAGGAACAGGCCTATGCTGGTCAAACCATAGGTCATAGTCATATGTCATCTCTGCATCTGCTAAATATTCACCTACTCCCCACTATCTAGGCTGCAGCTACTCAAACTCTATGTATGCTACCTGAGTATGGAGTACTACACCCCATGCCCTGACCTCACCCCTCGATCATGCAAACATTGGTGTGCATGTTGGTGCTCCCTGTCTCTCTCCAAGCTTCCTGCCTACTCTCTCTAGTAGCTGCATCTCAATCACCATGTGACCTATGACATTCCTCCCAATGAGGTATCTCTAATTTTGGAAATAGGGTAAGTGCTCTCTATCATCATCCCATTCCAGGAAATCTTTGTATGGTCACCACATGAAATCTTTGATAATGTCTATCTCATGTCTAAAATGCAATGCATAACCTAGTGGCCCCTGTGTGAACACTCCCTAAAAGAAATACATGTATGGAATGTCTGGTAGTATGATCCTTTGAGCAATGGGATGAAAGACAACTATGTTCTCACAAGCCCACACCTACAACAGCATGCTCCTGCTGCTAATTGATAACTCTCCTCTATAAGCTACCTGATGGAGCTGGTAGTTGATCATCACCAACATGCAAGGACCCCATGCAAACATTGTACCCTACATAATCATGCACTCTATAAATCTCCCCCAGTAAATATGGAATCCATGGCCTCATTTGTTTGGCAGTAGTTGTGCTCCGATCACACAACATATCACTGTGATCAGTCTATCATGCTATCTCGCCATAGTCTCCCACGTGATCTCTTAGTCTCAAATGTCTAGACCCTCATCATCACTATCAAACAACCAATGTAGTAATGATCTCCCTTGTGCACGGTCGTACTCCTCTAGCTCACCATGTATAGGAATATTGAGGATGTACCACATGTCCTCTAGTGTCACAGTCACCTCGCCTGTCGGTAGGTGGAATGAACTCGTCTCTGAGTTCCATCGCTTTGCAAGCATTGTAATCAAACCATGATTTTCCATAATCTTGGGCATATAGGTGATATAGTAAATCCCTAGCAAGTCTAGGATCTTCCTCTCATGTCTATTTAGTCTATGATTGATATCTAGACATGTCGGTCTACACTCCCATGTCTGCGGAAATCCAAGCTCCTCCTATGATTACCATGCAACTTTGGTCAACTTTCTGTACTATTTGTTACCTGTTGACCAACCTAGGACCTATTTTGACCAACTTTGACCTAGTTTTGGCATCATCCTATGGTTTTGACTTATTTAGGAAGGTTTAGGACCCTCCAAACTCTATTTTCCCCCATTTGCAGTTTCCTTTACCAACTGCGCAATTTGGCTAACCAACTGTGTAGGCAGCGCACTTGGTCATATGTGTTGCACACTTGGTCATGCCAAGTGGACTTGTTGTGCAGTTGGGCATGTGACCTGCATAGTTGGTCATGTGAGCTACGTAGTTGGCACGTGTGGACCATTTTTACCCTATTTTGACCTATTTTTGAGCCTTAACTACCTAGAAATGTGTGCAAACCATAGAAATGACTGAGAAGCTTAGATGCACTCACCTCTGTTCATGCATTGACCTTTCATTGGTAGCTGTGCACTCGTTCCCTATGTTGGTTCTACACTAGTACTCAATCCATTCTCCTTCCTCTAGAGCTTAAATTCCTTCAAATGTGAGAGATAAAATGACCTCCAAATCCCTCTCTAAGCCTTTTTCTAGCCTCTTGGTTGCCTAGATGGATGTGAAACCTTTGCCTTTTGTGTTGGTCATGATGCTTTTTGCACTCTGTGCCTCATAAATTTTGTGTTTGACCTCCGATTTTTGATCTATTCATTATTGTGGATCCATCTTGTTATTGTCAACAAATTGACCTATCACTTGTATTTTTTGGTCAATTTCTCAAGGGCACACCTATGTATCCCATTATCACTGGGGCATGTTTTAATGCAATTTTCTTCAAGATTCTTTGACACAACGCTCATAATCGCATTGTATCAAAGAGGAGCAAAATGTAGACACCCAAAAATGGTTCAAACCTTCTAGTCTACGTGTTTTAACATTTTTGGCATTACAATTGAAACTTTGTTTTATGATCTCATTATTCCTCTGTGTTGCATATATGATCTTTATTATATGAGAACATTGTGTCTTTCATCGATAATTGAATATTGCAAAATTGTTCAATTATTTACTAATATTTCTATTCTCTTTGTCAAATTGATCATTTTCCTAATCAATTCCAATCAACCCTAAAATGATCCTATTCAATCCTAAACCGATCATATTCAAGCCTAAACCATATCAAATCATCCTAAATCAATTCAAGTCTATTCTATTTTATTCCTAATCATTTTGGACTCATTCTAACCATTGTGGGGCATTGTCCAAGATCATCGATGCCTAATTAACTCACTTTTCAAATTGATCAAACCCTTTTCTAAATCTATTCAATATTACCATCATTCTAGGGGCATTATCCAAGTTCATCGATGCTTCATATCCCTTTTATCACCTATTTGATAACATTGTCAAAGTTCATTGATGTTATCGTTATCAACTTACCATTATCAATTCTTAGTATTGTCCAAGTTCATCAAAGCTATTGCAGATCATCATTATTTTGGGAACATTGTCCAAGTTCACCGATGTTTCCCTATTCCTATTTCAATCCTATGGTGTCATCAAAGTTCATTGATGCTATTCAATCAGTTTAAAACATCATTATTTGAGCGCATTGTCAAAGTTCATCAATGCCTCGAACCTATCATAATCCTATCAATATTATCAAAATTAATTCAATTATATATTAATACCTTCAATTTGATCAATAATTCACTAATTTATCCTCTTGGGATGAATAACCTAAGACTTTTCCCTATTCTTTATGAATAAATCATATTTATTCATTCTTATCCTAAGTCTTCACAATTAATTAATTTATAATTAATTAATTGGCTAATTCTAATTTATAAGATTTTATAATTTCATAAATGCTAATTATTTTTTTATGAGGAATATTCATTTATTTACTGAATTAATTCCTCCTAATCCCACCTAATTTTTCATATCCCTTAATTGTGCTTCATATCCCTATCAAGGTGCTTCATGATTTCTTCCATATTTCCTTATTTAATTCTCCCCTAATTATGCTTCCAATTTCCTACTAATTTGCTTCCTCCTTTTCCATCCATTATGAGTTAATTTTATGCATTCTAATTCACCAAATTGCCTCTCATTTTCTATAAATTGATATGCAATCCTCTCATTCAAGTTTGAACCACTATCTCCTAGTATTCTTGCTTTCAACTTTGGCTTTTCAACATTTGTGCATTTTTTTCATTAACAAAGATAAACAATATCTACTCTACGGAGAAGAAAGGAGAGAATTTGAGTATCACTTAAAGGGATTTTTATGTGGGTATGTGCAAAAATATGAGGGGCCAAAAAGTGGCGATGTGAAAAAAATCCACTTTTCACTCGTCCAAAAGTGCATGAAAATGTTTCTTGACTTTTTAGTAGGCCTGAGTGTCAGTACACTTGGGAAAACCTGACACCAAAGCACAAGCCTAATGGGGTACCTGATTTTTTCAGGTACCTGATATTTTTGGGTACTTGATTTTTTTGGGTACCTAAAACCTGTGGCATAAATCTAAAACCTGCGAATCATTTTTCTTATTTCTCTCATTCCTTGCGGATTGAAAAATGGCTAGGTTTTTCTCGTACATGATTGTTTTGGGTACCAGATTTCTCCAACAACAAATTCAACTTTGTGGTATATAAGGTAAGTGAATTCTTTATATATTTTGACGTATTTATTTTATTTTGATGTTAAATGAAGTTTTTTTGGTTGAAATAAGGTTTTGTATTTATTTTTTTAATAATATATGAAATTAATTTGAAATTTATATTTATTTTTTATTTAATCAGGCATGGCTGACAACAATGAAGAAAATAACCCTCCCACACCAAATAACGATCCCCAAAACAATCTAGAACAACTTCAAAACCCTCAACCTTTAGAGGATTTGATACAAGACAATTTGAAAACTTTACATGGCTTCCAAAACACATATCAGAATATACCTACATTAGGTCCCATTCCTACCACCCTAAATACTATTGTTGAAAATATATACACACTTACACAGAAACATAATTCTTCATTGGCATGACGATATGCATGCCCAATTTGATGACAGGCTTGACCATGATGGGATTGTGGCCCTTAATATAACTAAAGCCGATATATCCTCCCTTTTTGTTAATCCTAAAACTAAATTGAAAGTTTACCCCAAAAATCCCAAGTTATCATTTAAATGGTGCATAAACGATGCAATGCGTACACACTTTTGGGATCGCTAGTGCATGGTTTTTGATAAACCACCCCACAATAATTTGGAGTTGTCTTTCTTTTTTATAAAAAAATTGTATGCTGAGTTTGTTCTTGGTCACAATGTAAATTATTGGAGCATGAGGCCCAACATGGGTGTAGGTGGAGGAGCTCCTCAAACTAGGCCATTTGCCTACCATAAAAAGGCCACTACCTTTGTCCCCCCACTGATGTCTCACCTCCTCCTCCAGTGCAACATCCTTAAATCATTGCAGAGGCTACCTCATAGAGTATTAGGGCCATTCACATGTTGAGTGATCAGTTGATCGCCCATACTAGGTCATTCTTGCCTCCTGGCGTGGATGATGCTGGCACATGAACATCTGGCAACACTTCTCATGTTTGTGTCCCTCATACTTGAATTATGTGCAAGAATTTGTGCCTTAGACTGCTTACTGATGCTGATAGATATCAGTATGTTATTGATGAGGAGGATATAGGAGATGCAGCTACAGAGGCTAGAACACCTCATGGAGCATCTGTGTCTCATGAGAGTTATGAGGAGGGGTATGTAGAGCCATGGACTCTTGTTGATACGGTAAGAGTAAACATTATTTAAATAAATTTGTCACATGACCTATTTAATTTAAAAATAATTTATTTATTTAGATTATTTTTAATGACTGCATGCACTTATGTATATATATTTAGTCCATTTATGTTTAGTCAATGACAGAGGAGTTGAGACAGGTGGATGACTCCACAATTTTGGCCATTTCATTTGGCCTTGACACCTATACAATATATTTTTAATTATGTACCCATTAGTTTTTTTATATCATTTGGTGTACATTCTTAAATCTCTATCAATTAGAGCAATAAAAATCATACATTTACTAATATATTTTCATCTTATTGTACTCTTGCAGGTATTAGCTTGTGTCAATGGGGGGCATGAGGGGGTTTCTTCTTCATGTGTCGACAAAGGAAAGGTAATTAAGTGTTTAATAATAATTATGCATGCATATGTATTCCACTTGTGTTTAGTAATAAATATTTTACATGCACGTTATTGGATAGGGTGTGGCTCTTGACGATGTCTCGACATAGGTTCGAGAGCCGAGGATGACAGGAATCTTGATTTGAAGTGATAGCCCGATTGTACGTAGATTTATATATTGTTATTTATATTTTGTAATTAGGGTTATCATGATGAATTACATTTATATATAATTGACTATCTTTTTGACTCTCATAGGTTACTCCCAGTGTGAGGGAGGCCCCATGAGAATCTTTCATAGCTTTTTTGACCTAGCCCACTATTCCAAAGGAGAGATCAACGGACGTAAGTTTTAGTTTTAGTTCAATCAATTTGTAATTTTATTACACTATCATCCTATTTTATAAATTTATTGCTATATGTTGCACCTTGGACCTCTGCACCACTCTACTAATATCATTATTGCAAATATATATTTATAGGTCGGAGTTGGTATTGGTGGCATTGTCCCTTCACTACCAAGGGCTTATGTTAGGACACCTGATCATGGTAGGCGACCGAGAGGCCAGGTACAAATGTTTGTATTCAGTTATAATTTATAATTAAATTAGTGTTTTAATTATGAATTATATATATGTAAAAATCATATAAACTAAGAAATTTAGCTTGGGTTTGAACTTTTTTTGATGCAGGATCAATTAGAGCCAAATAGTTCTTCAAATAGGCTACATTTTGATGATTCCCCTATGGCATAGGATGTAGTTTTAGTTGTTGTTATTTAGATATGCCACTTGGCACATTTTGAGATGGCATATATGCCACATTATACACCTTGAAACATTGATTTTGTAGACATTTTGAAATGGCATGTGTCATATTTGTATATGGAGATACTTTTGATATTTTCTATATATAGAACTTTTTCATTTTTTGGTTATATTTGTGTCATGTTTTGTATACACATGTATTATTCATGTTTATGGAATTGACTGGTGAAGTTATATCTTGACTATGATTATGATTATTATATCTTGAAGTTATATTTTGAAGTTATATTTAATTATCATTATGTTTTAAATTATATCTTGTTGAAGTTATGTGTCAATTTGTTTGAATTTGTTATAATAGATGCAATAAATTATAGAGATCACTCAAATTATCCTTTGTTTTGTAACAATATCCAAAAACTTCCTTCAATAATGCATCAACTTCTAGACCCAACCCACTTAAATAATAGAATTTTTTTTATTGAATTGGAACTCATGGTTTTCACTATTAAACCCACACTAAACTCATGGTTTTCACTACTCAAAGAAATAATTCAATAAATAAAAATAGTCGATAACTCGCGACCCTAAAAAAAATCATTATCAAAGAAATAATTTAAGAAAAAAATTCCAACAAGCCTTACAAATCTCTTATTCTAAGCCAAAATACCACACTTTACTTTTCAAGTGTATGGATCCAAATTATTAAAAATCTCATGGGAAATCCAATGGCGTATATACTTTGAGTTATAATAATACCAGATGAATTTTGGCATGAAGGTTAAATCTTTAAACTATAAAATCTATTTAGTTTTCTGAAATATTCAATGATCTAAGCACAATTTCTCTTTGCACACAAGCTTCAATAGGCCACACAACTGTAAAGTACAAATAAGGAACAATGCCTCCTCAAGTATCCCTAAATAGACATTTCCTTCTTTCTACTCATATGCAAAGTTTAATCAACATGTTCTTTAAGAAAAGAATTCATAAAATATGGACATTATAGTTATATCATACATTGAGTGAAAATAGATATTACTAAAAATAGTTCTTACTAAAAAAAAGTATCATACTTTGACAAAAGACAAATATATTTATGCATAAACAACAAACATTAATGATGAACATCCAAAGGGAAGGAACTAGAAAATCTTTGTGAGCAGCGGATCTAATTCTTTTTGGTTATCCTTTCTCTAATTTTGCCTCTATTTGTTTTTATAGAGTACCAAAGAATCATTTCCATGTTTCTACAGACATAATTGTGGTATGAACAAAATCACTATGTTATATAACTAAGTTATAAGAGCCATAGGAAGAAAAATATCTCACAATTTTGATAACATGTATTGCTTCAAGTATTGCCCTCACTATGTTTGATAAGATGTATGAATGCACAATGATTTATAAAGGAACCAGCAACAAGAGATTTATTTGTAGGTAGAAATGTAGAGTTTAATGACCATTTCCATATGTAAAGAACAAGAATAGAGCATAGAATATGTTGTTGTCATGAAAGATCAAATTAGACCAATCAAATATGAAGACAATGATTGTAGTCAAATACATGATTTAAGGAAATAAAGCACAAAACAATGGCATAGCAGTGTTTTGTTACAATGTAGTAATATGAAAAGGGTCTTGGGAATTAGAACAATGAAGGATGATGGTTTGCAATGATGAAAAAATAGAGGACTATCATGACAGAGATTAGAAGAGAGAACAGTGAAGTTTCATTGTCACAAGGCACAATGAAGGGATGTAATGCTCTTAGAAATTTAGAGATATTCTTTCATGGAGTCACAATGTGAAAATTTTTTGGGGTAGGTTTGTGAAAAGAATCATTGAGACCAAGGTATAGATAAAGGGCAGAAAAAGGTATGACTCATGTAGCAGAGAATGTAAAGAAATAGTGATAAGAAGAGAGATTAAGAAAGGAAAAACATTTAGTAATATTTATAATAGCATTCCTTATAGGTGATAAAATAGTGCATTAAAGATAGCTTCATTCAAGGCTAAGGAAAACAAATTACTATTATTGAACTGGAGCCGATGGAGTAGATGGTTCGATGCTAGGACAAACGGTTTGAAAGATACACTATGGAGCTACTTTCAACTAACCCTCACTACAAGTTTTGGCATCGACTGATTGCCTTTCCAAATTCAAATGAAGTCAAATCACCCAAAACTAAGAGATATTTTTGTATACCTCGGCAACATGATCTCATAGCTCCTGATAGTTTGTCGATACCTCTCACGAGGTTCAAGATACGAGCCTTGGAAGATCGCTGCCCAATCATGCTTAGTGCACCTTGGGGACACTTGGGTCGAGCATGGTCGCGAGAATTCTAGTTACTCCATGGGTGCAATGGGGTTATCAATGGTGTTCACCCAGCCAACCAGAGCCGATGGAGCAGATGGTTCAATGCCAGGACGNTGATACACTATGGAGCTACTTTCAACTGGCCCTCACTGCAAGTTTTGGCATCGATTGAGATTGCCTTTCCAAATTCAAATGAAGTCTAATTGCCCAAAACTGAGGGAGGTTGTTGTAGACCTCAAAAAAAAAATCGCATAGCCCTTAACATTTTATCAATACCTCTCATGAGGTTTGAGATGCGAGCCTTGGAAGATCGCTGCCCAATCGTGCTTAGTGCACCTTGGGGACACTTGGGTCAAGCGTGGTTGCAAGCATTCTAGTGACTCCGTGGGTGGAATGGGGTTGTCACTGGTGTTTATCCATCCAACCAAAGCTAATGGAGTAGACAGTTAAATGCCAAGACGGACGGTTTGAAAGATACATTATGGAGCTACTTTTAATTGACCCTCACTGCAAGTTTTGGCATCGACTAAGATTGCCTTTCCAAATTCAAACCAAGTCCAATAACCCAAAATTGAGAGAGGTTGTTGTAGACCTCAACAACAATATCCCATAGCCCCTGACGGTTTTTTGATACCTCTCAGGAGGTCTGAGATAAAAGCCTTGAAGATCATTTCCCAATCGTGTTTAATGCACCTTGGGGACACTTGGGCCGAGTGTACTCGTGAGCATTCCAATGACTCCATGGGTGGAATAGAGATTTCACTGGTGTGTAGCAAGCCAACATAGTTTTTATGGAGTAGACAGTTCAATGCCAGGATGGACGGTTTGAAAGATACACTATGGACCTACTTTCAACTAACCCTCACTGCAAGTTTTGGCATCGACTGAGATTGCCTTGCCAAATTCAAATAAAGTTAAATCGCCCAAAACTGAGAGAGCTTGTTATAGACCTCGGCAACACAATCCCATAGCCCCTAACAATTTTTCAATACCTCTCAGGAGGTCCAAGATACGAGCCTTGGAAGATCGCTGCTCAATTGTGCTTAGTGCACCTTGGGGACACTTGGGTTGAGCGTGGTCGCAATCATTCCAGTGAATCCATGTGTGGAATAGGGTTGTCACTAGCATTTATTCAGCCAACCAGAGCCAATGGAGAAGATGGTTTGATGCCAAGATGGATGGTTTGAAAGATACACTACGGAGCTACTTTCAACTAACCCTCACTACAAGTTTTGGCATCGACTGAGATTGCCTTGCCAAATTCAAATGATGTCAAATCACCCAAAACTAAGAGATTTTGTTGTAGACACTGGCAATAGGATCACGTAGCCCCTAACAGTTTTTTGATGCCTTTGAGGAGGTTTGAGATACAAGCCTTGGAAGATCATTGCCCAATCATCCTTAGTGCATCTTGGGGACACTTGGGTCAAGCATAGTCTCAAGCATTCTAGTGACTCCGTGGGTGGAACAGGGTTGTCACTAGTGTTTACCTGGTGAACATAGTGTCAATGAAGTAGACAGATCAATGCTAGGATAGATGGTTTGAAAGATACACTACAGAACTACTTTCAACTAACCCTCACTACAAGTTTTGGCAATGACTGAGATTGCCTTGCCAAATTCAAAAAAATTTGAATCGCCCAAAATTGATAGAGGCTTTTGTAGACCTCAAAAACATGATCACATAGCCCCTAATGGTTTCTTGATACCTCTTGTGAGGTCTAGGATATGAGCCTTGGAATATCACTGCCCAATCATGTTTAGTGCACCTTGGGGACATTTGGGTCGAGCGTGGTCGTTAGAATTCTAGTGACACCATAGGCAGAATGGGGTTGTCACTAGTGTTTACCCAGCCAACCAGAGCCGATGGTGTAGATAGTTTGATGCCAGGATGAAAAATTTGAAAGATACACTACGGAGCTACTTTCAACTGACCCTCACTGCATAGTGAATCCTCTATATCTATCATGTATGTATCCATCTACATTTATGATGTAGAAGCTTGGAGAACTCCATAGATTGGACAAAAAGACTCCAAACCTTTTTTAAAAAATCCCAAGCTCTCACCGTGTACCTAAGGGATTATACTTTCTCCAAGAGGTCAAATGACTTCCAAATGACACAAGGCTAACCACAAGACTTCCTAGGGTCCCAACGAACCCCAAACAACTTTTCTTGACAGGTTACAAGTGTATAATGGTATTTTCTAGAAGATCATGATAGAAGAATATTGTACAAGTCATAATGACATCATTCCATGAGAATCAGAATGTTGTCATTCATGGACTGATCCATTTCATTGCAAAAAGACCAAACTGTTAAGTAAAATCTATGACTTTCAAAGACCAGTCAGCACCTATTGATGAAATCTAGTTCAAATGAACTTTTAGAGCATCAATGATTGTTTGAAATGATGAAAATAATATCCTTAAAGTATTAGAAACAACAATCAAACTTATAAGAATTCAAACCATGCAAATTACATAAGTAAATAATTAAAAATTATGAATTTTCATTGCCTATTTCTGAGAAAATATGTACTTAGATCCCTTTTTGGCACTATTGGCCACCCATACATGATTTTGATCCTAAGTCCTTCTCAGGACTTCTAGGACATTTAAATCCTAAATAAAATTGACTGTTACAAATTGGCATTATAGGCTTCAAAACATCCCAATTAACCTTTAAGGATTCTCTTGTCCTTCTATCTCTGATTGGATCTATGGTGACCCTAGGTGTCTTCATAGGTGCTCCTGCACCAAGTTACAATCCACATTCAAAACCAAGTTAATGACCAAAAAATAGAATCTAAGAAAGGCACAAAATTAATGTATTGAATTTAAGCTTAATGAACTTAGAAAACCTTGCACTGAGTTAACTTATTACCTAGTCAAGTATTCATGAAGGGTCATCTCTTTGCTTTAGGATCTCCAATAGTGCTTCATGATTAGAAGTACTAATAGTCCAAAGTTATTTTGTCTTTGGTCTTCCTGGATGCTTTGACAACTTGAAATTTGTTTCTATAACAAGGTGTGAATACATGAGAATAGTTTTGTGCTTCTCATAGTCTTCAAATGTAGGAATTTCATTCTTTCTAATCATGTATGTTTTCAGCCATGTTCCTACAACAACAACTAAACCAGTAGGATACGGGAACCCCTCACCATCTATAATTGGTTGTGAAAGCTTTCGTTTACCTTGTACACAATGTGCAAACCAATAATATGACCTATCATCATTCCCCTGTGGTGCAACCAATGCAAAAACATCTCCTGGCTGCAGAAGATTTGAAATATGGTCATACTAAACTGAAGTCTCCATATCATCATTTATTATAGAGAGTGTCAAAGATAAAGGAGATAGATACTATGGAACCCATGTATCCACCCACTCACTTGACTCACAATGATCCCAATCATACTGAAAACACATGGGGAAAAAATAATCCAACTCTCGTGTCCAAATGGTCCATGTACTACTATCAGAGCTTTGGAATGAATGCATTTTTTAAGAGTATTTCACTATTTGAAAATCCAATCTATCTCCTATAGTTCCCTCCTCAACCAACCAAAAGAATATGCGCACTATATTATCAAGAGTCCCCCCTGTGACAATGCTAAAGTACACCAATCAACAATAGAATGAACATCAAGAAGTATAGCACCTGAAATCCTCAATTTCTCCTTAACTAGAGCTCTTTTCACACATGCACCTAATCCATAATGCTCCCCTTTCCCATGCCCTAAGTCAAAAAACTCCAAATATGATGTACACCTCTCTCCACACGAATTCTACACAACCAATAAAACATTCTGGCATTCTTAAATTGACCGGTGCAATTATCTGACCAAATGAGATGCCTATCCATAGCAATATCATTTTTCTGCAAGAAGTCAAAATAGTTCTTGAAATAATGTTGGACAAACTCATGAGAGTGAGACCTATCATCGCTCATATAAAAATGGTACTCTTTGATTATCTTCTGCTCATATTTTGTGCCATCAGGGGAATGTCTATCTGTGATGTGTAAAAAAATAGCAACCTAAACGGAATTATAATATTGAGCTTGAGTCTCATTTTGGGGCTGCAATGTATAGTTCTCCGCAAAATCTACAACGGATATAATAGCTCCAATGGGAAAAATTTCCTCACACATCCTAAATTGTTTATCTAACCATTGAGACCTGTGACTATGCCTTGCATGCTTGTAAAAAATAATTGTCTTCAAATATGAAATAAAATCAGCAACATTGTATTCTTTTGCAACTAACTCACATCTAGAGCCTTCACCTCCACTCTTCAATGTACATTTCACTATTTCATATACCTTTTTTTGGATGAGTGTCTTTCCAAAATCATGTTCCAAACCCTCATGAAAATATGTCCTAAACTTGGACTAGCCACCACATTCTGAGCACTTGTCATTTAAGCAATCCTTTTTATAAAATAAACAACCATCATCTCTGTGACATAAAAATTGATCTAGCAAGTATCTTGATGATTTCGGAAGACCACTTGCACCAAAATCCTCTATCATTTCATTAGTATGCAAAGTAGAATGAATGGACCATAATAGTTCAAGATGAATTGAAAACTCAACATGATATTTGCAACAACATCTATTCTGAATCTTAAGGGGTACACAATAAAATGGCTTCACGGATTCAAAAGATCTTTGTGATATTTTCAATGTTGGATGTGTCTCACAAATTTTTTTATACAACATTGTTTGACTTACCTCCACATAATGTTTAGGATGTGGAGTGCGGTCTTGATTACCAACTCTCAACTTCAAGAAATCCTTCACATTTGGTGACACTCTTGAGTTAGCATGCCAAAATTGTTGAATTTCATCCTTGAAAAGATCTATTAGCTTCTTATCAAAATGTGGAAGTATCCCACCATAAGCCCATGTATAAATTTGAAATGAATAATCACTTGTCTTTCTCTTCTTTCAAGTGCTCTATCCAAATTTGTACGGTCTATATTGAAGTCAACACAAGTTTGTCTCATCAAACGAGCCTTTCTCAACTAATGACTTACTAAGGAGGTTGTAATAACCCTTCGAGAAACTCTCTTGTATTTTTCTCTGGTATTCTTCCCAATGCTATTGATACCATTGAAAATATTCTTCACAACAATGACATTTCTCTCCATTTTCTTGTTCATAGGAATCTTCAATTTCACAAGCATAAGTCTCATCTTTTACATCTTTAACAATTGCACAAAAATTTGATTGCTCAACCAATGTCTTGTTACCAAAAAATTTATCATAAAGTCTTGAAGCCCACAACCTAATGGTTCTATCTGATCTCTTTCCTTCCCAATTATTCATAATGTTCTCCTCAATTTTAATATACCATTTAGGTGTTCTTGAAAGCCCCGAATTTGAAGTTTGAATATCTTTATTGCAAGGGACTTCATTTCACATATAATTTAGAGATGTGTAACATTCATGTAATTCTTGTGCAACATTTTCATTCCCCAAGTCTACATTTTCAATCTCCATCTCTACATTGTCATCTTCACTCCATATATTATTTTAAAATTCAACATCCTCTTCACTTGCAACTACATTTACAAGGTCACCTTGGTTAATGTTTAACATACCTTTCCTTTTTCTTCGGTGATTTTCCGTATATGCTTGAATTTCTTCATCCGTGACCTTCCTCTTCTATTTTTACTTTTGACGACTACTACTTTCCATTGTGAGACTAAAAGTTGATAGAAGATAGCTAAAATTAACTAACTTTCAAAAAATGGGCCCCAAATCACTTTTTTATCTGCAACACGTCTGAAACCCATGAAAAAAGTTTAAAATTTCATGATTCTCTGGTCTGTGGGGGCAGGTAATATTTTGGTAAAAGTTACACCAATTTATTATCAGGTACTCGATATTATCAGGTACCCAACATTTTAAGGTACCCGATAGTTTTAGGTACCCGATAGTCTTAGGTACCCAAAAATATGGTGGGACCTAAATGAAATAACTCAACGTTTACATATAAAAGGTGGCAGATTCATAATATTTAAATTATATTTATAATATTAAGACAGAAGATTCTTAAAAAGTATAAATTGACATTTTTAATAAATTTATAAATTAAATGATATATAAAATGTTAAAATTCAAATAAGATTCATAACAATTTATACTAAAGTTTAAAATTAAGTACAATTTATAAAGCAAAATAAATGTTGATTAAATTTTAATTTATGTTAATCAAATAAGATGTACATATGTGAATAGACTACTAAATAAATTAAAACTATAGAATAAAAATTGAATCTATAAATTCAATTTATGAGAATGATAATTCAATATTTAATTTTATAAGGGGTTTTAGATATTTGGTTTTGGGAAGATGAAATGATTGATGTAGTATTGAATTCAATCTATTTTAAGATAGTATATGATTTTGGGTTTCTCATTTGTTTCAAAATCATGATAGGATAACATATTTAGACTTGGATTGTTTCTATAGATATAGATTTGGTTTTTCTAAATGTGCAGATCATTTATTTTAATTTCACTAGTTCCTTTCCCTCTTTGACCCCTAGGAACACATTGGAACACTCAATTGTGTCCCAAGGGTTCCTACGACCTCTTTGGATACACTTGAGTGTTCGAGTGTTTCAAAAGGGGTCATGGAAAGTCCCCTTGCCCCCTTTTGATACATTGGAACACTCAAGTGTTTCCCAAGAGGTCGTATGACCCCTTAGGACACATGTGAGTGTTCCAATGCGTCCCCAAGGGTCAAAGAGGGTCCTAAGGGATCCTAGTACAACTTCTCAGATGTTAGGACCCATAGGAAGACCCCATGACCCCTTTTGACACATTGGAACACTCAAGTGTGTCCAAAAGGTCATAGGACCCCTTGGGACATACTTGAGTGTTCTAATGTGTCCATGGCGATCACAGAGGGTCCCAAGGGGTCTTAGTTAGTCCCCATGACCCCTTTTGAAAAATTGGAACACTCAAGTGTGTCCCAAGATCTTGTAGGACTCCTTGGGACACACTTGAGTGTTCAAATGTGTCCCCAGGAGTCACAAAGGTGATAAGGTGTAATATGACCCCTTAGGTCCCTCTTTGACCCCCAGAAACACATTGGAACACTCAATTATGTCTCAAGTGGTCCTAACACCAACTGAGACACATTTGAGTGTTCTAATGTTTCAAAAGGGGTCATGGGGAGTCCCCATGACCCCTTTTGACACATTGGAACACTCAAGTATGTCTCAAGAGGTTGTAGAACCCCTTGGGATACACTTGAGTGTTCTAAAGTGTTCCTAGGGGTCAAAGAGGGATCTAAGGGGTCTTAGTATACCTTCTCACGTGATAGGACCCCTAGGAACTCCCCATGACCCCTTTCAACACATTGGAACACTCAACTGTGTCCCAAGAGGTCATAGCACCCCTTAGGACACATGTCAATATTCCAATATGTCCCTGGGGGGCATAGAGTGTCCTAAGGGATCCTAGTTAGTCCCTATGACCCCTTTTGTAACATTGGAACATTCAAGTGTGTCCCAAGAGGTCGTAGGACCCCTTAGGAAATACTTGAGTGTTCTAATGTGTCTTGGGGGGTCAAAGAGTGACCTAAGAGCTCCTAGTATATCTTCTCATGAGTTAGGACCCCTAGGAAGTCCCCATGACCCCTTTTGACACATTGAAACACTTAAGTGTGTCCCAAGAGGTTGTAGGACCTCTTCGGACACATGTGAGTGTTCTAATGTGTCCTTGGGGGTCAAAGAGGGTCCTAAGGGGTCCTAGTACACCTTCTCACACATTAGGACCCCTAGGAAGACACCATCACCCCTTTCGACACATTGAAACACTCAAGTTTGTCCCAAGAGCTTGTAGGACCCCTTAAGACACACTTGAGTGTTCTAATGTGTCCCTAGGGGTCAAAGAGGGACCTAAGGGGTCCTCGTACACCTTATCATGTGTTAGGACCCTTAGAAAGTCCCCATGACCCATTTCCAATGTTTCAAAAAGGGTCATGGGGTCTTCCTCGAGGTCCTAATGTGTGATAAGGTGTACTGGGTGATGATATGTAATTGATTGAATGCTTGATAATGTTAAGTTGAAGAAAATGCAAGGCATTAAATCAGTTAATGGTTTGTATTGTCATTGATCTCAACTTGATATCATCTATACGGTCATATACATAATGTCAAAGACTTTGGAGAATCAATGGAATAGAGATTATTCTTTCAACAATGCATAAAAGTCAAGTATTCACTAAGTGATAGACAACACCGACAGAGTGCACAGAATCGATAAAGGAAAAGAATAAAACTCATAGTGATACCCAATGAGTAGAAGACAGTGTTGTCCGATGAAGAAAAATCCAATGATTCCCAACAAATAGAGATATCAAAGCTCGCTGGAGTCACACCGATGGAACTAGCAGTTATCGCTGATGACTCACTAAAGAGTTGACCGACAAAACATAGAGTTCAGAAAATAACAAAATATCTAGCTGGCAAAGCTTAAGGATAGACTTAACTGGTTGTTTTATTTGTTTTATTAGATCAAAGTTAAGTAATTGATTTAAAGAAGATTTGTATAGTTGGCAAGAAGATAACTACAAGATAAATCAAGAGTTAAAGCTTTAAATAAAATTGGCTAGATTGTTTTTCACGCCAAGAATCAAGAATCAAGGATTAAGGAATATCATGTCTATATAAGAGACAAGCATAATTCATTTCTATAATCAATCACATGCACGGGAAGGGGAGTGAATAGAAAGAGGATGGTGAAGAGAAACTGATGAAGGATAACTTCATACAGTGCTGATCAATCAAGCTGAAGGAGAGCTAAAGAATTTTGGAGACACTGAAGAACAGTGAAGCACAACATCACAGAGCAGAAAGTGTGGAGCACAAAGAATTGAATTGATAAATTTATCAGAGAGGTAATGTACTTAAATAGATCTAAAAATCTACAATTCAAGTTGCATTAGAAATGGGTCATAGTGTTTTAGTTTAACCATTGAAGAATCAAGTCTCTTAACAGAGCATGACTTAATAGTCTTCTATATATTGAGGTACATCCCAAGGAGTGCCGAAAAGGTTGATTCATGAAAGTAGCATTGAAATTGCATAAAGCCTATTGACATTCTAAGAAGAAGGTTGATTCAAGGATGGTAGCAAGATTTTCCTAAAGCCTATTGACAGTCTAAGAAGGAGGTTGATTCAAGGATGGTAGAAAATAGATGCCAGATACTAAGTGACAACCTATATGTATAAAATCCTCTAACAAGGTCACACCTAACAGTGTGTTTTTAACCTTTAAAAGGGTTGGCTCCTACTAGGGCTCACTTCAGAAGAGAGAAAATTTGGGGTACCGGTCCCAAAGGTTTTTCCCTTAACAAGGTCTCCACATTAAAATCCATGTGTTATGTCTGTATGGCTTATTACTTTCATTGTTTTAAATTTCACATATGAATTTCTTGATTGATTGGTATACTTTGCATATTTACTGAGTATCGGTAAATAGTTTTACTGCTTATCGGTTATCAAGGAGAATAAGGTCAGAAAAGGAAAACTGATAGACAGTTAATTTTTATAAGTATTTCATGCCATGCATCTTGTAGGGACTTAATAATCTGAGATGTATTTGATTGGTCGTTAAAGTTTAAAAGATAATTTTTGAGGCCACTGATTCACCCCCCCTCTCAATTATTACTAACAATTGGTATCAAAGCTTGTGTGCTTAGAAGGAAGGTTTCAAAACCTAAGTAAAGATCACAATATGAATAGACGAAATGTGCCCAAGTTGAACAAAGATAACTTTGCTTCATGGAAAAATAGGATAAGAATCCACTTATCAGGTATTGGTAATGATGTTACTTAATACTTAGATACTGAATATGTGTTTCCCATAGGACCATTAACAATAGATCAATTGAGAGTGAAGCATGAGCACAACTGCATGGTCATAGAGCTTTCTTCCTCTCTCTCTGATGCTGAATTTGAAGATATCAAAGATTGCACAACTACAAAGAAAATGTGGGATAAACTAAAGCTTGTACATGGAGGTGATACAAATGTTCTGAGAGCCAAAGAAGAAAGCCTTAGAGGAAAATTTGATGATCTCAGAATGAAAGAAGGAGAAAACATCACACAGTACAACACAAGAATAAAAGTAGTCAATGCTATACGAGGTGTTGGAGGTACACTTGAAGAGGAGATAGTGGTAAGTAAAATCTTAA